>CM021697.1:166258553-166353583 GCA_011074415.1 Stictonetta naevosa | reverse complement strand
AAGAAAATAAACAAGAAAATAAGAGAAAAATACAAGAAAGAGAAAGAAGAAGAAAGAAAATGAAAGAAAAAGAAAAAAGTAAAAGGGAAAAATAGCAAGAAAAAGTAAAGAGAGCAACATAGTGGAACATAAAGAAATAACCACAAGCACCAAATAATTAAGAAATCAATAAACAATTCAGCATTTCTTTGATGTTCAAATGACCTTCCTGAATTGGAAGCTACGATAGTGTATGCAATATGAAATCTTTAGCTAGCTAATGTACCAACTAAATTTGAGTAGGCTGGTAAATTTTGATTTAACTATCTTAACTGTTTTGATAGGTTAACTGTAAAGATCATTGAATCAGTCAGATATTAGTTCAGCAAAAGCCAAATAAAAGACAGTACTTAGAAAGGAATAGACTTGTAGAGAAAATACCAGCAAGTTGTGGGAGGTAGGTGGTAAAATGACACTTTGTAATGATGCTCCTTCTTTCCAAAATCCATGATATAACCTCCCACTGTTGAAGACTGAGGTCACATAAAACCTAAGGAAAACCAACAATACTTTTTTGATTAATAGAAATATCAGAGTTCATTGAGCAGCTAGAAACATCTTACATGCCTGGGCCTGAGAAAGGCAGGAAGGAATATGGAAATCCCACCTTTGGCACCACAGCATGAATAGAGCAGTCTCACTGGATTGAGGCTGCTGAGCCAGGGTCTGATGAGGGTTTAAACACAGAGATACTGTTGGGGAGGGGAAAATGAGAGGTTACAAGTCCCTTTTTTGTGTGTGTCAAGCCACTAGTCTTTTTATCAGAGATCTGCTTTATGTGCAGCAGTATGTTGTAGATGGGTAAATATACAATGGTTGGAAGGTGATTTTTCTGCCTGAGGTCAAAAAACACCTGACTCTACTGAATGAATCTTCTCTTACACCACCTACCTGCAGCAGTCTTGTTAGGGCCACTCTGTTGATCAGCTTTTCTGTTTCTTCACTTATGTATTCCAGCCCCAAACCAGACCAGATATTCCTCTGTAACTGGCATAATATTAGGGATTCAGCTCAAGGACTCTGAGGCTCTACAAATTGCTGAATGCCTTTGGCATGAGGGCACACAGATCTTCATAGAACAAATCCAGCTCCCCCAGGAGTATAAATGAAATCACCCCAAATGTCTCACCATGTATACAAAGTCTGTAATTCACTCTGTGCATCAGCTCTTTAAATGAGTTGATGCTCCTCATACACAAAAATAATCTTTCTGAGATGGTGGCAATAGATTTTTCCAAGATAAAGGGTAGCACTGAGAATCTGTGTTCACCTTTTATCTGCCCTCTTTGTGCTGGTTTTGTTGATGAAGTCTACAAAGCAGCCTGAATTGGAAGTCAGCTTGATAATTTGTATCTTGCTCTCTTACCTATCATTATAGTCCATCATTATCTTCTAAAAGATTTTCCATTGCTTCTGAAACAAGTGAAGTCAGCATTCTCTCTCTCTCCTTGGGAAGCAGTACAGCTGTCATTTTGCCAATCTACCCACAAAATGTTACATCCATTTAGCAGTTCTGAGGAAGAACTAAATGGATTTAGCCATATTTGATCAATTTTAAGTTTATTTTTATGTTAGTTCAAATCATTAAGAACTCGAGCAATAAATGAGTAAATGGAAAATATCACTAGAGTGATGTTATATGAAATTAATCGTGAAGATTATTAGGATTTCTCAGGACATTACTTTCTCTAGAAGTATTGAAGATTAGCCTTTTCTTATTTATTTATTTATTTATTTATTTTTCTGTCTCAAGCCAATCACATATGTTAGTATACAAACAAAAGAGTAAACAGAGATAAAAGTGAACTGTGATGTACTTGTTTGGACCAGGAAGTCTGAGCACAAACCTTGGCTGTGAGCTAATCATTACTGAGAACTCTCTAATAGTTCATTGATTACATTTCAATAGGGATAGATTGTATAAGGAATATACCCCCCAAACCTACATGCCATTTACACATTTTATTCAGTATTTCTTAAAATTAAACCAAATAATAATATGTCATAAATCAAGAACTCAGAGGTCAATAAGAGTTCTTTGTTCATCACAAAGAAATTGCTAGAAGCCCTTAGAAACTTAATGCAAATTTACTTAAGCTATCATTTACCTCTACAAAATCTTGAAGCTTGTTTAAGAATTATTGTGAACTTACTTAAAATCAGAGCTCGGATTGTTGGTACATATTGGTCTATAGGGTGAAGAAAAACTAGTTTTTATGTTTGTCCCCCAAAAGATGAGTGTTTCAGCAACATATCAAAATAAACCCATGTGTAAATGGCACAGTCTGAGTCATGTATCAGATGTAGTAACTGGAGGGACATGACTGTGAAAAGTAGTCAACAGTTATTTCCAACTATTAATAAAATAAAATAATGAAATGAAATAAAATGAAATAAAATAAAATAAAAAATTAAATTAAATTAAATTAAATTAAATTAAATTAAAAACAGTAGTGCAAGTGTATCAGCTGTGTACTCAGGCAGAAATTTTATATGCAATCTGCTTTGTTGGCATTACAAGTAAGAGCATATCTATAATAATAATGATAATTAAAAACAAACAAAAAAAAGTATATAAAAGGCAGTCTGCAATAGAAAATGAGCTTCTGACTTTCCAGCATTTGGACAGATCAGTGTGAACACCAAAGCTCCAGCCTCTGCTCAATGTCAGAAATTTCCATCCTTGTCCCTGCCTTATATTTCCACCTTTTGACCACATAATGAGGTTGACTGGAGCAATTAAATTTCACAGTGAATTTTCTCTGACTTTGGAAAATACAGGAAAGGTTATATTATCCATTGTGACCCTAGAAATCTTTGATTTTGGCTTTTGACCTAAACATTTTGATACCAAAGAAAACATTATGAACAGTGATGAATATGAAAATAATGGTATAGGCTAGTACTGCTATTAAGTAAGATACTAGCTGGTGGTAAATGTGATGACATTTTCTATACTGATATGTTCCAACTACCAGGAAACAAACGTCCATGGATTTCATTAGAGTACTTATAGTCAGTGTGCAACTCTCTTCCCTTGATTGTCAAGCATTTTCTGCTGCAGGTCAGTGTGTGAACAGACCACTGTTTATTGCTTTCCCGACAGGTGATTGAACCTGATAGCTCCAAATCAAAAATTTTCTTGGATTCTGATTTGAACACTTCCAGGGATGGGGCAGCCACAACTTCTCTGGACAACTTCTTCCTTATCACCCTCACAGTAAAGAAATTCTTCCTTATATCTAATCAAAATCTACCCTCTTTTAGTTTAAAGCCATTCCCCCTTGTCCTATCACTACACTCCCTAACAGTGATTCCCTCCCCAGCTTTTTTGTAGGCGCTCTTAGGTACTGGAAGGCTGCTACAAGATCTCCCCAGAGCCTTCTCTTCTCCCAGCTGAACAATCTCAACTCCTCAGCCTGTCTTCATAGGATAGATGCTCCAGCCATTTGATCAACCTCATGGCCCTCCTCTGGACTTGTTCTAATATGTCCATCTCCTTCTTGTTCTGGGGGCTCCAGAGCTGATCATAGCACTGCAGTTGGGGTCTCCTGAGAGCAGAGCAGTCTCTCAGTCTCACCTCCCTCATCCTGCTGGCCATGCTTCTTTTGATGCAGCTGAGATGGTTGGCTTTCTGGGCTGCATGTGCACATTGCCAGCTCATGGTGAGCCAACTCATGGTCAGCTAGCACCCCAAGGTGCTTCCCCTCATGGCTGCTCTCAATGCATTCTCCACCCAGCTTGCATTTGTGCTTGGGGTTGCCCCTGCCCAGATGCAGGACAAATACCCAGCTCTGCATTAACAACTTCCACTCAGATGGTATGAGTTGTGAGCCAAAATTGACTTTGTAACACTTGCTTTCATTAAAGAAGGCATAAAGGTGAATGGTGTAGATATGCAGTATTATTTAGTCTCTGAGTCACTGTTCCTACTGCTTTAATTAAAGTGTAAGAGGTTACATGAAGATGTACTGAAAGTCTAGCAATGAAGTTGTAAAAGGACAGAATCAATTTACATTTTAATATAATGTAATAATGACATAGATTGTCATTAACAATAATACAAAGTTTTTGAGGAATTTCTAATATGTAAGTTTTTTTACAAATTTTCAATAAATAATCATAAATAATTTTTAGATTGAAAATATCAGACTGAAGGGTCACAAATAATAATAATAATTAAAAAATCCTGAATAAGCAGTCAGTTGACATACAGGATGTTATTCCTCCTGAAGAAAGTGTTTAGAGGTACAACAGCAGGAACCCCATTGTCTATGAAAAAATGTTTTGTTTTTTTTTTCTTTTTCAGACATGCAGCTTACAACAGACAGTATCTTTGTTATCAGATATTTAGACTAGCCTTTCTGCCATACCCCTTTATCAGAATAGCCTACTTGATATAAGAGGATTAAAGACAGATTTTTCTTTGCTTATGGTATTCAACATGTTTAGTATGTGTAACATTTAGGTATTCTAAATGTTACATTCTAAATCGGAACTCCAGTGCGTCAAGGTGATGGACATCTTTTATTAGGTGGCTCGAAATTTCTAGGAGACAGCATAATTTCAGTGAACTTAGTGCTCATCCTTATGTTAAGAATTTTGGCATAATTCACAACCACCTTTAGACACAAACCAGGGTTTAAATAATGAAAAGTCAAAGAGAAACATGATCTGTTAATAGCAACAAAATGAATTTGCCATCTCTCTTAATGAAAATGAAGAAAAACTGCAAACTTTTACCTAGTCTATTCAACAAACTCATTATAATCAACCATACTACTGGCAGGCAACAAGAAAGTCTAACACAATATTATGCCTCACACAGACAGAACTTTCATAGAAACCCAGCTGAGAGAAGGGAGAGTGGAGGGGCATCATTGATAGTTGTCAGGACTACTGGCTTTTCCATAAGACTGGAGAACAAAGAAGAAGTGAGAAGCATTTTCATTATCAGATACTCGTTTAACAATTCTAGCAAAGAGCATTTCTCATGCACGTCATCTGCTTCTGCTGGAAGAGTGGCTCTGAGAATGCAGCCATGGGGAGGCATGTTTTGATCAAGTCCGCTGCTTTCCCTTTCAAAGTGAATGAGATAATGTGGCTGCAGAACAGCACCTTTTAATCAGATCAGCAGGATCCCATTGAAATGAAGTACAATGCAGCTGCAAGTTACTGTTCCCTAAAACAGGTGTACACTTCTCCCTTTGAAATTGTGAACACAGCTCTTGTCCCTGTATCCCAAACTAAGCTTCAGTGGAACTGTGCTCAGCATTGCATTTTACTTTTTGCCCTTTTGTCACATTTTCTTTCTGTCCAAAGTAGATTTATATATGTGCCAAAAATACATTCAACTAGCGTAAGTCAAATGAGTTTTGGGTATTTTTTTTTTTTGCAAAAGGTGAAAGCAGACTGAAAGTTAAATCACTTTCTTACCTCATTTACCCTCCTAGTTAGTTTCATCTCTATGCCTGGACTTAAAAGAAAACATGGCAGAGGATTGTGTTACGAGTTGAAGAAGATGATCAGAAGTCAGTATTCTAGAGAATAAAATGGGCTGATGTTACACAACCCCTATACAACCCTATATTCTGTGTTGCTAGTTAGTAAATACAGTACTGTCAAACAAGTTCCTCCCCTCCCTTTCATGTACATTGCATAACAGATTAATTAGCCATAACTGATGCAGTTGTGAACAGTATAATGATCACAGAGTGCAGCATACAGATACTGGAACTCTGCCTAGGAATAAGAAAGTTACTGAGAGAAAACAGAAAAAAATCCAGAGATGTTTACAAGGTTGAACACAACCAGGGGAAAAAGGAAGGATAGCCACTTTATCATGGTCTCTTTTAGAGCTGATTTTCAAGACTCCCTTTATGGGTATGGAAACAGGATGGACCTTGTAGATGTTATGGGGCTAAAGTCAGGTGATATGAAAACCTTTTTTACTGATTAGTTTTGTGTAAGGGAGTTTTGCATGATACATCTCTGTGTGCAGAGGGTGACTTACTGCACAGGTGGTGGTTTCTGTCCAGTGATCTTTCCATATCTTCAGGTATAAAACCCAAGACTAACACCATTGACACAAGCTGAGGCTTGGAACTGCAGGGATAAAGGAGTGGGAACCAGTGTGGGCAATTTCCATTGTTGTATGAAGGGTAGAGCAGTAATTTTTTCATCTCTGTAGAATGACAAATGCCTTGTGACAGCCTTGCCTGAGTTTCACACCCCCAGCTGCAGAAAATGGTTCCTCACCTGAGAAATTTAACAGGATGAGAGTTTTATCTTGAAAGCTATAAACTCTAGTTGTGCTTCCACTTAAATTTATGGTTGAAAGTTTAGAGAATAATATAATGGAAAACATGAGTGTCTCAAACTTAAATTAGAGAGCTGGCCTTTGCAGCTGGGAGTTCAGCTGGGTACTCATAATCTCATTAAATAGAAACTTAAAATGAGCAAGCTAATGAAAAAAAAATATATAAAAAAAATCAGTGGTGTGCAGTCATTGTAGTATTTTTTTTTTCCAATTCCCCACTGAGATTATTGAAAAATAGGAAAACAGACTAAGCTCAAAGAAAGCGGGAATGTCTCTTTCCTCCTTCTTTATCACTCCTAGGTGAAGGAACTTCACAGGTGGAATTTGGTGAGATCTTCTTGAGAAATAAGTGGATTATAAAATCTTTGGAGCCAGGTAAGCTGATACATTAACTATCACCCATAAACCTGTTTTCAGTTAAAAAGAAGGATCTGTTGAACGTAATTCATTAAAAGGAGCAAGGGTGTATGAAAGTAGGTGTGTATTAAAAACTAAAATGGCCTCTAGTGAAAAAGCAGAGTCTGGACCTTCGTTATGTGAACTTAAGAGCTTAGAAACTTTTTACTAGGCAATGTTTGTTTCAGCCCACACATGGGATTTTAGCCTCATCCAGATATTCCATAAAGTGGGATACTTAACTTGAGATACAAGCTCAGTATATCCACAAAAGACCCACAGGTAATAGCTATCAGTTTAAAAGTTCTGTTTGCCTTGAAGCAGGGTTTAGAAAATAATACTTATTTCTTATGAAGATCGTATTTGAATTTTGTAAGTTAAATTAACATTATTCCTCAGGGATTTTTAATTTAAGATCCTACCTCTTCTGTATGTTTTTTTTTTTTTTTTTTCATAGATTCCTGATTTTCTTTGCTTTTACAGTGCCTCTGAGGCTTAAATACTGTGACTGTTATTTCAAATTTATCTACCTATGTAAATGATTTTATGGCACAAGAGTAAGAAACAAGTAGAAACTCAAAAATAAAAATAATTAGTGGGAGATATCTAAAAGATAACAAATGGTAAAAAAAAAAAAAAAGTAAAATTAAATGATTAAATGTAAATATGAGGCTCCAAATCAGCCTTATTCATAAAAAGCAGGACTAAATATGGTTAAAGAAAGGAACTATATATATGAGACAAAACAAGAATTTATCTGATTGAGCTTCATACATAAGTTTGAACTTGTAACTCTAGTCTATCTAGTAATTGGGAGCAAACAGGCAAATCTGGAGTCTAATATTTCTTGCTTATCTTAAATGCCTATCTCAGGATGAAATGAATGGTCATCTCCCTCTGCTAATTTTTCCTAATTGATGGTAATCAGATCAGATTTAGGTGTCTAGTTTTTAAGCGCCTACATTAGAACGAATAAATTATGTCTAGGATTGGGAAAAATTAGTATGATACCTTCAGAAACTGTTTTACAGAATCATAGAGTATATTGAGCAGATATAATACATTGACTCTGAAAATCTGATTCTAACTCTATTGAAATCAGAGAAAAGATCTAAAATAACATTTTCTTCCAGCAAGTGACAAGAACAACTCTTACTTATTTCAGAAGACATTTAGAAATATTCTGTAAAATCCCAGCAGAAATTAAGGCTGAGTCCTTCCACGCTTACTACTTGTCTAATTGTATTTCTACCCTTTCCTTCTACTTCCCACTTACATATGGACTCTATATTCACTGTTTTAGTCTTCTGCTTTATGCAGTTTAGCTGTTCTCATTCTCACTCAGCCACATCACATCCTGTTTTCCTCCCCCTTCCTACCTTTCCTTTTTTCTTTTTAATGTTGTTGTTTAAAAATATTATTTTGCTTCTCTTCCTTTTTTTTTTTTTTTTTTTTTTTTTACTTACCAATTTCCAAATAAATTTGGAGGGAGCCAAATGATCTCTTGGCTTTACTCCAACAGTTCCATCTTCTCTTAATCACATAATTCCACTAAGGCCTTTCTTTCGCTTTTTCATCTATGAAGTAAACAGCCTTCACATAGACTTGCACACATGCAGGCACAGACAGTTTTTAAATTCCATCACTTATGCATTCACTAGGTTTTTCATTCTAAATATGAAAACAACAGAACCTGCAAGCATGCCTTTAAAAGAAAGCTACTTTCAGGGCTTATTTGAGTACTCTAAAGCTAACTCAACATCCAAAGGCCATTTCCAGTTCAGTTTGTGAAGGACAGACTAACTCCCTGCAACACAGACACAATTTTTCCATCAGAAAACAAACCTGTGGTGTAATGGGACCAAATGGGCACAGAAATCATGGAATGTATTTTATTTTAGGTGAGAGTCTAAAAGATAAGCAAATATGTCTACTAGCCACAAGGCAACAAATCATCTGTTCAATTCAGTACAGCAAAGGAGCTTTTCAGACACCTACTACTGCCTTATATATTTCTATAAGAATTCCAGGAACCAGAAAGTAGTTAATTTCCAATATATTTTTTTCACCCTCTCCCCCTTCACTTTTTTTTCTGCACGATTTCTCTTCTTAAAGAAAAAGGCGATAGCGGCTGACAAACAGGCATTTCCTATCTTTTTTTAGAAGACTGAATTAATGTTTTGATAAAGGAGTGAACAATAAAGATCCTTCCTACACACATGCACTAGCATATCTGATCTTTTTATATCTAATAGATTGTTCCTAGTATTTTAGCACATGAGGAGCAAGGCATAGCTCCCCCATTATGCAACTGTTTCAGGTAGTGACAAGACGAGCAGATATATGCATGGAAGTGTATTTTGAATTATTAGCTAACAAATAGATTTTAAGAATATATAAGAAATGTAGAAATGCAGTACTTAATAAAGTGACAATTTACTGCCTTGTGATGTCCTCTCTTTATTCACATAAAAGCGTAGCTCTCAAAAATCAGATGAAATTAAGCTTACCATAAAGATAACAGTTCAACACTTGAGTCTAGCTATCCTAGATTACTTGGCTGAGATTTCCAGGAGATGTGTCAAATAGCAATAGCTGTAATGTATCTTTTCATAAGTCAACAGACATATATCACCAAGCTCATTTCATACAGATGAACAGTTAGCCAAGGCAATTCACTGCTCTGAGGTCTGGTTTGAAACAGTCATCTAGAAAAGAAGGATACTATATCCCATTGTGATACTTCTAAATTCATAGACATGCAGTCAAGAAATTTTGCACATAATTCTTAAATCTAGCCAAGAATAGTTACTCATTGAGATGAAAGAAAAAAGTCATCCGACCTTGGGAATAAGCCTCAAGACTCACAGCACCTTTTCATTAATTATTCCTTCTCTGTTTTGATGGTCCTGACACCATTTCATATTATCTGGCCTGACTAAGTAGGGCTTACAAGGTGACCATGAAGTTATTAAAAGTGTTACATACAGTAGGTTAGTTTAGCCTATGAAACATTATTATTCTTAAATGTTCATATATAATCACAATTCTATTTAGATAAACATCTTTCATCAGTCCTTTGGTAAGGGGGCTCTCTAATTAGGTTAATTCTCCATACCTATTAAACTATGGATACCAACAGAAGCTTTCCTGCTCACAGGTGAATAGGTGAGCATAAATAAGAACATCCTACTCATTTATCCTCATGTGATCCTCTCATGAGATCAGAGTTTCCAATTCAGTTTGTAGCTACAAACTCAGCACTAATATCTGAAACATGGACATATTTGTATAAAATGAATTTGCAATGGCTTGCATGTTTTGTCTTAAAACACATGGTTAATAAGTCTTTGGACACTGGGTTTCAGAGCAGGATGATTTATGTATGTATGTATGTGTGTGTGTATGCATGTATTTATTTTACAGCTCAATAAAACATTCAAAGGGTAGGTCTAGATTTATCACAGGTGGGCAGTTCATAGAGATTGATTTAATCCTAAGGCTTTGAGTTCTCAGATTTACATTGTGCCAGCCACAAGTGTATAAGAACTGCAATTTATGTAAGCCCCAAGAGAACTAATTATGTGTTAAGAAGAATGTACATTTTACTGTGTAGCATACAACACAGAAAAATTACTGTGCATCAGGCTCTTGAGAGACAGAAGAACTTTAGGCAGGTAACAGGTATAGTTGTGTTTGGTTTTATTCTAAAGCAAAATCCCTTGAAAGTCTCATCAAAACTAATGCCTCTTTTTTTTTTTTTTCTCATTTAAATATATCTTCTTCATAGTATAGAGTTTTGCCCCTGAAAATGCTCTGAATCCAAATATCATGTAAGGGTCTTTAAAAAAATCTCAAGTTTCAACAGAAAATTATTTTTGTTCCTTGTACTAGCAATGTTAGGCAACAGCGCTTTACTGCAAAGCCAGTATCTAATGACACTAAAAGAGACTAACTGGCTTTCTGGTATATCTTCATGTTCAAAATCAGTACAGAACGTCATATTATGGTAACAAATGAGAGGAAAATTTGAATTAACATTTTCCATACTTACGTGATTGTTACTGTTATAAATAAATATAATTTAAATGTGTGACAATTATGGTTTGAGGAACCAGTATCTCATGACAATTAGTTTTTTAGACAGTGTGTCCCATTGTCTTTTGCTTGTACTTGCAACAATATACTATGTAAAGGTATGTTTTTTACTCACATGGAAGATCTCAATTACAGAACTTAGAAAGACTGGGTTGCTTTCACCAAAAGTATGTGAATAATTCAGAGATGTATTATAGAAGCACAAGTTGGATGAAAATAATAATAATAATGACATGGTCTATGGTACCATGTCAGTGGAGCTATGTTGAAAAAGAAGGAAATAAAAGACATCAATTTAAAAAGAACCTGAACCTGTTTGTCAGAAAATGTTTTCATGGAAACTTTTTCAGAATGAGAGTATTTATTTCTTTATCTTATCTGCTATTCTACAAGAACACTTGACTGCAGCATGGTCAGGTAGTTCATCCTAGATGCTAAAAAAACATCCTTGAATCATAGGTTGCAGTGCTGTGAGAGCAGACAAAAAGCTGGATCAAATGTATGATAGGAAAGTGGTCCATGTTTTTGGAAATGCATGTTGGGAAAGAACAAGAAAGGAGAGAAATGAATCTGGTTCTTGTGTCTGCATAAATGCTAAAAGGTTTTCATGTCATTCAGACACGTTCTTGAAATTCATAACAGTGTATGTCTAAGGCTGCAGTGTCTTTCTCCTTCTAATGTATAAAAGGCTATGGCAACCACTAATCCATCATCAGAGCCTAAACTCTTCTAAGAAATACCATTTTCAGAGTGCCTAGACAGATAGTCTTTTTCTAAATCTTCCTATAAAAGCAAGGGGTGGTGGATGGTGTTGCGTTTCTCCCCAGGCACTGCTAAATCTGCAATGGTATACAATTTAGCCATTAATATGTTTTCTTTATCTGTATATTTTTAGTGAAGACATTTTACATGTTCATTTGTTAACTGATTTAGTCCAAACATTTTTAGAAGGGAGTTTTAAGTGTACAGAGGGACACTGTCAAATACTAACATGCAGTTTATATAGACCAGTTACTTGTGGCTGCTGTTGAAATGAAATTAGTCATTCTGGTGCTTGTCCAAAAACCATGAACTCAAGTCATGAAAGTTCACTTTGAAAGACATTCTGATTGAGAGTTTTACATTGAGAACAATTGTAGCTGACACAACAGGAACAACAGGAGATGACAGTGTAGTTGGTGATGCCTATCAGTGAAGATGGTGACTTCAGGTATGAAATCTTCAACAAAGAAGTAATTCTACCACCTAAAAAATTCCATTTAGCAACTCGGGTAAATAAGTACTTCCTTTCACATGCCTTTGCCTGTCTATCCTTCTCCTTAACATACAGAGTCCATGTGCAAAACATGAAACTGTCCTGGTAGTGTAAGAAAGTAGGTCATGCATTCAAGTAATATGACAGTAAACTCCCTGGCCATTTTCTTGGGCAGTAGCTCTTTAGCTCATTTCAGTATCTGTCAGGATAGGTGCATAAAGAACAAATGTACCTGTGGATCATAACAGTCCTACTCTCCCTTCTGGTATACTCCTCTTACAATTAGTTATCAGCCTATGACTTTATGAGGTCCCAGTGTTTGGAAAAGGACATAATTGCAAAGGTCCCAGACCTCTGCAGGAAGTTTTCTGCTAAATCTATAGAAATAATGCAATTATCGTTTTTATACTCCATCTGGAAGGCATGTTTCTGTCTCTAATACCATTCCTAATAGGCTATTGCCTCTTATCACATGGTATCTTCAGACATTCAAGTTTCAAACTCAACTACAGCTATAGCTAAGGCAATCACAGCCTTAGGGGCACTTAGTCTAGCATTCTTCTGAAGTTCAACTTATCCTGCATTAAAGAAGTAAGATGAAAGATCCCTTAACTCAGTCCCAGGTATGAATACTGTTTGCCTTTGCATGGTGGTGGGAGGAACCCATAACTTCTTTTCTACTGCAACAAGGTCAGTCATGCAGACATTCAAGAGTTTTCATTGTTGACAAATTCTCAAATGTCTGCTTGAGTTTACTGTCATTTTTATGAGAGCAGGGCTAACAACATTTTATTCCTTCCTCCTTTTCAAAGTATATGTAATTATTAAACAAGTACCCTCACCAGACTTTATAAATATGTCTAATGAAACTGATCTTTGGCATATATGGTCCCTAGTTCATCAGCAGATAGCATCATAATTCCCTCCCCTGTGATTCTGCCCCTTATTGCACTTATAAAATACATATTTGAATCAGGCCCTTGCTGCGTCAGTGCAATAAGCAAAAGCCTTCAGAGAAAACCTAAAATGTCTTCTGAATCTTTTGAGGATTAGAAAGACTAGTAAAATGACATTTTATTTGTGTTTAACCCCCATAAGTGATTTTGACCTTTCATGGTGGATTTGCTTAAGTGAGCTTGAGTCATATCTCAAGATAGACATCATTCAGCAGTTTCACAGCACAAGGGTAGATGCAAACATTTTCTTCACCTTCAGTGCACACAGATTTTCATCTACAGTATTTCACTCTTGAGTCCCAGCTTAAAATCAAAATAAATGTTTAAAGCAAAAATACATAGCATAGGTCTATGAGTTTACACAGGGTTCTTGATACCAAACTGCCTATTTTGATGCAAAAGCAATCAGCTAAAAAGCATTTACAGCTGAGTCACTGCTGAATATGTAGGCTATTCTCATGGTTTGGTCAATAGGATACTGTTCAACAAATGTATACTGGTATATTATAGGTACCATGCCAAAACAGAAAAGTTTAGTTTATCAAAGATAAAGCTGACATCACGATTCATGTCAAATTCTATTAGATGAGTTTTCTTTCTGCTTTCTGTTTATGAGTTAATTAACCGCTATATATAGTTTTCTCTATATATCTTTGGGTAGCAATGTGACATACTAAGAATAATTGCTTGTGAGCCATTTGTTGAATACTTGAAATTCAAAATTGGAATGATATTGAATTGAAGTTATGTTGACAATGCTGTTTTTCCTGATTGGAAATGTGAATTATGTTAGTGAACTCACTTTACTTGACTACTTATTTTATTAGTTCAGTATTATCTATTTCTAAAAATAATCCTGCCAGAATCTGCTTTTTAGAAAAGATAGTCAGGGAAGGAGGAGTGGGGTTGTTGCCCTCTGTGTTAGGGGATGGATCAATTGTGAAGAGATGCCTCTGAGAAACAGCCACAGACAGGTTGAGAGCTTGTGGGTAAAAGCTAAGTATCAGAGCAATAAAGGACACCTTGTGGTTGGGTCTACTACAGGCCACCTGATCAAAGGGAGCCTGTGGATGAGGCATTTTTGTTTCAACTATGTGCTCTCATGCTCACACTCTCTCATCCTGATGGGGGACTTTAATCACCTGGTTGTCTACTGGAAAAGCTACACAGCAGGCTGTATGCAATCCAGGAGACTCATGGAGTGTGCTGAGGATAACTTCCTCGTCCAGGCATTAGATAAAACAATCAGAGGAGAAGCTTCCTGGTGCTTACCAATGCAGATGAACTCATCACAAAAGTTAAGATTGGAGGCAGTCTGGGCTGCAGTGATCATGCCCTGGTTGAATTTGTGATCTCGAGGAATATGGGACTGGCAAAGAGCAAAGTCAGGATCCTGAACTTCCAGAGTGCACTTCTGGCTATTTAAAGACCTAGTGGATGAGATCCCCTGGAACACTGTCTGTAGGGACAAAGGGGCTGAACAGAGCTGGCAACTCTTTAAGGATGTTTTCCTTAGAGCACAAGAACTCTCCATCTCCCTGTGTAAGAAAGTGGGCAGGGAGGGCAGAAAGCTGGGATGGCTGAACAAGGACCTGTTGGTCAGACTGAGGTGCAAGAAAGAAATGTACAGGCAGTGGAAGCAGGGACACGTGGCCTGGGAGGCGTACAGGGATGCTGTCCAGATGTGCAGGGATGGGGTCAGGAAAGCCAAGGCATGGGTGAAACTAAGCTTGGCAAAGGATGCAAAGAATAACAAGAAGAGATTCTGTAGTTGCATTGCTCAGAAAAGAAAGGCCAAGGAGAGTGTGCCCCTTCTGATAAATGATAAGGGAGAACTGGTAACAATAGACACGGAGAAGGCTGAGGCACCCAACAACTTCTTTGCCTCAGTCTTCACTGCCAGTCAGGCTTCCCACATCTCTCAATTGCCTGAAACTTTAGGCAAGGTCTGGGAGAGAAAAGTCCCCCCTACTGTAAGTGAAGTGCTGATTTGAGACCACCTGATGAAACTTAATAACTACAAGTCTATCGGGCCTGATGCTGTGCATTCCAGGGTCCTGAAGGAATTGGCTGATGGAGTTGTCACGCCTCTCTCCATTATATTTTAAATGTCCTGGCAGTCAGATGAAGTCCCTGGTGACTGGAAAAAGGTACACCCCTCCCACCCCTCTTTTTTTTTTTTTTTAAAAAAAAAAAAAAGCTAGAAAAGAGGAACTGGGGAACTACAAACACTGTGGTGAGCCTCACCTCTGTGCCTGGGAATATCATGGAACAGATTCTGAAAGCAACGTCAAGGCACATGCAAGACTAGAAGGTGATCCAAGATAGCCAGCACAGCTTCACCAAAGACATATCATGCCTGACCAGTCTGGTGACCTATGATGGAGTGACTGCATCTGTTAACAAGAGAAAACCAACCAGTGTTATCTACCTGGACTTCTGTAAGGCCTTTGACATGGTCCCAAATGACATCCTTGTCTCCAAATTGGAGAGAGATGGATTAGATGGGTTGACCATTCAGTGGATAAGGAACTGGTGTGAAGATTGCACCCAGACAGTGGTGGTTAATGTTTCTACGTCCAGGTGGAAGCTGGTGATGAGCAATGTACCTCAGGGGTCTGTCTTGGGACTGGTGCAGTTTAATATCTTCATTAATGACATAGACAGTGGGATCAAATGCACCCTCAGCAAGTTTGCAGATGACACCAGGCTGAGTGGTGTAGTTGATACAACAGAAGGAAGAGATGCCATCCAAAGGGGCCTGGACAAGCTTGAGAAAAGTGGGCCCATGTGGAGCTAATGAGGTTCACCAAGTGTGTAGAAGAAGAAGAGAGAAGTTGTGGATATCCCATACCTGGAGGTCTTCAAGATCAGGTTGGATGAGGCCCTTAGCAACCTGACCTAGTGGGTGAAGTCCACGCCCATAGCAGGGGGGGTGGAACTAGATGATCCCTAAGGTCCCTTCCAACCCGAGCCATTCTGTGAAAATGTCATTCTTACAGATAATGCAGACATGTTACAAAGAGAAAGCACAGACACAGCTAAAGCCAGTCTGCTTATTTAAGAAGGTATTTTTTATTGTTTCAAAATTAAGTTTTAATGTTCCAGTTGTAGGCAAAATCAGCACCTTTTCCCTGCTTCTCCAGATTTCAGTTAATATATTCTAACATCAACAAAACGTGCTCAGCAAATAGACTTCTGAAAGAAGATGGATATTAATTCCCTCTGCATTCTTTCTGGGATCAAAAGATGGACTTCAGCCACTGTTCAAGTCCCAGATTTCTAAATTTGGAAAGGGATCACAATTTTTACTGTAACATGTAGATGATGACATTCATACTGTAATAATTAGAAACTGAGCTGAACCATCAAGTTCATTTCGATTTGTAATCCCAAGCACTTCACATCCAGTTCTCCATAAGGGCAATTTAAATACATTGTTAGTCAAGATCTGCAGCACTTCATGTGTTGTTGAAAGATTTCAATTGAAAATTATATATATTAGAGATCATATATGCCATTTTTTACTAGTAAGAATTAATTTGAATAACCATTTGAGGTACATTACAGCCACTTCCTAAGGTTTTGCAGTTCTCTGCTTTACACAGTATAAGATAAACAGTCAACTTCTTTTTTATTTTTTGCTCCTATTGATTTTTTTTTTTTTTTCGATAAACACTCAGGCTCATGGTTAAAATTTTACATGAGTGTACCTAATTACACTGTATGTAATCAGCATGTAATTATTTTGTGTATACATGCAAATATGGTTTTCTGACAATTAACTTTGTTCACTAGTGAAGGTAAAGAAGCTATTTATTTGTAGCATGGCACACATTACGCCAGGAAATCTGAATCACACTCAAGTTCAAATGTTAATAATAGATTAGAAATATTAATTAAATGTGCAGGAATTGAGCATAATTCAAGGTTTTACCATATATTCCTTCAACAGGAAATGCAGGAAATATTGTTTATTATTGTATAATGCTCTTAGACATAAATTAAATCTCCAAAGTTAAGCTCACCTAAGGTAAAGAACTAGAATGGTTAATAAGGTGATTACTATTGAGGGTTTGTAATTTTGAATGCTGGACATTAATTTAGAACTTGTGAAGGGCACTGAAATTCATTACTACATATACTTTTTTGTTGTTGTTTTGTTGTTTTTGTTGTTTTGTTTGTAACTATACCATGTTTAAGAGCATTTTTATCTTATTCCCAAATCTTTATCAGTACTAGATTTATGATATTGAAATTCCAGGATTCTCAAATACCTTGTCAGAAAAAAAACACACACATACACAAACAAAAGCGCACACAAAAGCACAGACACACAAAAAACAAATAATTTTTTTAAACAAAACAAAACAAAACACAATGGGTTTAGCCATAAATCACCTGTAAATTGATAGTATATATGTGTTAATGTTTTCCCATTTCCTTGGATTTCAGCTGGGCAGACAAGGAGCTTTTAAGGATTTTTTTTTTCCTTTTTTTTTTTTTTTTTTCCACACCGTTTTACCAGTCTAATTTACGTAAGCCTATCTACCCCATTTCCATTCCCAAACTCAAAATTCTGCTGGAATCAAGAGTTATAATACTGACAGACTCATTTTTTTCCATTCTTACTGGCAAGGGGAAAACAAACAAACCACAACAACATGAAACACAACTAACAACAACATACAAACTGTGCAAATAAAAATCTTTTTGATAGTGTTTCATACATCTGAAAACTGAGATCACTTCTCAGTTGTCTGGAATGGATTTTTAAGATGAAGCAGAGAAGTGCAAATGCGCTGAGTAACTTCATTGTGTGGGATCTTGTATGTTAATTTTCTGCCTTCATAGACGAGGAGTTTGACTGAGAAGTTAGCTCCAGAGACACCAACTACTGCAAAAAGAAGAAAAGCACATCTAATGCCTGCTTTCCCCTCTCATCTTCAGGATGAGAAGAAGAGGAGAACCTATTAGAATTTAGTTCAAAAGTAGTAGTTACATCCCTCATGTCCTTGAGTTCAACAAAGGCTCCCAGAACTCTTAGTTCAATAGAAATTTGCACAAATAAAGTAGTTCACTCACGTTTCAAACCGGACAATACAGTCTTTAATGTATAACTCCCTAAGGAGATTCCCCATTTCCAGCTTCAGCCTCCATGACACCATGAAAAGTTTGGGTGCCTTAAGAAAGATTGTATTTCTTTTATATGTTTCTTCATAGTTATGTGTGTGGGTTATTCACAAAGATTTGAGCTGAGAAGCAGGGAGAAGCAGAAGCAATTGTGTCTATACTAATGAATTAAAATGATCCACAGAACTTTCTCTTACTCTGGAATTCTATCATCTCTTCAACTCAAATTGCAACTGTAGTCCTATGTATGGTGTGGCCTGTGACATTTAAACTGCATCCATAGGTGGAAGTTGGCAGAGAACGGGGTCAGTTTGGCCATAGACACTAAGTTTTAGAAAGCCAGAGCTTAACAGTTCAGACTCAAGCATTTCCAAGGCAGTTAGCCTTGTTTCCAGAGAACTATCAGACACGCTTTTAATTTACCAGCAAAGAAATAGCTCCTCTCGGGCTGTGACACTTGTGGTCAGGTGAAACTCTGAAAAGAGTGTGCATCTTCCCAGAGCACAATGTGGCACAGTTTGGGAAAGATTATCAGGAATATGGAAAACATAAAATGACCTGTGACACCTATAAAGTATGAACACGGTTCCCAGGATGGGCTGAGGAAAAAAAATATTATTTTTTTTTTTTTTAAAAAAAAGAACATCAAAGTCTCAGAAATGGCAGAATGGGGTTTCTTGGGGTGCTGTCTTTAAGGCAAAGGTGGAAGCAGACAAGCCTCAGAACTCTCTTCACTTTGGAGTTTCTACCTCCCCCAAATTAATAGTAATTATTTCTATAGAAATAATTTATTTGTTTGTTTCTTTTTAATCTCTCAGAATGTAAGGCAATCTAACTAGTAATATTAATTACAACATTAGGTGACTCTCTTTCTCATTCTCGTAACTGTCATTTCGGTGATGGAACTTAAATTAAGAAATTTATTACCATAATACTTCTCATTTAGCATGACTGCTATACAAACTCACAAGCTAAGGAAGGTAGAAACAAATCACACTGAAGAATTCTTTAAAGATATTTTGCCAGGACTGTTTTTTTTTTTTTTTTTTTTTCTCTCTCTCTTTATTTTTATTTTTTTTTTTATAAAAGGTCTAAGCAAATTAGTTGGAATCATTGAATGTCTATATGAGACTTTTCTAGCTTCAGTATTTAACAGGAAAGCAAAATCATTCTTTCTTTACAGTATTTTTATGTCCTTTTATAACCCTGTTCAGAAATGTATCAAGCCATACCACTTGTGCAACTATTTTGGAGAGCAAATGTCTAATACTTTTTTTCTCATGGTAAGCTGTCATTTTAGGGCCAGACTTTTCAATTGTAATATGTATTTTTAAGGTACTTGGAAATCATCTTCTTTGCCTATCATGTTAAACAACATTACAAGAAATTTTAAAAGGGCAATCCCCAAATCCACCTTCTGATCTAGTTGTTGACCAAAAGGAAATACTGAGGGCCAGGACAATAGCATGATCTGAGATCCCACCTCTTTCTACAAGTGACTTTCAGATTTTAAAGCCCAGAAGTCCCTTCCAAAGTTACGTACCTGTATGCATATATGCACAGTGAAGGAGCATAAGAGTAACCTGGTGGCTAACTCTGAGGGCCTGTTTAGAAAATGGCACTCTTCTTGTTTTCTGGAGGTTGAAGTTGCTTTATTACATTTAAAAATAAATACATGGAAAATACCTTAATATTCTCGGTAGTTGAGAGCAAAGCCCAGACTTCTTTCTGTAAGAGACATTTTTAAGACTTTGATTTCTCATGATTTTTTTATTTTTACTTTTCCTATCTAGCAAAAATGAATCTTTTAAGACATCTTTGCATTTTGCACAATACCACTATTTCACCACTTCCATTTAGTTCTGCTTCCAGCACTTTCTATTAAAACCTGTATTTTGGTGCTTCAGAGACTTTCCAATTGGCTGGAAGATACAGTTTGACAGCCATTCTGGCTGAAGAAAACATTAATCCATTAGATGAGAGGTGGGAGCAACATCCTTGCTCTTAAAGAACTGGCCTATGCTAGATTTCTGTGGGAGTCCCAAATATTTTGGTGGATTGTAGCCACGTTTGGGAGTTCTTTCAAATTGGATCCCTCAGTCAAAAGATCACATAGGCTAGAGTTAATTTGACTGGACATAGTCTCCTTATGCTACCTGAGATGCACAATGACAAAGAATTCTACTGAGCCACACTGTCTCTAACACATAGGATTCATTTGGTCAAAAGCAGGCTTCTACCTCTGAATTAACATTCAAAAGCTCCCTTTTATACAGCCTGTTGGAAGAAATAGGAACTTTTGAAGCCTAATTCATGCCATTCTAAGATAGATATCTAGATCAGCTTAATAGATCAGCTTAAATAAATCCTAAGAATGATTAATAATTTATTCAATTTACTTTTAAGAAACCGTATATCACAGGCTTCCTTGCAAGTCTACAGTGCATGCCTACATCTGTAGGTGGGACTGACTCCCGGCCTTTCTTCTGGGGCTGGTTCCTCACCAGAAAGATGACAAGTTTCCAGGCCTTGGTGTGTGAAGAGGCAGGGCTCTAGTTGGCTCTAGTTATGTATAGGCTAATAACCTGCACAATTCAGACAGCAATAGACACAGGATAAAACTGATTTAATCTACCCCAAAACAACAGATTTTTTTTTGAGGTTTTCTCTAGATTTTAATTTAAGATGTACAGCTGATAACCTACAAGATGATCTGAATTACCCTCCTCTCCAAAAAGCACCAAATAAAGGAGGCTTTAGGAGTTATCATGTTTCTCTTAAATTTGTTATTTGCAGAGTCACAAGATGTTGACAAATTTGTCAGATACATTACAGGAAGAAAAAAATGCAAAATTATAACATTCCCAAGTAGTTTTACTGAAAGGAGTAGATATATAATTAGAGTGTTATTAAAATTCAGATGTTTCTTTTATTTTAGTTTTTATTTTTTTGTTTGTTTGTTTCACAGCTATTATGACCTAACAGTTTCTGGCTTACTTAGAGATACTTGAGTTCACAGACCATTGACTGAATGGCCTGGAATAGCCACTCAGAAATCATTATGCTTTTTTATGTTGAACTGGCTTCCCATAAAGGCATTCAGACACACTTGGAGGTGGAATAGGGCCAGCTAGGGCCTGAAAGATATATAAGGCAGAATTTACATGTAGTAAAAACATGAAAAAGATTGAATTATTTAGTCAGTAAAAGAGAAATGCTGAAAGGGAACTGAATAAGATAATTGATACAATATAGTACGTAGGATAAAATAAATAATAAAATAAAATAGTTACTATCATCTCTTCTGTCCCACAGTATATTAAAAAAGCATAAAATCATAAAACGGCAAAGATAAATAAATATCCAGCAAACTATAAAAGATGACTTTATACCAAATACTCTCAGTAAATAGAGTCAGAACTGCAGAAAATCATGAGAGAAAATATTTCAACTAGGTCTTAAATAAAAAATAAAAAAATAAAAATAAAAAAAAGGTGGATAATTTTATACCCAGTAATAACATTTGTAACTATGGTAGCTAAAATAACGATAAAGCTAATCAGATCTCTTGTTGTAAGGTATACTCCGATAACATGCTGCAGCCGGAAACAAATTATTAATTATTTGTATCCTGTATGAACTATAATTTAATGCAGCTGGTTACATGTCCTATGGAGGAAGTTTCTGCTAAAACAGTAGGTGAAGGCAGCATTACAATCATGCCTTTGCACAGTGACTCTGATCTAGAATAATCAGTCTGAGTAGAGACATCTAAATTTAGTTATGGGTGAGGTTGTTAAACACATTAGTGAAAATGACAGTGTAGATTATTTGTCCTTGAAAAAAATGCACTTGTTTATAAAATTGTTAAAAGATGAATTGTTTTAATTTTAGTTTGTTTGACTTTTATTTCTTAAATTTAGTCTTTTACATAAAATCTGTAGAAAACAGTAAAATGAAAAGTAGCTATGGAGAAGCCACATATAACAAGAAAGATTTTCTGCCTATGCACATTTTGTACCTTACACAAACTGTAAACCTTGGTTTCCGTTTCCCAGGATTTCTTATAAATAAAGTGGCAGCAATACTAGCATAAAAAATGCCATGTTGATAATGTGTACAAATATTTAGAAACTAAACTGATACTGAAAATGGGATTTATACACAATTTTTCTTTGATTAAATTGTGTTAAGTTAGATTCCAGAAATCTAGTTAATTTGTTCTTTTAATTGAGGTATTCTTTCAAGTTGTCAAATTTATAACTATCCTTGTTATTAGATTTTTTGTTTATTTGTTTGTTTTCTCCTAGGGAAAACCACCACTGCCAACAACAAATTGATTTTTTCACTCACTGCTGTGAAATAAGCCACCTTTAGGGTAGAAGAGAAAAAGAGTGCTACCTATTTTTAAGTTTTTGTAAAATCCAGTATCAGAGACCATACACATATAATCATTCAGAAAATGCTTGGTACCATTCTCTGATGCATTTAGCACTGGTCTTGATATGCTATTGCACTGTAGAATAACAAAAACTAGCACTTTATCAAAGTTTTTGACAAAACGTGCATCTCCCTCTTTTTACAAGGAGAGAAGACAAAGCACATGGTGGTGAAATGATTTGCCAAATAACCTGACAGCCCAATGGTAGAAATGTGCACAGAGATCAGATCTGAGTCCCATTCCTCTGGGATACTCACTTAAAGGACCTTCTCTGCTCAAGAGATGGTGTTGTCAGATAATTGTTGCTATTGAACATAGAATTTCAACCACATGTTGCATCTAAACATTTGTAAAGAAACATATATTTATTACATTGCACTTCAGTAGCAATAGGTTTACAAAGGAATGGGTATAATTATCTCTGGAGAAAAGCTTAAATTAAGTCTCTAGAGGTAATTTCATTGTCTGTAAAGAAAGTGAAAGTGGAACAGTCATTTTGGTGACTGTATAAAAGTCATTGCTTTTCACAGTCAGTAGTTACTATGCTTGTAAATATTCTGTCACCTATACAAAATATGTGGAAAACAGTGAGTCAGACTAGGACTTTTCCTTTGAAAAAAGAAATGTGAGGAACAGAATAAATGTGCAAAGCATACCACTTTTTCTTAGTAGCCCTATAAATATGGATCTATTTAAAACCATGGGGAGAAAGCTTAGCCCTAACCAGCCTCAACTCAGGCTTACATGCCATATACTGAGCACCTTGGGATGGAAATGTTTCTGTGGGAGGATCTGTTCTACTTCTGAAATAAGACTCATACCTACAAAACATTTTCTATTTTCTCCTTGGGGGACAGTTCTGCTTCTTCCATATACACACACAAATCATTTGGCAATAGATAAATTTACATGAAAATAGGTAGTTGCTGCCCAGGCATTAATGTAACTCCACCTACGCTTTGTGTGACTTCTGATCACAGTAGGATCACAGTGTGACCAAATGTAACATTATGATCATCTCTACACCAGCTAAATATAACATCACAAATTGATCTAACCAGACACAGGGAAAGCAAAAACTCACAAATCTATCAAAATATAAATTTTCTTTTTATGAGAGAAAAACTTTGACCTAAGAGAGTAAACAATCTAAAATTCTAAATGGATGAGATAGAGGATTCTACAAAAAGGTGCTTGATGCTATGTCCTAAAATATTTTGTCTGGCCTCCTGATGCCTCTCTAAAAGACATGAGTCAAAGTTAGGTCCTTCTAGTCCTGTGTGGGTGTTTTATATACTTTAGAGCGCCTGAAAAGACACCAGACACCTGAATTGCTTCTCAGATTTCTCTACAGTTAGAATATATGGAGCAAAAAAAAATCTATCTACTTTTAATGTGGAACTCAGAAAGTAATGCTGCATCTAAATTGCTTGGTAAGTGTCTCTGTGGCAGGCTAGGAAGCCCTGGTCGCCTTATCATTCAAGTCAGAGACCTGGTAGAAGTGCAGAGTGGCTGCCTTCCAGCCTGTACAACTGAATTCCTTTTCCCTAAAAACAATTGTTCACATTTTCAAAGGAATATATGACTAAATTTAAACTCCTGGTTTGGGCAAAATGTCTTTTTAGTTCATACTAAGAATGTGGCAACTAAAGTAGACTTCATAATCCAGTCTGATTTTTAAGAAAACTGGAGGAAAAAAAAAAAAGGAGAGCAATAAGACTTGCCTGTGTGTAACATGCATGAAATTGATATTCATTACCCCAGACTGTCTGTTACACAAAAAGATGCTGATCTACTATGTGTCAGGACATAATATAGAGAATGGAAGATTGCTTGTGCTTTCCTCTTCTTGGCTGCTTTCTCTATACTTTCAATCAGATTTTCTGGAAGCAACTTAAACAGCGATAAAAGTATAGCACAAATTTCTCTTTCATTTCAGAGTGTTACAATAACAGATTGCAATTCCACTCTTTATCAGCAGTCAAGTATAAGTGCATAAACCTTGGTAGCGTGAAAATGTTGCAAGGTGTGTGAACATTAAACTGAATAAAATATAAAACACATAATCTAAACAAAGGAAGTTAATATTTTAACTGTAGCATACATCTTACAAAATCGTTAATTTCAAGTTGTTTAGATAAACAAAAAAACAGTATATTTATCATCACACAATTTGAAAACAAATAACAACTTACGTAAATTAAATGAAGACAATTATATTGCTTGCAAAGGTTAATTGATGGATTTACCGTATAAGGCTAAAATGTATCACGAAATAGTAAATCAAATGTTAATAATTCCAATTCATGAGATGTTACATTTATTATAGTTTTCTAGTGCAGGTAATCTTGAATCCCAACAGAAAATAGCGCTTATTTTTTCTTCATTGATCAGTAAATCCAGACTTGTGCCAACCAAAAGCTTCATCAATTAAAGAACATAACAATCAGAAGTCCAACAGAGTGAAACTGTCTGTAAGGTAGGTATGTAAACAATTACTGAATTACTTAAATGCCAGTTACATTAAAAGCTACCTTCTTACATATTTATGTTAAACAGTTAAACTTTTTTTTTTCATTTATTCCATATGTGGACATAAGATGCCATAGGAAAATAATAAATAAAAAACAAAAGAAAATCCTAACACCTAAGCCTGTGCTTAAAAATAAACTCATTTTATTTATAGTAGTGAAATCCTCTGGTATAAGCACAGATAATGTGTAATCATCATCTTGATTTACAATCAATATTTATGTTATTCTAGCAAAATGATTAAAAAATAATAATAATAATTATCATTGTACCCTACAAATCACTGTTATTTTAGGCGTCTTTCTCTGTGAAAGCCTGTGTCTTGTGGACTACAACAAAAGGTTCATTATCCAAAAAACTTTATTCTTAGCATTCATTAAGAGTTAGGACAAGAACTACGTTAAATTAGTTGAATGAATTTTATGATCTCAGTACTAACGCAAGCTAAAGAATAATTCTGTTTTGCAAAAACTTGAAACATTTAACAGTTTTATACTTCTACACTAAAAAAAAGAAATCAAAAGAAAAATGTGCCCAAATGCATATTTTTAAAGAAGGTACTTCCATCAGTTGAGCTTTACCTCCCATTTAGTTCCCTCTCTCCCAGCCTTGGTTTCCATCTCCCTCTCATCATTCTGTCACAAATTAATGAAAAGCATGGAATCTAAAAATCTCGTTATAAAACTTTTAATGCACTATTTTCCCCCCACAAATATTATGGCTTAGATATTATAAAGAAATTAACAGAGAAATAATCAGAAGATTTTCTCATTTGTGTTTAGACCTTGGTCTTGTTAAACTAAATAAACCAGGCAAACAGTAGAAAGATTTCTAAGGAAACTTAGGCTACAGGAAGAGAAATTCTTTGTTACTTATCCACGGAAACCTTTGATTGGATGAAATTTTCAATTATTTTGAAAGTTCATAGTAGCAGATCTTACAGACTAAATAAAATTTCAGATTTCATTCAGGAGAATATCGCACATCTAATTCTTCTTTTTTCCCCCTAGGGATGAAAAACTTGAGACATAACTATTTTATCTACTTAAATTCTTAAACATTATAGCAAGTGGGACTTAGATAGAATTACAGCAATCAGAAGGGAAAATGAGCTATTGCAGTCCATCCCAACACCTTTGGATAATGTGCTGTCATCAAGAGACACACTGTCTCTTGATGGTTACTCAGAAGTTTTGGTCTGACTTCACCAGTTTGTTTCTGACAATAACATGCAAATCCCATAATTTACTTCTGAATTGAAACTGAATTCCTTCTGTGAGAAAGAAATAATTTATATGGTGCCAGTGTCCAAAGGTTCACTCAGAAAGGTAACATTTTCAGGTTATCTAGAATTTATATGTAATTCAAAGTTCATTTGAATTTCTTTTTTCCATACTAGTATCCAAGTTTAGCAGCAAGAATTCCTCTTAATCAAGATGCTTCCTGAGCTATTTATGAAGCAAGAGTTAATAAGCTATTTCTTGTTTTCTGCATATGGAAATTCTGAAGCATATATTATCATGGCTCAGCTTTTCCTTTGAAATTGCAGAAGCTTGTTTTTGTTTATGATCTGTCTTGAGTCTGTATAACAGACTGTCCAGGCCGTACAACAGTTTGTTCTCCAGTCTGTTTAGATGATGCAGTGTTATCTGCAGTTGTTTGTTTATTCATTTTTAGGAGAGTCTGGTATGGCACCAGACAGCTTAGTCCTGATAAAACCATCTTATTAGAGCTTGGCATTCCTGTCTGAGTTTCTCTTTGTGCTTTCATTTTCTTTGTTCCATAGAAAAATAAAGTAAGACAGGCCCAGCCATAACAATGCTTTAGTGTTGTGTATACAATGTTTCTTATTATTTACGAGCTTGTTATTTTAGAAAACTGTTATAGATAATATTTTTAAGATGTTAGATATTTCCTCTGACACTTCACTTGTAACATAAAAGGGGCTTTGTTTTGTGTTTAAAACCAAATATTTTTCAACCATTAACAATTATAATACTATTAATCAAGTTTATAAACTTCTGTCTTTAAAAGAGTTTAGGGATACAACAACGAAATATTTTTCTTTCAGGCTTATTTTAGATTCCATCTTTTCTTATTGTTTGTTCAATGACAATATTTAGACTGGGGAAAAGGAATCTTAGAAAACAAAACAAAACAAAACAAAACAAAAACTGAAATCTCAAAACTTTATCTAAAAAGCCTCACAGCAAGTTCAAATATTTGAGAAATTAAGGTAATATCCTACTAGACTGTAAATTAGTCATCTAAACCTGGTAAAATTTACCCTGAGGTACTTAGACTTCAATTTGGTGAAGTAATAAAAATGTTAGTGGGGTTTCATCCAAGATTTGTGCAGGATGAATAAAGTTCCACATGACTAAAAGTGTAAAACCACAAAGATTACCTATAAAAAGGCATAGGAAGGGTATGACTATCATCATACTTTCAAACTCAGAGAACAACTAGGATAGACTGTCTGTTGGTAAGCATACAGAAGATAGCAAGAGGCTAAGTAACAGTCAACACAGATCTGTCAAAAACAAATCAGGTCATTCCAAAGAACTTTGATCTGTAGTAAGGGAGAAAAAGATTTGTTGTCATATATTGCAATATAAGTAATTTATGTGATACTGCGACATATCATCTTCTCACCACAAAACGAGTGAAAATTCATCTAGATCAGAATATTTTGAGTTGAATATTCAATTAGATGAAGACCTATGCTGAAAATGTAGATATCATGATGCAGTGTCAAAATAGAAGGCTGTGTCAAGTGGTGGTCCACAGATGTCTGGTCGGAACCTGGCACTATTTAATATTTTCATTAATTATCTGGACAGTGGAAGAGAGGCAATGTTCTTTAAATTTACAGATGATAACAAACTCAGAGCAGATGCAAGTATATTGAAGCATAGGGTTAGAATTCAAAATGATTTACAAATGGAGAAAATAGCATAAAGTAAACAGAACGCAATTCAAAATGGGACAAGAGCAAAATATTACTTTTAAATAGATATAAATAACCATAACTACAACTGTGAGATCAACGAGTTAGACAGCAGTGCTGCTGAAAAATATTGAAGTACTGTCTCCTAGCTCTCCAGCTATCACTTCTCCTCCTTTACCTTCTCTCCAGAAAAAGAGAAAAAGATGATGATGTATCATATGAAACCAGCAACAGCAGAACAGCAGAAACAGCATGAAAACCAGAGACAGCAACAAGAATAAATAGTAGTCTTAAAAATGTAAGTTATGAGGACAAACTGAAAAAAAATAGAAAAGGTCTTGCTACTAGAAGACTTGCATAAATTTCTCATGGGAATCTAAAATATCCAGAGGTTTTCTTCTTGGTGATTAAGACCATCTAAAAGTTAACAAAAGACTGTGTATTTTGATTTTTCACTGGATGTTCACACAGAGATCTAAGCGCTCTAGTTGAAACTCTTTACAGTATCCAAGACGCAAGAAGAGACTGCCTGAAATGATACAGGAGCTTTGAAATGACAGTATTCTTCCTTCATAGTGGCTGGAGGCCAACACACACTGCACAATGTATTGAAAGGCAGTAGATGCCTGTGTGGGGGCAACTGAATCCAACTCCAAAAATGACTTAGCTGCAGAAAGCAGGCAACTAAATGTCAATGTCCAAGTGATAATTACAGTCATTGCAGGTCTGAGGTTTAGTTGCACACCATGGGCATCTAGCAATGATTTACTCCATGGTATTGTGCCTTCCCTGCAGCAGTCCCTCTGGAAAATCATGTCACATGTTGGCCTTGTGTCTTAACTTGCAATCACATCTGCATGTCTCAGGTATGACAGGGCATCTCAAAGGACCACTAGAACCTCTGTGTGTGGGTAACTGAATTGAATCTTAAAATAAATACTGCCAATGGAGCCCAGAGGGCTATTTAACTCACCTGAAAGTAAATATAAACACATTGACAACTGAAAAGCTCTCCAGGCTAAGTTAGACTTCATTCAGTGACCTCCAGATGCTATTTCAGGAAAGCAGTTTTCTCACTAGTATTGTGTCATATATGTCAGTCCCATCTGGATCTTTCTGACACATTAGGTACCACAGATGACTATAGGAATAGGTGGGCAGCTGAATCAAGCCTTACATTTCTGGTGGCTCTTATGGGATCACAAGACTCTGAATATGTCTAAACACAGCATTTCAACTGCGTGTTTCACAAACTTGACAGACACGTTTAGACAACTTAGGGTTAACCACTCTGTGAAGAATTCCATTCTGATTTGTTCAAAAGATCACATTTGGTTACTTCATGAGGACTGAGCTAATATATAAGACAAGCAGAATCTTGAGAAATTTGAGATATAATAATTTTTCAATCACAAAATGTTGGAAATATTACTAAAAACGGTTGTTTTCTTTGTCCCTATGGCAAGGACATATTGCTCCTAAATTTTAGAAAGGGAAATTTAGTTTAGGCATGATGAAAAACTTTTTATCTGTAAAGGTGTTTAAGCACTGCAACAGATTGCCATGGAATACTATAGAATTTCTACCAGTGGAAGTTTCTGAAAACAAGTTAGAGAAATAGCTACCATGAATCTTTTAAATCTAGTTTATCCTGTCTTAAGGACAAACCTTTAGACTCTCAAACTGCTTTTCAATCTGCTTCTATAATCTTGAAGTATAATTAGTATCATTTCTCTTCCTTCTTTTATGTTTTGGTCTTGATATTGTTGACATTTAAATTATCATCATTTAGGTTTTTTGCTACCATTGTAACTAAACTATGACAGGTCATACCTCTTATCACTATACTTATGGGGTGGCCACAGTCAGACAAATAGCACTTCACAACTCTGTACTCTTTTCACAGTTTGACAGCAGTAGAAAACATGTTGGGTGAGAGGTGCAAGGGGCAGGTCTTCCACATTTCACAAGAGCAATTACACCTGGACAGAGATTTTAAAACCATGTAAAAGAAGAAATAACAAAAGTTAAGTATACGGGGAAAAAAAAGAAAAAGAAAAAGAAAAAGAAAAGGAAAAAGAAAAAGAAATAGAAAAAGAAAAGGAAAAAGAAATAGAAAAAGAAAAAGAAAAAGAAAAAGAAAAAGAAAAAGAAAAAGAAAAAGAAAAAGAAAAAGAAAAAGAAAAAGAAAAAGAAAAAGAAAAAGAAAAAGAAAAGACTTTGTCAGGACAGACCTAACTTAGGTTTTCTTGAGGGCTAATGTCTGAGTGTGAAAAGATGCAAAAACGTATCTTGAATGGGTCAATTGGATCAATTCACAGAAACACAACAGGAAAGGTGTGAATATAATGTTATTCTGAAAGTTGTCATCATAAGAGACTTGAATAATAGGAACAGACAGAAAAAAAAAAAAAAAAAAAAAAAGGAAAGCACAAGAAAGAATTTCCAGTTTAAATTATGTTTACAAGTATTTAAACTAAGTGCCCAAACTGGGAAAATAGTTAGCCTTTACTGCCTCAGTTCTTGTGTAATGATGTCCCATCACTATTCCTTCTTTTCATTGGGTTCACACAGATTTTAGAAGTCTATAATACCAATGTCTTCCACAGCATGTGAGGGGCATGTTTCTGCACATGGAAAATTGACAGGATGTTACAATTTTGCCCTTGGATGCTAGCACCAGATTATTACAGGGATTTCTTCCACTATCTGCCAGAGTATGGTGAAGCAAACATCTGGTCATTATGTTTGATTTGGAGGATCAACCTATTCTTATATGTATTGGACAGCATATTTAGGACACAAGTGTTTCAACACTCCCCAAAAGTTAAATTCACACAACAAACAAGAGCTGTACTTTGGGCCAAGTTCTGTGTTCCTTATGTGTTCTTGCTATTTTCTGCATCAACCCTTGGTTGCCAGATATCAGTTATCACTGTTTTCCTGTGATCAGTTTTTCTTCTTATTTCTTCTCTGTTACATCCTCACATCTTTCCTTCTAAGCCTTCTGGGGTTCCTTATACAGGGTCCTTATGAGGACCACAAATCTTTTCTGAGTGGCTTGACTTGATATTTTCATTTCCTGAAATGAAATATTCAACATTGTCTCCTGGACTGAGCCTGACAAGCGGTCTACCCTAGATAAAAACTGGCTGAAACACTAGCTGAGATCCTGGACATCACTGACAAGCACGAGCTAGTAACTTTAAAAAATGAAATAAAATCCTGGACTGGTTATAAAAAGATCACATGCCATACACTAATAGTTTTTTATAAGTTGTGTGTTACACAGATAACAACTGGAAACAAGGCTCCATCTTATACGTCTCTGTAAATGTCACTTTTGGAAAGAAATATTCCTACACTTTACTTAAGATTTCGGAGTACCTGCATATTTTGTAGAACTTGCACCTCCTTGTGAAAGACAGTCTTCAACATCCAGTTTGGGATTGTATTTTTGCGTTAGTATCAATGTTTGTGACTAATTCGTCATCCCTTATGCCAAAGATCAGCATGGTCTGCATGAGCCCACCGTTGCTTGTTCAAACCTCTAGCTGTTCATTTCTTTTCTTTACATAATCATTTCTTACCTCTGAAGCAAAATCCTTTCTGAACCAGCAGCTTTACAGTCTGTCTCTGTCTCTTACAAGTATTTGCTAAACTGTAGCTGCTAAGGAATGCAGGCTCACTGAGCTGAGCATCTGCCAGGAGCTATTTGGCATACAGTCAGGATGAGACTGCTACAGAGGCAACATCAATAGACAAACCAACTTCTGTGGTAAATGTGCAGCCATTGCGTTATTTATAAACTGTGTCTCTCTATGTGAATTTTACATGCAATCTGGCCAGTAAAAGTAGAGAGAGGCTTTTCCCTATTGTCTGACTCTTTGTTGAGATTCTTTCTCCAGCAGATCTTGGCAGATGTTCCCACTGACTTTGTTGTAACTACCATGCCTGTGTCTTCCTGTGCAGATAAAAGGGAAAACTTCAATGCACTGGCCTCTAAGGACACTATACAGCACTCCAGTTAAATACAAAGGTAGTCCTTGTCTCTGGATAAGCACAATGGAAGATGCTGTAAAGTATTTCCAGCAAGTTTACATGTTAGTGAATACAACTTTTTGTTATGCTGCCTTCAGAATAGAAAAGATAATTGGAAGATTGAGTTTGAAATGTGCATTGAAATTCTGTGGTTGAGTTCAACCACAGGGTGTATGCTTTTACTCATGATTAATAAAAAATAGACATTTATTCTAATATCAATCTTCATTTGCAAAGTCTAACTTTCCACAAGCCAAAATACTTGAGATATGTTTCCCTTCTGTAATCAAGGTGGCTAGTCTTTGTGATTTCATTTAAATATTTCTCCAGCACATGACGATATCTAGAAATATCTGTTTTCAGATGATCTAGGAAAAATATATCAATTTAACATATAAAATATTGAATATAAATTCTGTTGTAGAAAGACAGCAGTAATTACTTGGGTATTATTTCTACCCCAGGTCTGGTTACTTAGCAAAGGAATCTCTATTGTAATATTTTCCTAAGCTTTCATTTCTCTACTTGAAACATCTGAATGGGATTAAGTATTTTGCAATCAGCTCCTTCCCTTGAAAAGCAGAAAGCAAAAGTAAGCAGTTATTATGTATCTGGCATCTCTTTCTTCATATGGGAGAAACATATATATATATATATTTTTTTTTTAAAAAAAAAAGGAAACTGAAAAAGAGTGTGGGCTGTATTATTTCCTACAAATTGTACACAGATGTTAATTTGTATGTCATCATGATTCAGCTGAATTGGAATCCATGAGAATATGTAGGTTCCTTTCTGGAACTCTTCTGGAAGGTTAGTGACATTTCTTATTAAAAGTTTAAACAACGCGCTAAATCTGAGGAAAGTTACCTGAATCTGCATGCTAAAATGTCAGCAATAGATGTTAAATACTAGAAGGTACTGCTGCATCCATCAGTCAAGGCTATAATTTGACATTAAGAAACAATAAACCAGCGTGATGCCCCAGTATTCTCAAATCAACTCTTGACCCATATCACACATCTGAAACACCTTCTGCACAGCCCACTTAGGCACATATGTCCTCTTTCCCCATCTGCTCAGCTTTTCACTACTCCATCTAATGTTTGTGTGTCAAAATGTATGATTGGATTTTCCATGCAGAGTAGAATCAGTACCTCAAACCTCCTACCCATTTTTTTTTTTCTCCACATACATTTATTTTCTAGTAAAAACTCCAAGTGTTTAAGATCTGAAAGTCTGTTCATTATGCCTTAATGAAAGCGTACAAGTCTGAGCCTTCAAAGATGAGAACCTTCAGTGATATTGGTTTCTTTGAACACTGCCAGCCATCCAAACTCTAGACCTAAACCTACCTAGTGGAGGGTAGAGTTCATTCTGAGGATGTAATGGAGTCTCGTATATTTGTACAAGTCTCCAAACAAGCTCATAAATTACTAAAAAATACAGTATTTTATTTCCTCACAGTATTTTTTTAAAATGCATTTATGGTGCAAAAAGACAATGAAGCATGGCCTATGAAAGCAACAGTACTCATTCCTGAGGAAACCTCAAGCTAAAATCTGCACATGAAAATGAATCAATTTTTCTCCTCATAAGATACATAGACACATTTCCTTTTTGAGTCTTGCTTTTAGAGGATAAGGTTTATTAAATGAAAATCCTTTTCAAAAATAGAGAAGTTGAGATAGAAGTATCAACAAAGGTAAAGACCAAGTAGAGCAAAATTTTAATTTGACCCTGCACGACAGGATCTTAAGAAAGTACTTTAAGTTGTCCATCTCTTTACATTAAATTCCAGGTTGAACTTGCAGAAATGAAAACCTAAACACACAATTAATTGTCTCAGGTTCCATCTGAATAAGTTGTGTAGGGCAGGAAGGAAGATTTGGAGCAAGGCAATAAAGTATGTTATGAAGCAGAGAAGTGAACCAGAGTAAAAATGCAGCCACAGGAGCATGTGGGTGAAAAGATTAGGTACTACAAAGATGCTGGAGATGACTCTTCCTTTCACCAGCTGATGTGCTTCTGGCACTTTCAGGATCATTCCAGGCACTCAAGAGATGGTTGTGGAGGGCAATCAAAAATGGCAAAGATGGAAAGGGAAGTTCACATTGCCTGAAGTAGCTACAGACTATAGTGGTCCTGAGCAAGAAAGAGCTGCTGTCACAATACTGAGGGGAAAAAAGAAAAAGAAAAAGAAAAAGAAAAAAAAAAAAAAAAAAAAAGGAGTCCTGGTCTGTGGCTAGCTATGCCAAAGACAGGGAAAACTGGAAGGGAAAGATAAGAGGAGAGCAGGTGTTTGACACTCAGTACCAGAGAGGAAACCTCTACTGTGGCTGTTGAAATGAAGAGATCCCCTGTGATAACTATGTCTCAGAAAGCAGCTGCCAAGTCAAATAGCCATTAAATCTCAGCAGAAACAAACATCATCACACTATGCTGTGTCTCTTTAGTAGACCCAACAGCAGTTCACACTGGGCTAGTATCAATTGTACCATACTAAGCCTGGACAAAAACTAAAGCAGACTAAAAACTAAAAGCAGACTAAAAGCTAAAACAGAGCAACTAAAGCATGCACTTTTAATTTAGCAGTTTGAAATGAAAAGAAAATGTACTAGAAAAAAAAATAATCTGTGAATTAAACTTGTATTCTTTGTTATGGGTAGTGCCTCACTACTATGCCCTGATGTGAACCCTATCTCCCTACTGGTCTGAGAAGCATTTAAATAACATTGGATTTTTACTAGTGCAATGTATGTATTCCAGTTTGGGATAACAGGGATTCTTGCCATCCCATGTTCCTTCTCTGTTGCTCCTGAATACCCGTACAAGATGGTATGAAATGAATTCATAGACCTGGTTATTCTCTATGTGTAGAGAAATCCTGTTAGGAAACTAGGTAAATGAGAAATACACCAAATTTGTTTCCACTTAAGACACCTGTTATATCTTTGTCTGGGGAACAGAAAAATGCTACAGCTACCTGAAAGCACACAGGTGTTTAGTAGTAGGAAGGCAACTGACTACTGCATCAGTTCAGTTGATATCTAGAAAAATAAAAGCAGCTCTATAAATGTGGACAATTTCCTTTTCTGTGCCAGAACAGAGAAGTTAAAAACAAGTGAAAGCTGAAAGAGAAACTTCAGATTTTGGACTGTTTAGACAGGCAAGAAAAAAAAAAAAAAAAAAAAAAGGAAGGCAGCTATAATGGCAAAGAAGGAAGATGTGCGTCTGATACTATAAGGTATCTTCAAAGATTGTTCAGCTCAGACATACAAAATACATTGCCCAAGCAGAAAAATATTAATCCTTTGAAGGAAAAAAAAAAAGAAAAAAGAAAAAAAAAAAAGGAGAGAAAACAGGAAAAAATAGAAAATCTACCCTTTCCTTCCCTTGATAACGCAGGACCTTCACACTGTCTAACTGTATTGGTCAGGTTTCTACCCTGATTCTTTTGTCTAGTACCTCCACCTATTCAGTCATGTGGAAAGAGAAGGTAGGGTCCTACTGGTGACAATTCTGCAATACTATTGCAGACAATCCCTCTTTCTTGGCTGGCTAATATTATACTGGGTGATCAACACACTTAAGTGGAGGCACTAAGTTCCCTTTCTCCAGCAGGAAACAGGAAGGAGTTGAAGCATAATTCTTAAAATGTCATTACCATTACATGTGCACCATGATGGTGGACAACCACAGCAGATGGCTTGATGTAGGCCATTTATTCTTACCGATTTCTGATAAGATGTCCTAGTTGTATAAGAAGATCTAGGGTTGAGAAATCAAATAGGACTTGATGTCATTGTTGGGCAGACAGAAAGTAGAAAGACTAACAACTCTGGGATTAACAGATTTGAGGGAAACAGTCCTTGGGGTAAGTGACAGTGGAACTGGTGAAACAATAATAATAAAAGAGTATAGAAATGGTGGTTTCTTTGGGACAGAAAAAAAGAACCGATGAATTACTGAAGAAGGACAGGAATATATTGACAGACCTTTGAGAAAAGAGACATAATAACGAATTCATAGATATCCTTTAGGTGAGTACCATGCTGAGGGCAAATCATATATTGCTGATTGTGACAACACATATTATAAGGACCCAACGAAATACTTGGTTTGAATAAAAAAGACATACTCCAGGTAAGAAATCACATGTAATATGAAAGTAAGCATAATTTGTATAGATGAATAAGTGAACAAGCAAGAACAAGCAAGGAAAATTGATCCAACAAAGTATAGTTTCAACTTCTGACTGCAAAGATTAGATGATAAAACTATCACAGCAGGTAAGATCACAAATCATTTGTTGAACCTAAGCCTAAGGCTGTTTTATGTTAATCTGATGATTTTAAAAGTAAGATTTACTGAATATATTTATGAATTTTTAAAAATGTAATTAATAGAATCAGATGTGTGAGAAGAGGCTTAGGGATCCCAGTTTGTTCAGCCTAAAGAACAGACAGATTTGGGGAGAGTTAGCAGAAGCCCCCCCTTACCTGTGAGGAAGTTAATGTAGAGGACAGAACCAGGCTCTTCAGAGCTGTGAAAGGTGAGAATGCAAAAGAGAATGGGCATAAGTTGAAACAAGAGGAGTTTTCAGAACAGATGTAAGGAAAAGCTTTTTCATGATGAGGACAGCCAAATGAAGAAATAAGTTGTCCAGAAAGGTAGTGTTTCTATCTCTGGAGATCTTTAAGACCCTACTAGGCAAAGTCCTGAGTAACCTGGTCAGATTTCAGAGCTGACCCTTCTTTGAGGAGGAAGCTGGAGAAAATGATTTCCTGAGGTTCCTTCCAAACTCAATTATCATATGATGCCATGAAAAGATTTTCATATCAGTGTGTAATTGCTGCCTTCTGTCTACTTAAGAAAAATTCTAATGCTATCTTTATAATAACCTGAGGGTACGTGGCTATGTGTACCTCCCCCACTCAAGTGTGTGTTTGCATGAGACACAGTATTTGGTAATTTTTAGGACATGAAAGGACATAAGAAGAAAGAAAGTCAATCAAACATTTTTTAGTGAGCCTGTATGTACCATAGAGCAATAACAATAAAAGTGAAGAAAGGTCAGAATGGATTAAAAAGAAAAAGTTAATAAAAGTAGTGTAGCTCCAGATTTATAAAATGTTCCACATTAATGTGAAGAACACACAAGATTACAGAAATAAATTGCCATGCACTGCAGTAGTAGCAATGTTAATATCTAAGCTATCTCTCACCAAAACTGTAAATCTGTAAGACATCGAAAAGCATAAAGGGGTTCTAAAGTACAGTAAGTTAGTAAACAGAAATTTTCTGTTTTCCTGCACATGACCATCTAAAATTCACTTAAGATGCAGAGGAGAAGAGCCAATATGATTTCAGCAAGTTGACAACTGGGATTTTGTGTGATATAAATTTCAGAAACTGTGAAAAGGAGTAACAATTTCAGACAATGATTGTGTCATATCACCAAGAGTTGGTGCCATGAATAAAACATAGGTATTTCATGCACATAATAACTGCAAAGTGGACAGGACAGAAATATTCCAAATCAGCTATAGGCCTACCAAGATGATTTTCTGATATTGATATTTTTTCTTCTGTATGGATGCATTATAAGCTAGGTCACTAAGTACTCTCAGACTGTGCAACAGCTCTTTAGGAGCCATTAGAGCATATTGAACTAATGACCCATGGATAATCAAAGTGTCTCATTCACTTAATGATGGATCCTTCATTCTAGTTCCTATGAATATATTATATTTGCTTTCCTTTTTGGTAATAAAGAGTGGGCATTAATTATGTCTCAATTGCTGTAAAAATCCTATTGAGCTACCTGCATTATTAAAATATTGATTCTTTTTATTTTATTTTGATTGTTCTGGAAGGTTTTCATAAAATCCAAAGCATTATTTTTCCTTTTTTATTTTTTTTATTTTTTTATTTTTTTTTTAGAGTAGAACCTATTGCTTGGTATACCTCAGCATTAAATATTTATGTTCTAACTGGTATCACATTTCATTGACATCACTGTTAATGAATTAGCAATCTTGTATCCTGAATTTAAGGCCAAACACAGTCTTGTCAATGGAAATGTCAGAAAAATAGATATGTTGCCTTCAAATATTGACTTTTAAAAACTTTTGTCACTAATAAAATATCTGAGTGAGGTTGCTCAATAGGGTGTTGAGCAGTATCAGTGGAACACCTCATAATAATCAACCACACTCTTCTTCTGTATACTTACTAAAGTTAAACAAGGGCAGAGCTTTCTAAGTGATGCAAACACATTAAATATAAATAAATAAATAAATTTACCATGCCAAACAGCTTGCAAGCTGAAGGAAAACAAACAAACAAACAAAAAATGCCGGGGCAAAGGTGGGATGAAATAAAGTTAACCTATGGACAGTGGATTTAAGACTATTCCTAGATTACATGAAAGATTTGCTGCAAAATCAAGAATTCTGAATCTCAAATCCAGCGTGTTGCCCAAGCAACTAGTTTTTCACTGGCTAGACAACTGAAATCCTTGAATCTATGACTCTATGAAACATAATGTTAAGTGATACTATGACACCTTCCCCTTATTTTTTTTTCCATTGCTTCCTGGTACAAGAATGATAAAAGAAAACAACAACCAGTAAGCAACTAATGTTATTTAGAGCCATTACCTTTGAACATGAGCATTAAAAACAAAACACTATTTAGGACAATGAAGACCATGTAGAACAACTCTGATTCTGAATCTTAGAATTTGTTAATTTATATGCTTCTATTTCATTACAGTCAGTATCTGCTACAATCAGAATCTTTATGGGCAAAAAGTAGGCACATCTTACATACATATAAGAGCAACAATTTATGTTAGTGTAACTGAAATCTTAACATTCTAACCATAATCTAGACATAATTGTAATAGTAAAAGAAATAATAATGCAATTAAAATTGTTATACATGCACTTTCTTTCAGCCTCTTTTTTCACCCTTGCTCTGCTTTTGGGAGTCAGTGTTTTATTTCTTGGGAGGGAGAAGGAAGGGGGAGCATTGTTAAAATGAGTTGTCAGCACCTGGAGTTCTTAATTGGAAGGAATATGTTAATGTTCATGGTTTCTTCTTCACTCTGGGATTCACTCTGGATCCTTTTTTTTGCTAACTTGCTTTTACACCTTTGTTCTATAGTTGCTGATCTGCAACTCCAAATTTACTGTACATGCTACTCTTCACATGTGTACACACTATATATTTCTTATTATTTCTATCCCTAAAACCAGATTGCCCAGGTCTGTGTTCATTAATAGACCGTGGGTGAGATGTGGGGTCTCCAGTCCCCATTCTGCTGTCCCATTACTTATCATCCCCTCACTATCTCTATACAACACTCATTGTTCCTACTTTTCAAGGCCTCTCATGTCATACTAGGACTGCATTTCTCTGTTACATCATTACCTTAGAACCATAAATATTGCATAGTGCACAGAAAACTGCCTGATTCTACTATCTGTATAAAACTATGGCTTGACCATACACAGACAAGAGCTGGCAGGGCTCATTGAGAGGGCTTTAAACTAGGTAAGAAGGGGGACGGGGATGAAACAAAGCTTGTTGGAGGTGTGCCAGGGGGAACAATGGCAAGGCTGGGGGAGAAGGCAAAGGCTCAACTGAAGTGCATCTACACTAATGCATGCAGCATGGGCAACAAGCAGGAGGAGCTGTAAGCCATTGTGCAGCAGGCAGGCTATGACTTGGTTGCCCTCACGGAAACGTGGTGGGACCACTCTCATGACTGGAGTGCTGCAATGTCTGGCTATAGGCTCTTCAGAAGGGACAGGCAGCACAGAAGGGGTGGTGGAGTGGCTCTCTATATTAGAGAGCCTTTTGATGTCGTCGAACTTGAGGCTGGGAATGATAAGGTTGAGTCGCTATGGGTTAGGATCAGCGGAAAGACCAACAAGGCAAGCATCCTGATGGGGGTCTGTTATAGACCGCCAAACCAGGACGAGGGGACAGATGAGGAGTTCTACAGGCAGCTGGCAGAAGTTGCAAAATTGTCAGCGCTTGTTCTTGTGGGGGACTTAAACTTCCCAGACATATCCGGTAAGCACAACACAGCCCAGAGAAAGCAGTCTAGGAGGTTTCTGGAAAGTGTGGAAGATAGCTTCCTGACGCAGCTGGTTGGCGAGCCTACCAGGGGAGATGCCCCGCTAGACCTTCTGTTCACTAACAGAGAAGGACTGGTGGGAGATGTGGTGGTCGGGGGCTGTCTCGGGCAGAGTGACCACGAAACGGTAGAGTTCTCGATACTTGGCGAGGTAAGGAAGGGGACCAGTAAAACCGCTGTCTTGGACTTCCGGAGGGCTGACTTGGAGCTGTTCAGGACACTGGTTGGCAGAGTCCCTTGGGAGGCAGTTCTGAAGGACAGAGGAGCCCAGGAAGGCTGGGAGCTCCTCAAGAAGGAAATCTTAATGGCTCAGGAGCGATCTGTCCCCACATGCCCAAAGACGAGCCGGCACAGAAGACCGGCCTGGCTGAACAGAGAGCTGCGGCTCGAGCTTAAGAGAAAAAAGAGGGTTTATAATCTTTGGAAAAGAGGGCGGGCCACTCAGGAGGACGTTGTGAGGCGGTGCAGGGATAAAATTAGAAAGGCCAAAGCTCATCTGGAGCTCAATCTGGCTACTGCTGTTAAAGACAACAAAAAATGTTTTTATAAATATATCAGTACAAAAAGGAGAACTAAGGAGAATCTCCACCCTTTACTGGATGTGGAGGGAAATTTAGTTACCAGAGATGAGGAAAAAGCTGAGGTGCTTAACGCCTCCTTTGCCTCAGTCTATAGCAGCAAAACCAGTTGTTCTCTGGACGCCCAGTACCCTGAGCTGGTGGAAGGAGATGAGGAGCAGAATGTGGCCCCCACAATCCACGAGGAAATGGTTGGTGACCTGCTACAGCATTTGGATGTATGCAAGTCGATGGGGCTGGATGGGATCCACCCGAGGGTACTGAGAGAGCTAGCGGAAGAGCAGGTAAAGCCACTTTCCATCATTTATCGGCAGTCCTGGCTATCAGGGGAGGTCCCACTCGACTGGTGGCTAGGAAACATGACGCCCATCTACAAGAAGGGCCAGAAGGTAGACCCAGGGAACTATAGGCCTGTTAGTTTGACCTCAGTGCCAGGGAAGCTCATGGAGCAGATTATCTTGAGCATCATCATGCAGCACTCGCAGGGCAACCAGGCAATCATGCCCAGTCAGCATGAGTTTATGAAGGGCAGGTCCTGCTTGACGAACCTGATCTCCTTCTATGACAAGGTGACACACTTAGTGGATGAGGGAAAGGCTGTGGATGTGGTATACCTTGACTTCAGTAAGGTTTTTGACACTGTTCCCCACAGCATTTTCCTCAGGAAACTGGCTGCTCATGGCTTGGACTGGCGTATGCTTCGTTGGGTTAAGAGCTGGCTGGATGGCTGGGCCCAGAGAGTTGTGGTGAATGGAGTCAAACCCAGTTAGAGGCCAGTCACTAGTGGAGTCCCCCAAGGCTCAGTACTGGGGCCAGTCCTCTTTAACATCTTTATCGACGATCTGGATGAGGGGATCAAGTGCACCCTCAGTAAGTTTGCAGATGACACCAAGTTAGGTGCGTGTGTCGATCTGCTCGAGGGTAGGAAGGCTCTGCAGGAAGATCTGGATAGGCTGGACAGATGGGTCGAGGCCAACTGTACGGAGTTCAACAAGGCCAAGTGTTGGGTCCTCCACCTAGGGCACAACAACCCCAAACAGAGCTACAGGCTGGGAGATGTGTGGTTAGAAAGCTGCCTGGCAGAGAAGGACCTGGGAGTATTAGTTAATAGTCAGGTGAGTATGAGCCAGCAGTGTGCTCAGGCGGCCAAGAAGGCCAACAGCAACCTGGCTTGTATAAGAAACAGCGTGGCCAGCAGGTCCAGGGAAGTGATTGTCCCCCTGTACTCAGCTCTGGTGAGGCCGCACGTCAAGTACTGTGTTCAGTTTTGGGCCCCTCACTACAACAAGGACATGGAGGTGCGTGAGCGAGTCCAGAGAAGGGCAACGAAGCTGGTGCAGGGTCTGGAGAATAAGTCTTATGAGGAGCGGCTGAGGGAGCTGGGACTATTTAGCCTGGAGAAGAGGAGGCTCAGGGGCGACCTTATCGCACTCTACAGGTACCTTAAAGGAGGCTGTAACGAGGTGGGGGTTGGTCTATTCTCCCATGTGCCTGGTGACAGGACGAGGGGGAATGAGCTAAAATTGTGCCAGGGGAGGTTTAGGTTGGATATTAGGAAAAACTTCTTTACTGAAAGGGTTGTTGGTCACTGGAATAGGCTGCCCAGGGAAGTGGTTGAGTCACCATTCCTGGAGGTCTTTAAAAGACGTTTAGCTGTAGAGCTTAGGGATATGGTTTAGTGGCGGACTTGTTAGCATTAGGTCAGAGGTTGGACTCGGTGATCTTGGAGGTCTCTTCCAACCTAGACTGTTCTGTGATTCTGTGATTCTGTGACAATAAAAATAAAACAAATTATCTGTAGATATCTAGTCAATTGGAGAAATTGCTGTGACAGCTAAACCAAGTGACATAAAGCTGCAGACTGGAAAAGATGAGTTCAAGCAGAGCAGGCATGACAAGACTCAGTCCTGAGGTCTTGCAAACTCACTGTGAAGCTTGTGGCCTGATACTAATAATGGCAATGCTGTAATATAGGGCTTAAAGCTTACATATTTTATAAGCTTTCTGGTATTTTTTTTTTTTATTTTTTTGTATTTTATATCACTTGTACTGTGATATAAGGTAAAAGATGTTTATTCATTGCTTCATGGTCCCTGCAATATCAAGACACGAAGGTCCGAGGTAAAGACTGGATTTAAAAGTCTGAACATTGAATTTCCTGTATTTTGTAGGCTTTAGTCAGAACTTATCTCTGCCTATTATTACCAGGATTTATTTAATAACAGTTAATGGTAGAAAAAGCAATAAAGGCACTGTGTAGTGTGTATTCAGTGACCTAATCATTTTGAAAATAAACCCTTATTCTGGAGTTTTAAGGGGCAGTCTGTAATCATAGAATCACAGAATGGTTTGGATTGGAAGGGACCTTAAAGGAATCATCTAATTCCAACCCCCCTGCCATGCCACCTCCCACCAGACCAGGTTGCTCAAAGGCCCCATCCAACCTGGTCATGGACACTTCCAGGCATGGGGAAATCTACAACTTCTTGGGGCAACCTCTTCCAGTGCTCTACCACCCTCTGAGCAAAGAATTTCTTCCTAATATATAATCTAAATACCTCATTCAGTTTAAAATCATTACTCCTTGTCCTATCACTACACTCCCTGACAAAGAGTCCCTCTCCTGCTTTCCTGTAGGACCCCTTTAGGTACAGGAATGCAACTATAAGATCTCCCCAAAGCCTTCTCTTCTCCAGGATGAACAACCCAGCTCTCTCAGCCTCTCTTCATAGGAGAGGTGCTTCAGCCCTTTGATCATCTTCATGGCCTTCCTCTGGACTAGCTCTCATAGGTCCTTTGCGTGCTTATGGCCCCAGAGCAGAACACAGGTGGGGCTTCCTGAGAGCAGAGCAGAGGGGGAGAATCACCTCCCTTGACCTGCTGGCTATGTTTTTTTTGATACACCTGAGGATACAGTTGGTTTTCTGGGCTGCAAGCACACATTGCTGGCTCTATGTTGAGTTTCTTGTCATCCAACACCCTCAAGTCCTTCTCATCAGGGTTGCTCTCAAAGCATTCTCCGTCCAGCCTGTATTTGTGCTTGGGATTACCCCAGCCCAAGTGCAGGACCTTGCACTTGGCCTTGTTGAACTTCATGATGTTCACACGGGCTCACCTCTCAAGCCTGTCCAGGTCCCTCTGGATGGCACTCCTTCCCTCCAGCATGTTGACTGCATTGTAATAGTATATTTCTACTACACTTATAATAAAACATTGCTGTTAAATAACTGGGTAATAAATATTCCTTCCCTAGCCCTCCACTAAGTGCACATGATAAAGTTCCTGCATGTCTATGAACTCTTCTGCTTCCTTACATTATCTACATATTTTAGATGGGAAGTAATCCCATTTTATAATGGCAGATGACTAGTTGTGATGCTTCTTTGCAGATATTTTTCTACAAATAGACCTTCATCTTGCCACCCTCAAGTAGAGACCTTGATTCTAGACCCAGATCCAAAATTACGTGTTTGCTATATTAAACAGCTACTGGAGGAAGAATCAATGAGAGCTGGAACAGAGTTCAAACTGAAGTTTTGTGTATTTGACTGGGATGTGCTGCCAGCAGCATGTGCATGGTCCGTCAGCAAAGAACTTACAGAAAGTACATGTCACAGGCTGATGGTCATCATTTCAGATGATTACCTGGAAGGCGGTGGATGTGATTTTTAGACTAAACTTGCTCTTAGTCACAACACCATGCAAAACTGAACAGCTTCAAAAGGTGGAGATAAGAATGTATCCCTCAGGATCACCATCTTCCCATACCATCTGAATATAAACATATACACCATTTTTTAAATTGCAGTTCTCACAGGCTGCTAGTTATTATATTAAATATGAAGACTTATTGTATGTGTCTCAAATTGTTGCAGATAGAAGACAAGTCAAACAAGTTCCTGTGGAGGTCCCTTGGATGATGTTATATTATGATAAAATTGTTTCATTGGGATACTCAAACTCTTTATTATTATTACTATTTACCCTTAGACTTAAAAACAACAACAACAAAGAGCTATGCATGAATAATATTGCAGTTAACAGGAAGTTTGCAGACAAATACTGTTTTCTCTTTCCTTATACACGGAGAGGAGAACGTTCCATTTACCTGTGTTTGTGGAACCACGGTTTCTTGAGAATAAGGCTCAATCCAGCTCTAGTTTTCTGCACAAATATTTGTTCTTCCCAAAGCCCCCAAAATAATGATACTGTTACCTTATCCATACTCTGTAAATGAAAATTACTAATCTCTTTGCCTAAAAGAAAGAGCTTGTAGCTTATTTATTTCAGCCTAGTTATTTTAGAACTACAGGGTTTCAAAGGGGAAATAATTTTAACTGAAAAAAAGAGCACAGATTCCCTGCAAAAAGATTTTCTATTTGCCAGCTGTGCAGGCTACTACAACAAGTGTCTAAACCTGAAAAAATAAAATATTGTACAGCATTGCAGAGCTTTTATACTGTGATTGTAAAATATCTGGGAGGTTTGCCAGACTCAGTCAAAAGAAGAACACAGCATTTTCTCATCACTAATAACAATGACCTGAAGTCACGTTGAAGATTGTAAGGTCAATTTCCCTCTTAAATCGAAAAAAGAAAATAGGAGAACAGATGTGGGTAGTTGCTTCTGTATTTATAAATTGCATGACAGCTGGGTTAGGCTATATGATCTCCAGTTTCTATGCATTTAAGGTGTTTTTTATTGAATCATTCATGGTAATCAGATAAAAGTGTTAAAGTGCATTTTTCAGGTATTATATAACATAGCTGAAGTAGCCAATTTTATTGCATATATTTAAAATTGAATACTTCTTTATGTTCAGACAACTTTACCAGGTGGAATGTAGATTTCAAGGAGAATTTTCTGGGTTTGAATGGTCAGTTTGAAATTCACACAGCATATAGGAACATGATCATGAAATTAGTAAATTTTAAGTAGAAGTGTAAATTCCATGTAGCTGTGTGAAAGATAATCTTAATCAAAACCACCTACTACCAGATATCTTTTTATTTTTTATTTTTTTTTAAGTTTACAACTGTAACAACCATAGATGTGTAACCAACATCCTCACAATATCTATTCCATCATTTTAGCAGTGTGTAATTCTATAAATAGAAATTTTTACATGTAACAGGATTTCTGTTACTCTACTTCATATATTAAATTGACCATTTTATCAGATACATCATTTCTAGTTACTGACTCATTACTTCTATATGCTGACACAAGACACGCACAGACTACACACCAGTATTTTTGGGTACTTTTTTTTTGTTTTCATTAAAATGCCAACCATCTGCTTGTGGATGTCAGCATCTAGACAACTCTTTTGTTTAAATCCTAGCATTTTATTTGCAATCCCCTATTGGGCGAAACAGGTAAATTACATTTCTACATTTTTTTTTTCTTCTTTACAGTGTGCAATTCATTTCACCTAATCAGCACCATTTAAAATCAAACATAGTAACCTACTGTGCCTAGATCTATGAGACGAAAAAGGAACCTCCTGAGAGCAGTTTATCTGAAACATCTTAAATATCTATCACAGAATGAGATAAATCTTTGAAGATGCCTTCTGGCTCCTTGACATAAGAAGAGAGTAGGTGAATAGTTGGACTTAAAGGATTAACTTCTAACACTTACATCACAGCACTGAGCAAGAGCTTAGAAGAGAGGTCTCAATTAACTAAAACTGGGAGCTAGACCATTTTCTAATCTTCAGTGAACACAGCGAAACATTTGATCCATAGTTGTTTCTCTAGCCTATATTATGTGTACATCAATTATTTCAGAAAAATAATTGGTGAAATACTTTTAACATTTGCCAGACAGCAAAGGAATAGTTTGGTGGCTATCCAGAAAGGGTAAAGAGAAAAGTAAGGGAAGTAGAATGAATCAGTTTTAGTACACAATATCCTCTCCCCCCAGAGTTTTAGAAAAATTGGCAAGATAAGTTGAAGCAGACCTCAAGCAGCTTAAATTTGTGCAATCAGCCTTTACAGAGCAGATTGTCCTAAGTCTCTCTGACCTTGGAAATGTTACAAGGGTCACGTTTACACATAGGTGACATGCTTCTGAATGACAACTGAAATGCTTAGACAAGAAAATATACCTTTTTGTTTTCACAGCACGCTGCATGTTACAGTCCTCATCTCTTTTTGAATTCCACTTCAGTAATGAGTGTTTATTTGTTATGTACCGTGCAAGGAAAGGACTCCCATACCACAGACAGACCAAAGTTCTAAGTTCCGGCATCACCAGCACAAAGCCCTTAAGCCCATCAAGTGTGACAGCTGTGTTCTCCTGTCCCTTCTCAGCAGTTGCAGCCTCTACAGAAGTTAGAAGGCAGTAAGTGATCCTTAGGTTCCTTAGTAAGACCAGAAGTGGCATTTGCTCCAACTGCAGCCCCCATCAGCCTCCCAGCTGTGCTACATCAGCTCATCATTCCTATTAGGGCCTCTGAGGACTACAATAAATAGTAAGTATTAAGAGATACAGCAAAGTCTAACATTGTCCTTGTATCACTCCTTACCATAATGACAAACTTGCAACAAAACAGCCAAGAATTTATACTGATTGTTCTTCCTGCTAGAAGAGGAAGAATTCACATGGCTCTGTGCTTGATCTTGAGATCTCCTCCTTCTCTATATAGATATTCCATGCTTGCTTACAGGTATGGTTTTGTTGGATGAATAAACAGGGATTTAAACACAGAGGTAGCTAGTTTTCTGGCGTGCCTTCCTACTGCAGGTATATATAAAATCTAGTTTTGATGAACAGAGGAAGGACTGTTGAAATTTCATCTGATCTCAGCTGGCAGAGGTACACTGAAGAACAACTGACATTTTCACACTCTGCTCCTAATTCACTGGAAGACCCTACTGCTCATTAGCTATTTATTTTATACACATCTGCTGCAGATTATAAATAGTGACTCATGAAGCCTGGATTCCTACTCCTCTAATACACAGTTAATACTAGAATTACCTTAAGATTAAGTGCACCTGAAGTAGTGCTATCAGCTAGAACAGCTTCCAAACAATACGGTATTTTGTTGAAACTTGTCTTCTGTGCTGAATCTATGCTTACTGGAAACAAAGCAACAAAGAAGGTTTATGGAGCACAAGATATTATAACAAAAGACTGCCCAGGTCATTGATTCCTATTCCCTGATCTAACAAGACTCTCCTGCATCCTACAATCCCATTCAAAAATGTATTAAGCTCCACTTTAAAGATACTTAAGTTGTTTCCCTCTGTTACTCTTATTGGAAGGCAGTTCCAGACAGGTGGAAGGTGGCTAGACAGTTGTATTGATCTCTGAATTCCCTGGAAATTCTATTTATAAAATGTTAAGCACTTCGTTAAGGATTTCCAAGTGGGTGTTTCTGATTGCTCAATACATAACAATTGTTCTGCTGATAAAAATCCTCAGTGTGTTTCATTTATAATGATCCATTTTATTTTCCTTGTAATAATGGCATATTGCTATTTCATGCAGCTGTTATGTGCACTTTATGAGTGTTCCACTGTTTTTTAACATAATTGACTCAGTCCTTTCAGTTACCAAGCACCTTATCTCTGATTTCAGTGAAAGAGCCTGAAGCAATACCCTAAAGTATTCACTGTATCCAAGGACCTTATTTCAGGTAGGCATGCTTCTTTTTTTAGTCATGCATTTGAAGTGCTCTGTCTCAGTGCATAGTTTTGATTAATACAAAGTACTGAGTATAGCATTACTAAGATCAACGTGGATTTGGTTTTGTTACATCTTTAGCAATTATAGCCTATTTTTAAAATAAAATTTACAACTAACTATGAAGGCCACATTTTGGTTTCAGTTATTTGAATTTAGACCTGGATTAAAAAGACAAAAATAAATATTTCTTATTTCTTTTTTTTCCTGTTGTTTTGTTTTGGTTTTTAAAGAACCTATACATAAGAGCATAAAAAGTATATACCACATATGGTAGCAGCGTGCTCGCTTGCTGTGAGTCACACTTGCCTTCCTGACTCATTTGAATTTGCTCATGGACTCTGAAGTATGATTATAATGACTAGCTGTAATTACCAGAGACTTCCACTGCAGCATCCCCATGAAAGTAGATTTCTCAGCTTTCAGGATCAAAATTTATCCAGCATTTCTTCTGGTCTCATGTTTGAAGGAAGCAATGTTATACATGTGACTTTTTAAAGAGGAAATTAAGATTAAGAATGTTATTAGTAAACCACTAAACCTACATGTCAAAATTCTGTGTGGGTACATTTTGCATCTCACTGGCTTATAGAATATATGGCACTGATAATTTCAGCTGTTCCTTTTCTATATCCATCTCTGACATTTTTACCACTATGTGTTAATGAGTTAAATCCTGTAAATGAAATCCTGAGCCTTTTGCAGTTTATGAAAAAAACCCTTCCTATTTTCAATAGGAATTATTGTCTTTCAGTAAGGTTACTGCAAGGATCAGATCTTTGTGTTACCAGGAAGTACTGTCACTTTACTTAGAAAGGTCTCTGTAAGATGCTGAGGTTCTTCTTAAATTCTGTTAAACAATGTGAACATTTTACTCTAAAAACAGTATTGAAAAAACAACCAGTAACAAACCTTGTCAGACTGCTGTGAGATCATTTTTACAGTACAAATTAATATTTGTAAAGTGAAGCACATTTGGATTTGGGGATGAAAGATTATGTGTTTAAATGTACAGTACTGAAATTCATCTCTGTGTTATTTTTTAAGGAAAAAAAAAGGCGAGCAACTCAGTTTAATTAGCCAACTAAGAACAACAAAAAATACTTAACAATCTGTAATTTACTTTTCTGAATGAAAACCATATTATGCTTAGATTATAGTCAGGATAATATTGTTAGTAGAATGACTGACTCAAATTAATCACGACTGAAAATCTGATTACCAAATGGGATCATGCTGCTATCATAGACTTTACATACTTTCTCCTTTTATCTTCTTATTACAGCAACAAATTTATCCCTCTGTGCAGAGGGTGTACAGGATTTGCAGTTCCCAGTGTTTTAAAATTTCTGCTTTGATATTATAACGCACTTCTTGTGAATGATAGGCCTCAAATTAATTTTATTCTTACAAAGAAGAAACTGAAGACAAGGATAACTGTTTTTAATAATATTATTTACAAGTTGCTAATGTGCAATTTGTTGCTTGTCAAAACAGTGGGAATTATGTTCTCATTCCATGTTAGATATAATTAGCTAATACTTTCCAAAGGAAATGCAGGCAGAAGAAGTATCTCTTATTTTTAGCTATGTTGCCAATTTCATTATTTACCTTCATTTGAACTCTCTCTCGTAATGCAGAAGTTTAAGTTATGTCTCCAGTATGCTCAAATGAAATTCACTATAAATAAGTTGTGTTTTCTCTTCAAGTGTATTCATGTTCTGTATATGTAGGCATCCAGAAAGATCTTCTCAAGGAAATAACTGTGTATTAGATTGTGTACAATGAATTGTTGCATTTTTTTCCTTCTGGGATTAAAAAACAAAATAAAACAAAAACACTTTCATGACTTTGTCTCTTTGAAAGCATTTTTTCCCCCAAATCAAATTATGCATATAAATTTGTTTCTTTGGGCTAGATAAATTAGTTTATAGCTTATTTAATTAGGACATAGAAATACATTATTTTTATGGTCTTGCTGAATGAAAAGGGTCTCTACAAGCCTATTAAAAAAAAAGCCCCACCTCAAGGAGTTTACAACAAAATGACAAGAAGAAAAAGCTTTATGAAATAAAAAGTAGAAGAAAGAAGGGTAAGAGAACACCCTGATGACATGCCACATTTTCTGGTGCAGAAAAGTTGTGGGTACAATTTGTAGCAAATCAGATTATGTCTACTATTCTAACTGCATCCACCCCAGGGAGTAACACTTGGCAGACAACCTCAGAAGTAGTCCCTCTTGGACAGATTATTTGCATTTCAATGAGCAGTTCTTAGCTTTATATCCTTTCTGGGCCCTATATGCATATATATATTATAGCATGAAAATGCAGTCATGTATCACATACCTTGACAGGGTGATCAGGAACATGGAAGAGTGCAGGCAAGTCCCAAGCCTGGCAGGAAGAACAGCTCAGGGCAGGGGGATCAAAACCCCTCTCATCTATATGAGATTCTATATTTCATCTATATTTCAGTATTCCTACTGAAAACATTTGCTGGAGTGTACTCTCCATCGAAGCATGATTGAATTTAACTTGGGAGGCAAGTGCTTGGGTCAGAAGAGAACAAACATTTATACACAACTGGCAGTCTGTACGCTAAGACCAAAACTAAGATGATGGGGAAAGAAATTCATTGATACCCAGATAACACTAATGAGCTTGAAGAAACCCATGTAAGTCAGGCATTTCTATACAGAACTACCAATACCACAAATAGCAAGAAATAGTGATTTTTTTTTTTTTTTTTAATGTGTGGAATTAATCTCACCTAGATTAAAATTTCCATCAATCTTCCAACCTAACTTTTGCAGTTTTGTAATTTTAAAACCTGATTTAATAATCTAAGTTGACTATGGAGTCTCTTTGGAGACTCTCTCACTCTCACCAGAGAGCGAAATTGTCTCTGGAGAAGCCTACTTTACTGTACTAACTATAGAGAAACCTAAGGCAATTCCAGTCTTAATTAAGTCCTTCATTTTAGATATCCATAGATAGTTAGGTAGATAAATTAGATTAATTTGGGCTACAACTCTAATTTTGCTTCTCTTTGCATCTCAGTGGTTGTAACATTGTACAAATTGCAATTCTTAGCAATGACAGCCATTTCAGGGTAAAAATACGAACCACAACACAGAGTCGAGTGATGAGAGTAGCAACAGAAGAAAATGGAGAAGAGAATTCATATCGCTTTTATCTAGGCAGTGGAGAGATTACCTGTCTGTCATTTACCTATCTGATTACAGAGCATGGGATGATGCAAAACAGAAAAGGGAACCCACCACATCTGCTGCTGAAATATGTCAAACATGTAGCCAAGAGAACAAGAATCATGAGTGAAGGAAACAGGGCAAGGGGAAATCTGATACCACAGTTTAAAGGCCAGAGCATAGACCTGACAGAGAGACAGTAATTATAAAACCTGATCTTAGGGACTGTATGAATTTTACATTAGATCTCAGTTGATTTAATGCTGAAGCAGTCCAGAGAACAGAAGCTAAAAGCCAAGCTTGTCTGCAAAGCCCCTAGAATGATACAAATAAGGATATATATCCAGATTTCTTTACTGTTACTTTTGTTTTTGCTCCATTATGCTTATATTCTTGAGCATACAATACACAAGAGGTTTAACATCAAGTGACACCTCCCCACACCATCTCCTTACCCTCCAATCCATCCTCTGGCTTCTTCTGCTCATTAGCCTGTTCTGAGAGACAGCGTTAGGAGTCCTTCAGGCTGACATAACAAGGGAATCCAAGTACCTTGATTTTTGGAAAAGTTGCTGTGGAACTACCCCCAGGACTTGCAGAGTCATTGCATGTAACTTTTCAAAACCATTTTGTTCAATGTTTTCATCTACATTTGATGCTCCTATATTCCAGATCTACCTGTGTTTCTTCCAATTCTCCATTTCAATTTATGTTGTCCAAATCTCATTTCAATTAAGTTCACTGTGATGAAAAATACTTATGTTAATAGCTTTTTAAAGTACACAACGATTGCATGGCTTGGAGTCTCTCCTGTGAAAAACAGGCAGGAGAGTATATCATTTATATACATTAAAGGTACATTAAAGGATAGAAACCATGTCTATCAACCAAAAAAAGAGAAAACCTTTCTGTTTTCAAGGAGGCTGTATATACTGATTCACAGTGATAATTCGGAGTGAAAATTATCTGCATTTCTAAGGCGAAAGGTCAACTCAAATGCTTTTATATAACATCACTCGGTATTTCACTGTTACACCCTAATATGGAAGAAACCTTGCAATAGAAAAAATACTTAACATTAATTGGTTCAATCTGGAACTCTCTCTCATCTATATATACATATATAGATAGATAGATAAAAAGATAGATAGATACATCTGTCTTCTACTTTTTCAGGAAAATAGTACTTTCAGGATACAAAAACATGCAGCTTTCACTATGTATTTCACAAACTTCTTTGTTGTAGCCCGCAAGCTGAATTCCTCTCTTGTGATGATGATACAGCTGTCACAGAAACACTTATGATGCCAGAATACAATTGCTGACGTCAGCTGTGTTCCACCATTCAATTTCTATTTATTTTATCATTTTGAAGATCACCTTTAAAAAACAAGAAATCATTGGGATAATCATAAGGATAGAACTCTAACCTTGATGAGATAAAAGCCTTCTACAGCTGTTACTCTTTTAATCTTCCTTAAAGAAACACCAGTTAATCTTACCACCATCCAGGTCCCCTCCGTTTGACAACAGCCACAGATGATAATATCCTGGAGTCCTAGCCCACTGACACTCCGCTGAGGCATAATGTGCTGCTGAATGTGGGGCATCTAAAAGCTAAAGTGGGAGCAAAGGTTGTGGATTAGAATGAATTAAGCAAACATGGATTAAGAAAGATCAATGATCCTGGACACAGACTCATCAGGCTCTGTTTAGATAATCTGCTTACTCTGACTAACATTTTCTTCCGACGTTACAGCTGAAGAAAATGTACTTGAAGCTCACTCTCGTCAACTCCTGAGAAACCACCAGTAAATCACAAAGAAAAGATAGTACCCAAAATGTAAAAACTCTGCCAAGAGCAGATATTGACCCTGATCCCCAGATACCAACTACCATGACTGAAAAGACAAGTCTGCAATCCCAGATGATGAAACCATCAGGTCAGTTGCTCTGGCTCAGTGTATCACCAAGGTAGAACAGAAAGAAGCAACAAATGATACTGTACTACACTGCAGAAAAGGGCAACAGGGAAACTCAGAAGGGCATCCCCCAACGTTGTACATTACAAGTGATGACAGGAATGTTGGCAGAAGAGACCTGTTGTTTCAGAGGAAATAGCTAGTAAAAAAATGTAATCCTACAAACTGATCAGAGAAAACTCTCAGGGTCACAAAAGCTGTGGGAGAAAGTTGAAATGAGTGAAGTTCCCATAAACCACACGGTGAGCAGGGACATGAAAAGTGTTAGCAGGAGTATTAGTTCACTTGCTATGTAATTGAAGTCTCGTAAAAAAAGGGGATCTGTCAGTCAGTAGAAAAAACAATGTCCTGACTCGTGCATAAGGTCAAAATTGTTGGAAAAATAACAAGGAAGTGTTACCAAATCCTCTACACTGAGATTTATATTTTATTGAGTGTATACTCCGCTACTTTGTAAAGTTAGGAAAAAAAAAAAAAAAAAAAAAAAATCTGCCAAAGAACTGAAAAGAAAATACACTAGACATCACGCTACAGGAACCATCTCAGAAGCGATGGTATGCATACTGAACACATTGCACCTTCTAAGATCTCATAAGGTCTCAGATCCTGAATCTCAACCCATGTCTGCTTCTTTTACTGATGCTGGGAGAATGGATATTCTGTAGAATTTAGAAATGGAAAAAACCTGTATAGTCAAGTTGCCTTTGTCACTGCAGAATTTTTCTCAGATGCACATTTTAACTGATTTGTCACACTAGTTATATCAGAAAGATGCTAAAGAACTTTACAGATATACCAATAAGATTTTTGCTTAGGTAACAAGGTGCAGTACCCATGAAATTATGAGAATGGTTGGTTTCTCACAGAGTGACTGATGGAAAAAGATACTTAGTTTCCTGTCAGGGTAAAAGTTCTGAGAAAGTACAAATAGTAAAAATATATATTTATGTTTACCTTCCAGTCATCTGATCATGATTCCAAATAACACGGGTGGTTCCAGCACACAAATGAACTGGAGGATACATGACAAAGATATTAGAATCAGCAAACAATATCAAAATTGGAATAAATAAGGGACATAAATTTGTCCCCTGTAGTAACATCGGAATAGATAGTGACTTGCTCATCTCTAAAAACTCACTGATACTAAGAATATGTAACATAATGATTTGGGTTTACCTTATACTATGCATGCATTTGTATTTTGCCAGGAAAAAAAAAAAAAAAAAAAAAATCTTGGTAAACTGGCTTTGTTTTCTTTTTTTTTTTTCTGTTTTCTTTTTTTTTTTTAATTTTTTATTTTTTTTCCAAATTTCAGCATCCAGTGAATGACCCAGGATATCACTGAATAATCCAGTGCTGGATCTGAACTCAGTCCAATGTAAATACTTGGATAAAACAGCAGACTGAAGGATTCATCTGCCCCAGCATCCTTTCTTTAGTAGATGTGAGTATGAGGAACAGGTATGCCTACAGACCTACAGCTCTTCTCTAACATGCTCTTGCAGCAGCTAGAGTCTGAGGGACTTCCTGAGATGAAGGCTCCAGACTTCTGTGTTCAGTATAGACAATGGGCCTATCCTCAGCCCTTTTAAGAATCTAATTACAGTTTTGGCTTCTATAACATCTTGTGGCAATGAGTTCCACAATTTAATTATGGACGTGATATGACAAAGTACTTCCTTTGTTTATTTCAAAGTTGCTGCATGAAACTTGCATTGAGTGCTCTGTATATTTTGCATTGTGAGAAATAATGAACAATTAAGCAGTTTACCATAGATCTGTGATAAAAAGGAAGTTATCATCCTTCATCCAAACAACTTCAGCTAGCTGTTTTATCATCAGGATCACAAAGAACAGCACCCACTGAAAAAATATATAAATGTAAGAAAATTCTATTGGTGAGAAAATCACAGTATCCTGAAGGGGGAAGGGAGAATGATAGCAGTTATTCGTTCACAGTTTGGGTGTATTTTTTTTTTTTTTTTTCATATTTACTCAGGAGGGCTTGCTTTTAACCATTTGCACAAGTGGATTTTAAAGTATTGAGCCTTGGGAATGTACTAAGATGTATTTTTAAAGGGTATTCTGTTAACGGAAGGGTAAAATGATTCCTCAAAGTACAAAGTTCACAATGTATATGATTACAAATTCCTTTTGCAATCTGTGTACTGCCTTATTCACTCCCTGATATTTAAGGGCACTTACTCAGGGAATGTAAGTGTTATTACTGTGAATGACATACCATATGGCAAGCAGGATCAGCTGCAGTTCTGCACACTGTTGTCATTTTTCCCCCATGTACTACAGTTTTACATGATGTAATGTTTTTCTGTGATTGTTCAACACTCTACCATTTAAGCCTGCCATATTATAAAATGCCATTTTAGGAGGTAGCAGCTGAACCTGCTCACCATAAGTCTGCATTTATTTCACAGATGTCTATCATGCTGTCATCCCACAGGTGCACTCAAACTTCAAAATTTTCCTATGCCTCAGCTTCTAATGTAAGAAAAATGTATTATGCAAGATGAGGAAATGGCAGCCAAAAAAGTAAATGCTGCTAAATGTCACTTGACAATACAACATGGGCATGCAAATGCAAGTAACCTTACAGGGTGATAATACTTGCACTCTCAGTAAAATGCGATGTGTAAATGATAGTGTAAGGGCAAGGTCCTAAAAGTAAAGGCCTTCTCCAGGGTAAACGTAAGAAATATAAACTTTTTTTTTTTTTTCCCCATTAGTATGTGAGACATTTTATGTTATATACTTATGTTATACTCATTTATAATCAGTGACAATTTTCTAAAACTAAATTTATCCAGAGGTTATGTTCTGTCTTAAGTTTACTTACAGCTGGGATAAAGGCAGTTCCATTGTTTCATTCTCAAAAAGTTTATAATGTATATTAAAAAGAAAAAAATTCAACAATAATGTAACAGTTGAGCATAATCACACATTTAAGGAACAAAAAATGGGTTCCTATGACTGTTACTGCAAAGTTCATAGAATATGGAGGATGTCCTCTCCTCTCCCCTCCCCTCCTCTTTCGACATCAACATGCCATGCCTTTTTTCTATCTGTAGGTTGTAAGTAATGTTTAGTTTACAAAAACAGCACATTTCTGAATTAGAACAACATTGTTAATAAAAATATTCTCAGTATGAAACAATAAATATAGTTTCACCAAGTGTTATTTCCATGCTCATGTATGATTTTTTCTTAGTTTTGGCATTCTGAAAATTAAAGACTGAAGAGATATTATAATAGCAAAAGATAAAATATAAAACAAAATACGAAATCAAAACACAACTAAACTTTGAATAAATCACCATAATTTCTTCATAATTTTGGAGTACATATCAATATAGTAAAATAAATCCTGTACAACATATACAACAATATATACAACAAAATCCTGTATTTTGAGACAACATTGCTTTTCGTTTCAACGTAAAATTCCCATAAAATTACTGTCTTGTTTAATGTTAAATTAACTGATATTACATATGGACTAATAATTTTGCTAAATTCTTCTCTTATCAGTCATGAAATTGTAACAACAACAATAAATAAATAAATAAATAAAAAATATTTACTGAGTCCAAAATAATAGAAAACATTGGTATTATTTTATAAGTGTAATTGAAGTTACTGTTTTCTATTGACATGCTTACCAGTTGCTTTACTTTGTTCTTGGCTGGAAAACAGAGCAGTCTGGTGACAAAAAGCACTGCAACAACGGACAGGTAAAAACCCTTCTCTCACATTGTGTATTTCACGTTTCATTTAATCTACTTTAAGTACTCATTTACCAGATATTTCCTAATTGTACTTCATTAAAAACTAGCAAGCAGCATTGAAATACATGCCTAAAAAATCTTATATTTGTTTTCCTTTCCAAACAAAAAATATGACCATTAGAACATTTCTTGACAATAGAAAGGTTTTTCTAATTAAATACCCAAAATAAAATTCACTGATGTCAAACAGACACCTAAGGCCTTTCCACTTGGAAATTTGGAAGTCTGTTAAAGAAAAAGACTTTTGAGAAAACAGCCTTTAGTTAAAATTTTGTTATTTTTGTAGAGTTATTGTCACTTTCTTCTTTTACATAATTTGACAATAATTTCCGACTGAAGGCTTTGCTTTTAAATAACAGCAGCTGTCAAGATTTATGGCTTAAGCTACTGGCACAGAAAAGCACTGAAAAGTCCATTGGAATTGAACAAGGTTGGTTAAAAATTCCACTTTCCTTTTAAAGATTTTAGTTCCACTGGTGAGCTTACTTGGTATTTATAAAGGAAACAGAAACATATTTTTCCAAGCTACACTTTGACATTTGTAATGCCAGCTGCAGACACTGTCCTGAGACAGAACAGGGCAATTCTTTTTGTTTGCTCTGATTCTACAGCTCAGTGAAACTTAGAGAAGTTGGGAAACAAGGAAAAAGAGAGCTATAAAACAATGAAAAAAAAGTGTGATTCCAAGAAAAAAAAAATCTTTAAAAAAAAAAAGTGATGACAGCAGGCTACTGAGAAAGTAAATATATTGTGATATGCCAAGCAACTTCAGAAAAAAATAGTATTTTTTTGTTTTGTTTTGATGCTTTCAAATTGAGTTTGATTTTTTTTTTTCTAGATGACAATTAATAAATAGATCTCCTAATGTTGCAATTTCTACTGGAAAGAAATTATATCTGAAATATTTTTTCTACTAATTTTCTCTTAATACATCATGTTTCTTAAATCTCTATTTGCTTGCAGCTTTATTGCATCCATCTTTCAATAAGTTATTTACTTTTATATGAAATTAATATTTTCTTAGTATTCACAGAATTGCCAAAAATATTTGATGTTGAAACAATGTTACTTTTCATAGTGTGTCTTAACCAAAATACTGCAAAACATGAAAAGTTTAATATACTTTCCCAACTAATAACATTGAGATATAAAAATGACCATTTTAGTGGAATCACCAAATGGTTCTGCCATGTAGCCTTATCAAGTAGACAGTATAATAGATACACATTCTACACATAATAAAAGTATTGCAATAGCTGAAAAAAAATGCAATAAAAAATTTAGTAACATAATATATTTATACCAACAGCACTTAAGTATCTGGTCAGGAGATGTCTCACCTCTCTGGAGGTCTGCAAGACATCTGCATATTAACCATTCACTTTCAATTTATTTTTTATATCCAATGGAGATCAATAGTCAGTCATTTTCAAGGTCAGTTTGAACCTATGTTTTATTGGAAAATGTATAAAAGAACATCTAGAGTATATTATAATTTGCCAGTAATAACAAGTGCTTTTGCAAAATGACTTCATTTGGAATAGAAGCTTGAATGTGTAAAGCAGTACACAGAACTTGGTACACAACATGGCGTATCCAGATATGGTCATTTAACAACAATTATTCTTGAATAATTACGCTCCACTATGTATTGAAGAGTTTAGCAAATTGAAAATGGGAAGTTTAACAGAGATTATCTTCCATCTGCAACTACAACAAACACAATAAATAGAAACATTAAACATTTAAATGCAGACATAAACACTGCCATGTTTGTGCAAAAATCTTGTCTTTTCTGATGAGGAATGGTAAGATTAAGGCAAATCAGGCAAGAGTAAAATCAGAAAAAAAAAAAATAAATCAGTAAATGTGAGAAGCTGACACAAAACAAGGACCAAAAAAAAGAGTAGTAAATTAATTCAAACTGGTGGATGTAGGGAAGACTTCATTATATGGAAAAAGAAAAAAAAAAAAAAAAAAAAAGCTAATCATTCTGAAAACCTGAAAACTAACTGGATTAGGTAGTTCAACACTTAACAGAAATTTCAAATGGTTGTTTGGAATTATCTAACAGCCAGATGGGTTCATTTACAAAATCATTGGGTATAAGTTCCTATGCACAGAGATGATATATGTGGTGAAATGATAAACATCTGCTCATCTTTTTAAAACCACAGACAATCGACAGTAAGTTTGGGGTTTTATAAGTGTGGTGGTTTTACCCAGCTGGGTAGCTGAGCTCCACCACAACCACTCTCTCACTCCCCCTCCTCAAAGGGAAATGGAGAGAAAATAGGATGGAAAGGGCTCAAGGGTTGGGATAAGGGCAGGGAGATCACTCAGCAAGTATTGTCATGGGCAAAACAGACGCAGCGTACGGAGATAAGAGAAATTTATTACCTCTTGCTAACAAGCTAGCGAAGTGAGAAACACAGAAAACAAACTAAAGTCTTCCCCCAACCACACTCTTCTACGTCCTTCCCCCAAACGGCGCAGGGGAATGGGAGAATGGGGGCTGTGGTCAGTCCCTAAATGCTTTGTCTCTGCCGCCCCTTCACGGTCACTCCCTGCCCCTGCTCCACGTGGGGTCCCTCCCACGGGATGCCGTCCTTCCCAAAATGATCCTGCAGGGGCTTCCCACAGGCAGCAGCCCTTCAAGAACTGCTCCCACACGGCTCCGTACCACGGGGTCCATCCCCTAGGAACAAACTGCTCCAGCACGGGTCTCCCACGGGCGGCAGCTCCCCCCAGACCCCTGCTCCTGCGTGGGCTCCTCTCCACGGGCTGCAGCTCCGGCCCGGGGCCTGCTCCTGCGGGGGCTCTCCATGGGCCGCAGCCTCCTCCAGGCCACATCCACCTGCTCCACCGGGGGCTCCTCCACGGGCTGCAGCGTGGAGATCTGCTCCGTGTGGGACCCATGGGCTGCAGGGGGACAGCCTGCTCCACCAGGGGCCTCTCCACAGGCCGCAGGGGAACTGCTGCTGCGTGCCTGGAGCACCTCCTGCCCTCCTGCGCTGACTTTGGGGGGCTGCAGGGCTGGTTCTCCCTCCTCACTCTCCCAGCTGCTGTTGCACAGTACTTTTTCCCTTTCTTAAATCTGCTCTTCCAGAGGCCCAACCAGTGTCTCTCACTGGTTGGCCAGCAGCAGGTTCTTTTGGAGCTGGCAGGTCCTTTTGGAGCTGGTTGGGGCTGGCTGTGACCTAACATGGGGTAGCTTCTGGATTTTGGTCAAAGCCTGCAGCCCCCCATTACCAAAACCTTGTCACGTAAACCCAATACAGTAAGGAAAAATAAAAGGCTAAAATGTATAAGGAAAGTAATCAAATAATTAACACTGATGTGACAAACCTTAACAAAGAAGATACTGAATCTCATATTTTTAGGCTTGTATTAGTATAACACTAGTTAGAATCAATACCTGTTTTAAATTAAGAATTCCTTATAATAACAGGTAAAATGTTATTACCTAGAATGCTTTTTCACAGCCGCTCTAAAAATAAGTGTGAAAGTCATTTAAGCAAGCTGAAAACTTAGTAATTTAATGGCAATTATTTACATTCTGTATCACAAAAATAGTTGAAACACTATTCTTTATCCAATAATTTGTCATATGAATTGTTTCTGTGTAGTGATAGTATTTGACAGTGCACACATCACATAAATTCTCATGTTCAGCTATCATGACTGATCTTAATTATTTGCTACTTAAGTACTAGCTAGCCTATTCAATTTTATTTGTCTCTAAAAAGATCAAGGTATTACAGTTGTATATTCCAAGAAGAGCTGCCAATGTCCTATGAATAAATTAAGTAACCTGTTATTCCATGTGTATAGCATGTAGATTCTGCAGCAAAGAAATCTAACAAATATGGGGAAACTGGCGGTTTGCTCAAAAAGCTAAGACATTAAAATGGTTCATGGATGCTCCTGGGTTTCAAGTTCTCTTTTTGTAATATACTGTGATAACTCTGTGGAAAAAAAAAAAAAAAAAAACAACAACAACAAAAAAAAAAAAAAAAACAGAGCCCTTCTGTTTCATGTGCCTGAGTTGGGAAGTTAAGTAAATATAAATATTGTCTATAGCATCCTTCATCTCAAGAATTTTGTGTAACTCAGAAGTAATTAATAAAGATATGGCACAATAAATAAATAAATAAATAGTTTATAAGTTCAGAAACAGGAGTAGAGGAAACAGATACAATGAGATTTATTTAATTTGTATTTACACTTTCTGGAAAGATGTATTCTTCACTTTTCTATACAATGTAGAGGACAACCAAAATAGGGTTCTGTATCCAAGTGTGTATGATGTTCAGCTCCTATACAGTTCCAGGTGCAGTGTTTCTATCTGTGTATTCAGCACTAATTGGACAATAACTGCAGAATACTAGTATATAAGTGTCAATTTACTGAGGCTGGTACTGGGTTAGACTGCCATTTTTTCTCTTGGCTGAGCCTGCTTCTGGATCACAACTAATCACAAACAGGTTCAGCCCCGACCTCAGTGTCAGTATGTTTCATACTGGACAGCCAGAGCATAAACTTCTCCAGCTACCCAAAACCAAATGAGAAGCAGCTTTGCAGGGATGTAAAGAATTATGAATGTGAACTAAGGGATATCACTGAAAACAATTACAAGCCCCCCTCCTTTTTTCTGTCTAGCTTCTCTTTTTCTAGCTCTTGCTCTCCCCACACTGAACATTGTTTCTGACTGGCAACCTGTGAAGGAAGGAGGATTAATAGAAAAATTCATGACAAAATCAACAGACCATCAGCCTGCTTTAATTAGTTATTTTCTTATTGTAATTTAGTCTGATGTGCAAAAAGTAACTGTAAAAGCATTATTTCTTTATATATCTAGATACTAACATAAAAATATCATTAAAAATCTTTTAGAGACTTTCTATTATGTCTCGTAATTGAAGTAATGGTTACTCTACAATGCATCCACTGCACTAGTACACATTAAGCAAACATTAGCAAAGCCAGAGAAATTTCAGTGGAATGGAACAGTGTTATATGCTGCTGCTTTTTTTTTTTTTTTTTAAGTGTTATCGTTGAACCCAATAACAGCATTGAATACACTTCAAATTCCTACTGGCCCTGAAAGATGTCACGAGAATTTGTCAGCCTGGCAACAAATCTCATACCACTTTACCCCCAACACCATATCTCAGCAGCCTCGCAAGTTGCTTTGTGACCCTCTGTCACACCAGAACAATACTGTCTCAAAAAAAAATAAAAATCCCAGCGCTGACCTTAATGGCACCTCTTCAGTTCACCAGTTTCTGCTATTGCATTTCTCCTACCACAAGCAACTTTTCCCTGATGGAGTCTCTTTCCCAGCACACATTCCCGAATTTACTCTCATAGGAACTTCTCTCTGTATTTTAATCTCCCAAAGCCTGGAAATACATCAGTATTGCCAAGATGTTTTGGACACACTGGTTGCTTCTCTGTGTGGCATTAGCTCCATCTCACCCCTGCTGGTACTCCTTCTGTCTCTGTGTAGATTATCCCACAATGATCATTCTTCCTTCTTCCTTCCCATCTTTCTTCCACCTGATGAACATTGTGTCCACTAGTGGTGCTGAAATTACCCTTAGAAAACAGAAAGGTGCCTTTTTTATTTAATAAGCTTAAATTGGAGAAAAGACTTAAGCATATGTCTAAATTCATCCACTCAAATGTACTCATTAGCTTCATTGGATTGAACAGAATCATGGAATCAGAATCATTTAAGTTGGAAAAGACAAGTCCAACTGTGACTATTTCTGCAGATTGTTTTGAATTTATTAGTAGGATTTATTAAGGATGGTGGGTCATATTGTGCTTGAAGAACATTACACCTACCTATGTGAATGTAAATTGTTTTATATTAACTATTATTTTCAGATGGTGGTCAGGTTGTCCCTGAAAAGTGTCAGCCATACCAATGTGAACTGCATTACTGCATCTGGTTTGGGGACTTGTTGTGGTCTTTCCCTTCCACATTCCCTTTCAAGCTAATAAATACTGCTGTAATATTCTTAGATGTTTTGCTTACAGAAATATTTCAGAAATGTAGTATCAGCAGCTTCTTTGTAATTCTCTTTTCTCCCTTGAGAAATCATTTGGAGAGAGGAGCAGTTGATAAAGAAGTAGTTTCCAATATGTTTCTAGTGTGCTTTACACTAAGGAAAGTCAAACTGGTGAAATAACAACTGCTCTTTTATCTCTGAAGACAGAGAGCAAAGGAAAAAAACTTAAACAAACAAAAAACAGTCTTTCAAATGTCATATAGAAAGTCCATTGAAATTAGGAGACATGATTCTCTGCCCTCTAACTTGAAGGAGTCAACAGAGGACTGAAACTAGTAGGAGTTAAGACCCCCCCAAAGTGCAATGGCATGTGTAATTGTTTAACAAGCTAGTTATAGAACACTGAAGAAAAGACATTCAGAAAAAGAGCTGATTTAGCTTTTATCTTCTGTGGCAACACTTTTTTATTTTTTATTTTTTTAAGAAAAGACGAAAATTCACGTTTGATTAGCACTCATGAAAATTTCTCTGGAAAAATTCACAATACAAATCCCCATATGAATACCTGAGACAAAAATGCCAAGTTTTGTTGTGGTGTGTTAACTTTGGGTAGCTGCCAGGTGCCCACCAAGCCGCTCTGTCATTGCACCTCCTCAGCAGAACAAGGGGAGAAAACAAGACAAATAGCTCATGGATTGAATGAAGTACAGAGAGATCACTCACAAACTCACATCTTGGGCAAAAGAAACTTGACTTGTGGATAATTAGTTTAACATACTGACAATTAAAAATAGGATAGAATAGCGAGAAACAAAAACAAAACTAAAAACATTTTCACCACACCCTCCCATCTTCCCAGGCTCAGCTTCACTCCTGAGTCTACTACCTCAACCCCCAAGCAGTGTAGATGGATGGGGAGTGGAACTGTGGTCAGTTCATAGCTTTTCATCTGTGCTGTTCCTTCCTCCTCATACTGTTCCCCAGAGTTAAATTCCTTTCATGAGCCACAGTTCCTGCCAGGAGCCTGCTCCTGCAGGGGCTCTCCATGGGCCGCGGCCTCCTCCAGGCCACATCCACCTGCTCCACCGGGGGCTCCTCCACGGGCTGCAGCGTGGAGATCTGCTCCATGTGGGACCCATGGGCTGCAGGGGGACAGCCTGCTTCACCAGGGGCCTCTCCCTGGACAGGCCACAGGGGAACTGCTGCTGCGTGCCTGGAGCACCTCCTGCCCTACTTCTGCACTGACCTGGGGGCCTGCAGGGCTGGTTCTCTCACATTTGCTTATTCCTCTCTCTCGCAGCTCTTGTGCAGTGTTTTTATTTCTTTCATTATCCTTTCTTAAGTATGTTGTTAGAGAGGTGTCACCAGAGTTACTGGTGGGCTCAGCTATGCCCTATGGTGGGTCAATCAGAGCTGGTTGAAACAGTTTTTGTCCAGCATGGGGGCAGCCTCTGGTCTCTTCTCACAGAGGACACACCTGCAGCTTCCCTGCTACTGAATCCTTGCCATGTACATTTGCCCAGTGCATTATTTCGAACAGAAAACTACTTTCTTTTAATTTGGTTTAGTTGTAAAACAACGCAAATAAAGCTTGAGACTAACTTTCTCCTGCTGAATGCGTGATCATGGAATCTAGTCAATTTAATTAAAATAGACATTTTCTTACAAATTCTATTGATTTGGATGAACTCTCATATCTCCATGAAATACTTTTCTCATTAGAAAAATATCAGCCAGCCAATTATTAATGTTTTAAGCCAAAGAAAGGTTTAGAAAACAATCTGCCAGGGAAATTTTAAGATTCTAATCTAACTAGAAAATTCCATGTAAATTTTAATATTTAAATGCAATTGAAAAAGACACTTAGCCACTTTGTACTTTAGTCTCTCCCATAGCATATTCAGTGATTATATCCTACCTAACACATGGAATTGTATGTAAAGGTGAATAAGAACATTTTCTCCACAGTTCAGAGAGAGCTAAGTGCTAGGATGTCCATTTCGATGTTGTTGCTGAAGGAAATGGCAGAAATGAGAAATCGCTGGGATCTTGGGTTCTGAAGGTAACAATAACTGGGCTTTTTGTGCAGCAGCATCTCATGTCTCAGCAAATGACATCCTTATGAGCACACCTTGAAGAGGCAGATGGACACCTGGGTCATGTGCCTTTGCGTAAGTGAAATACCTTAAAGAAGAAGAAAACCGGTTCTTTGAATTTTGAAAAATAAACATGAAATAAAAATAGCGTATGTTATATTTAATAACAGTCATGTTCAGAATACCTTACAGTTCAAAACACTAATGAAACCATCAAGTAATTAATTTTCACATCATTAAACTAACATAATTCAAGATACAAAGATTCAACAGAAGAGTTTTAAAATGCACAAGCCAAATCCTCAAGCACACCTGAGAAGCTACACAACTGTGTAACCAGATTCTACACAAATACTTGATGTGCCATGTATGCACAGTGTTCTACAGCAGCAGAACATATCAGCAGAACAAATCATTTGGAAAACAATAGTCTCAAAGGAAATCCAGGCTTATATATGGCTCTCCAGATGGCCAAATCACATACCTTGACATTCAGGCCACCAATGCTACCAATAGACAGAAAAGAATTGGCCACATAATTATTATGATTATTTTTTTTTCTTGTAAACAGTATAAGATTTTATTGTTAACTGATTTTTACAGCTTACAGTATGATTCTGCTTTTTATACACTTGGAGGTTCCATTGACTTAAATTGGAGTAGTGAGTGCACAAGGAATGAAGAATAAAGCCTCTGAAGTTCAGTATCATTATTTAGATTTCAGGCATGCCTGGAGACAGCACTCTAGATTAATAAAATGCTTTGCTTCAATTAGCTCTGTGTCTCCTGCATCCCTCCCCAATTCCCTCTGCCCTTGTTTAACATACTCCCTTATCCCTTCACATTATCCAGACAGGTGCTCTCTGCAACTGCAGACGGCTGGAAGTTTCACGGAGGAGATTCAATGTGGGGAGGAGGAGGGTGTCTATCAGTTTCTTGTCTCTGATGAGAGTGTGTGAATCTGTACAGGAGTGTGCTATGTTCTGCCTCAGTATTGTTTCAGAGATCATTTTAAAAGATCTTTGAAAGAAACTAAATTTTAGATCTCTTAAACAGATATGTTCACTTCTATGTATCGCAAGAATATTTTCACAATCTAGCACAGAACATGTAAATCAGATGAGTATTATTTCTAGCTGATTAATTCTGGGCCAATATGAAGGAAAAAAATATATATATTTTGTATACATCAAAGAAATCTTTTTTGTAGCAGGACTCATATTTCTGCCATGATTTTGTCTGGTTTTCCACTGTAATAAACCCCCTCATTTCAGATTTCTTTGAAAGAGGCTTAGGAGCATAATGTAACGACCACTGGAAAGTGACGCATCCTGCAAAGTGGGGGCAGGAAATTATAAGTTTCACATTGAGTTCAATGGGAAAGTCATAAGGCCCTGCTCCTTCTCCCTTGGGGTATTTTCCTGTTTTATTGTCAGTACTATAATGGGCAATCAGTTCCTGAAATGGTGCCCTGCTGTCTAGATGAAGCATTTATAGGTTTTTTAAGCAGGCCATTTGAACACTGCAAAATGAAAAAGTCAGCCCTTGGAAGTTCAGATTTTAGGGCCCTGATCCTCAATGAACTGGGTGTTGGCAAACCTCTTACACATTTGGAATTCAGCATAAGATCAGGGTCTCGATTTCTCCATTTCCCACTGCAATTCAGACCTTTATTTATCACAGCTGGAAACAACATTACAAATAAAAATGTTTCTAAAAACCAAAGTGTCTGTCCCTTTTAAAAGTTAACTTCCTTAGATTTATGCACATACATTTACATAGTAATCCTCTGAATAGAGATGCTACTTCTAATGAATTAGGGGATTACTACAGAAATATATAAATCATCACAGATGTTTTCCATACAGAAACACTTTCTTTGAAAAAAAAAAAAAAAAAATCTCTTCAAAACTCAAACAAAAAAGTCTTTTTTGAGGGCCTGACATTGGAAACTAGATCCAAGAAAGAACTTACAGGCTAGATGCAGCATAAGATTTAGGCCTAATATGAAACTAAGAGAATTTAGAGATCACTTAAGGTCAGTCTAATTTGGATTTAGAAGCCCAAACTTGCCTAGAGCCCAGACCATTATCTAGGTCATCGCTTTTCAGCACTGCCTAATCCTCACAAAACCGAAATGTATAAAATTTAGGCCTCTCTATACAGCCTTCCTCTATGGCTTAAAGTTTGCTATTTCTGAAAGTAGCCATGCTTGTTTAGAGCTGGCTGCTAAAGACATGCCCATTGCCCAGATAAATTCTGATGTGATTCTGGTTTAATCAGAGGATAGTAAGTCAATGATCTTTTCCAGAGAAGTCTGAAAATATTGCTGCGGTGAAAACAGCAAAAGGGAATTACTTTCTTTCACATCTGACTAATACACAGCATACTTTTTTTTTTTTTTTTTTTTTTTTTTTCCCTCCATAAAAGTTGGAGGCCCATTCCCAGCCCTGGGCTAACACTGTCAACAGCCACAGAAAAGGGCATGTTCCACCTGCCTGCTGAGGAGGCACTGATGTGAAGCAGGAGTAAGTGACTCTTGTCACTTACTTAGGCTTGTAAGTGACTCTCTCTGAATTGTTACCGTATTTAGTAAGAAATTTTTTCCTTTTTTTCCAGGTCTTTACTCCCATTGGAATATTCCTATTCCATTGTCCTTTTGTCCTTGTAACCAAATGGCATAAAAAATACATATCTATTCTGAGCTAGAGCTAGAATTCCTTCTATTTCTATTCCTTCTATTTTTCTCCCAAAGGACTGTTGGAGACCTTTTTTTTTTTTTTTTTTTTTTTTTTTTTTTTTTTTTGTAGCCACTTGACTCTTCTGGATACAATGACTTAATTTCAAGAGCAAAGGCAAAAATTTATCAGTAACTCTTGTCACCAGAATCCTGCTCCTCTCTTAGGAGGTCAGAGAGGCACTGCTGCATAGGGGAGAAGGAAGCATCAATTGCCTCAAGATTTGAAGATCTGCTTACTGGATGAATAGTTTAACTGCCAGCCTAGACAGGGAGTGGAATTTATCACCACTTTTCAAACTCATTCCCTTTGGTGCTTATTCCTCCAAGGTGTGTAGGCTCTCAAAATCAGCATCTCACTCTTTTCATCTGAATTCTTTCACATCAGAGCAAGATTTTTTTTCATGGAAACTAGCTACTTGCTCTCAGCTGAGTGACATATATATGAGTTCACCGTACCATATTCATTTCCTGGGCTCAATTAACCTTGTCTCATGTAAAATGTAAAAGAAGGATGATAAAAGAGTGGGACATAGATTTCAAGGAAGATTTTTTATTTTATTTTATTTTATTTTATTTTTAGGTAGATTTGATGACTGAGAACAAGGCTGTATATGCAGATATAAAGATTCATGTGTCAACCTATCCCAAATTCCAGCTGGCCAGCTACAAAGCAACTTCAGTTCCAAGGCTGGGTGGTAGTGTTAATATGGCACTGAGCCCAAGTTAACCAAGTATCAGGAGACTCCTGATAAAGTGAGAGCACTGGCACCTTTGCAGTTTTTAAAGGCTTGACACTGTATTTAAGTCACTCCCTTGGCCTCAGTGAATAGCTCCATTCAGTGGCAGGTGATTATCCTTAAGAGCAAGACCTATACGCACAGGGATAGAGAGCTCGTAGAGACACCCTACTGTGACTGTTTTTTGGCAAGTCTCACCAGAGACTTTGGCAGCCTCTCCTCTAAAGTGGTACTGTGCTTTTGCATGGCTATATTCTTCATGCAAACTAATATCACTGCCAACTCTAAGAACATGAAGAACTGATAATTATTGTTTTCACTGCTGGATAGCAGAGAACAACTTCAACGTAGAGAAATATCATGCTTTCTGACCTTTTTTTTTTTTTTTTTTTTTTTAAGAAAATGTATCTTTTTGGTTTAGTTTAAGTAATAAAACCTAGTTATCTAACAACATATCTTAATTGCCTTTTCATTATACACATCTACATTTTGCAATGGATTACAATCTTTAATTAAGGTCCCATGTGGTTATCAGAGTAGTGTAATTAGAAACTTCCAAAAACAATGTTACATTAATGATTAGGAAATAATGTATTAGAAAAAAATAGAACAAAATAAAATAAACTGTGTAATGTCTTAAAGATATATATACTTTTTATTAGGACCAAACTAAATGTTTCTTTTATTATTATTTTTTTTTTAAACTCTATTAAATATTTGACAGAATGTAATGTTGGCAGATATGCATTCCTATTATTTCAAAGATGGAAATTGTTTACTTGCTTGGATTGAAAATGTCTCTTCACAGTATTCCTAATGCAAGTTTAATCTGACCTCCTCTGGACTAACTCATGAAGTTTTAATTCTGGAAAGAAGAGCAAAACAGGGTCTACAAAAATTGTGAAAAAGAAAAGAGATCAAATGAAAAGAGATGGAAAGAGATGTAAATGGAATAGGAGCAATACATCATGTATTCTCAATGTTACCGGTGGAAATTATTTCCAACTTTTATAGCAATGATTTATCATTTGTGTGAAACATAAACTCTAATAATAATATCAGGCAGGCATCTGCCTAATTTCTACTAGGGTTAACAGCCTTTGCAGTGGGAATATGCAGAATTTAGTGCTTGTCCACTCATAGCTCTTTGCAGCACATTCTCTTTGTGAACCTTGTTGGCCAAAATCACGGAATAGGAGGAAGACCTGTTCACGAAAGGAAAAGTCCCCATGTCTAATAAATAAATAAATAAATAAAATAAAAAATAATAAAAGTCTCTGAAAAAGTATTTCTCTGAATTCTCTGAGACACTGAAACTTCTTGCCGGCCTAACTAAAAATTTTGTTCTGCCAAGCAAGTACAATTTCTTCCACTGTGTGAGCAATGTCGTGGTGAGAATGCAGAGAGCAGTGACGTTTCTGCTAGGCAAGGTGAGAGTTCCCATCTCCTATAACTCTGGGTTGTGATATGGGAACAGTTTAGACTGCCAACAATATGTGTGTTAATGATTAGTCTTGCTTCCAAGATCTCAGCAGCAGATGACTCATCTCATGCATCACAGTAGCTCCTAACCCCTTGATACTGGCTAGATGCTAGACAGATTGGAGACCTGTTGGAAAAAAAAAATGTTATTACAGAACTCTAAATTATGCTGTATTCTAAATGCAGTAAGGCTGACAAGGCCTTGTAGGTGGCAGATGTCATTCTTACCATATGAATCTTCATAGCTGAAATTCCCACTCTAGCTCTTTTTGACTCCAAGTCTTTTGTTTACAAATGAAAAACAGGAACTCTAATTTGATAATTAATTCTCACATCAAGTATTTTTGCCTCTGTGTCTTTTATTTACTCATAATTCCATGCAGTTTTTTTTTTTTGTTTGTTTGTTTGTTTTTTCTGTTGTAAGGGCTGAGAAACAAGGGATAAGCAAACAACGATGTAAGACCTAACCACTATTTATGTTCATTTTTGGTTGCTGTCTCCTACATGTAATTGACATATATCTTTTTTTTTTTTTTTTTTTTTTTTTGCTTGTTTGTTATTACAGCTTTAAATTATTTGGGCTATAAACTGGAAGCAAAAGAGGATACTGGTAATTCCTTCCATTGGTTCTCCTGTGATCCCCATGGCACCAACACAAGTCTGTGTTTTTTATTTGTCTTCAACAAGCTACTGATCATATATCTTAGTTCTCTTACCCTGATGGAGGAAAGCCTTTGGTATTACCATGGGAAATTATACTTTGTCAAAAGGAGTAGAATTCAGAAGTTTTCGCTATCCCAACGATGGGGAGTGTATGGTCCTAAAAGTTCCAATTTAAAACCTTCATCTCCACAGTCCCCTCGAATACCTTTTGTTTCAGATGGCATAACTGAATAATTTAAGTAAATAAAACTCATTGATTTGTCTTCAAGTTAATTTAAATTTGCATGCTAATATTTACAGTTCAACATTGTAGAAGGACTTGCATGTGTGCCTTTAACCTTATTGCTTATGAGTCTTTAACTTTATTGCTTATGAGTTAATCTATTGTAAGACGTCACCTCCTTCTACACATTTAGTTTCACTCAGAAAGAATTCCTGTCTTTTCTGCATCAGCAGGAGCTTTGGAGGTGATACTATCTAATACTGGCAAAAGATTTAGAGTTAAAGGGAGGAGAAATGAACCAGACCCAAAAAGCTTTTCTTTTTTTTTTCTTTTTTTTTTTTTTTTCTGACAGGTCTCCCAAGAGTCCATATCATCTGATTCTCAGAAAAAGGTATCCTATGAAAAGTACATGTCTTTGAGTAGAGGAATACTTTTAGCAGTTTGGAAGATTTCAATACAAACTAAAATTTTGGTTTTACTTTGAGTTACTTATATGGAGGCATTATTATTTCTCTGTTTCTACATTTTGCTTGATACATCCCAGGGCTGTAATTGCCTTTTAAAGGAGAAGCTGCATGAGGGAGTGTCATTCCCTGATAGACTATTATAGCTAGTTCTTACTTTTTTTTTTTTTTTTTTCACTCCTATCTGATCTAGTTCCCAGCTTATTACGCTTCAAGAAGATTATACTGTACTCAACACAAATATGTTTTGTTCTTCTATATTGCAGTCACCTATGTAATCCATTTTTTCTGATATTATGATCTTCATTGTACTAGTGACCCTTCACAGTGCTCTACAGTTTACATTTACATTTACAACAAGGTCATCAATGGAATATTGAAAAATTATCATCTGTGATGTTCCTGGATCTTAATATTTTTTTTCCTTTCAACTCAAAACCTTTTCTCTAAGCAATGAGCCCTTGCTGGTTTTATTCATGGAAGTATTTTCAGATGTTTTCAGACAATAATACAAATCACAATAGAGACTGTCTTGTGGAAAAAAAAAAAAACAGAACAACTTTCATATGTACAATCAGGTGGCAGCTCTGATATGTCACTGCCAGGATGTCCCTGAGCTATTCAGTTGTATTTTCCACTAATTTGGGAACTAAAAACCTAGCTAGCTCTTTTCTTTTTTGGGGGGAGGGGAATAAAATATCCAAAACCAGTAGCAGACCAACACTTGAACAAAACATGAACAAAAATCTAATAACTTGAGAATAGTTTAATTGAAGACTTAGTGATTATAGGCTATATCTACATTAGGAAGCAGAATAGTGCAATACAGGTGAACCTGTAGAATTAAACTATTAATTCCAGAGATCTATTCGCTGAAGTATTAGCATATAAAATGGGGTGCTTTTGACAAGCTGCAGTCTTCTCCTGTGGACTGAAAGCCCATTGGTAGCTGAATTGCAGGGGGTATGCCATGCTCCTGTGGCACATTTCCCAGTGTAATGCCATCTGCAAGGAATCCAAGTTACATGTTCCTAGCATACTCCATAGTGTGAACCAAAACATATGGCTTTTGGGAGATGATCAGAAGTTTCACTTCAAGTGAATGCTCTTAATACAAAGTACAGTTCTAATGTTGATGTACCCAGAGACACAAGAGAATTAAGGCTATTCATTGTTACCTAATTTACCCCTGTAAAAACCTTAATGCCAAATTTAGAGTGTTACTCTAATACTGGCTAATCCCAGGAGTTTTTAAAGTTCCTGTTCAGTCAAATCTATTTTGCAAAGTTTTCCGTGTGTCTTTAATTCCATTGTGAAGGCACTTAGAACAGGCCTAAGCCCCTTCCGAAAGCACCTATATGCCACCCCCCCCCCCCCCCCCCCCAGCCCTGGAATCAGTTTCTTCACACATCTTCCATGTAGACCATATAAAGGATTAAAAGGTATTCTTCAGCCATCCCTGCACTAATTACAAAGACTGAGAAAATCATAGAGTGAAAAATGTCGCTAGAGATAAAGTCACTGTGTACTGAATTTTACAGGTAACAAGACATCAAGGTAAATCTATACCTATGAACTCTCCATTTTTACCAAAGATACAGTTACACCCACAACTCTTATGACATCCTGGAGTTGTCTTTGGATTTGTGTTAGCTACTTATATAAGTTAAAAGAACTAACATATCTTTCTTTTCAGAGTCTTATATAAATTTAAATTTTGAATGTTTTTTATTTGACACCTTTCATATAATTACTAGCTTGTTTAAATATCACTCTGCTATTGCCTGAGGTAAATGCAGTAGAAAATCACTACATTCAATGTTACTGTCTTAAAGTTTCATCCCTTCTGTCAAACTGCAACATTTTTTAATTCTGCAGGATAATTTTTATTTTATTTGCTACTTCATTCCTAATGTGGATGAATAAGTCATAGGCTATCTACTTGCAGTTATAGGATGTTTCCTACCTCAAGTTTAAAATGGATCTCTGCATTTTTGTACTTGTCAGATATTTTTTCCCCTGCACAATAATGAAATGTAGAAAAATATATACTTTTTTTTTTTTTTTGGTATTTAAGTGATTGATAGTCAAATCAACTGCTGTTCATTCTACATCATTCTCAAACTTAATATAGACCAACTTTATGGGAAAAAAAAATGAGCACATACTTAAATCAAACTTTTGCTTCAGAAAAACTTGAAGTGAATTCAAAAGGTGGGTGCCGAGCAGGAACTCTGCATTCATATACAACAGCTGCAGAACAATACAGAACAGTGCTTGAAGTACTCAATAGCAGGGGGAACTGAGTACGCACTTCTTTACCTATTTTACATTAAACTGCCATTAGATAAAAAAACATGTGGTGATGGCAAGAATATAGACCAGAATACAAATATGTCTTCTTCCTACTGAGTGCAGTATCTTTTGAAATAGGAAAAATAGGTTTAATTCCAAGTCTCCAGCTTCTGTGACAATTGCCCTAACCACTAACCATGCTACTGTGTGAAAGGCAGCCTCATCCAGGCAGCTAACTGCATCTTAGAATTGGAAGGGGAAGGATATTTACACACAAGTTTTTGGCATTTGTAGCTGACTGCTCTTGAAATCACTCTACTCAGCACTCCAGCATTTGTATATTCTATTGTTAGGTGTCTAATTCAGGACAATGAAGTCAGTTCATGGGATCAGCAAATAACCTGTGCTGACTCATATGCTTTCATTTGGAGCTGGTCCTTAGGCTACAACTACTTCATTAGGTGTCTACATCCAAAGGTTTTGTACCAGTGACATTTGCAAATCTCTGATATCACTTAGGAGGTGACTAACATTTCCACTGGTAAAATCCTCACTATAACTAAGCTATTGCCAGAGGCCATGCATATTAACATCGAACTTCTGACAGTATTAAATTGGTTGGTATCTTGATCATTAGATTCAAAATTCATAAAATAGACATTACTCAGTGTACTCAGTAGCAAGCCTGAAAAACATTCTGAGTATTTCAGCTGTACTGGAATATCTACAAGAGCTATGACAGGACCCCACATCAGCCAAAGATAAGTGGACCTGTCTAGATCTTTTCCTTGGAGTGACCACTCTGAAGGAGAATGGAAACATAGAAAAGCCAGGCTTTAACAGTCTTTCAATACAATAGCTGGTTTTGTTGTTTTTGTTTATATACACATATATACATATATATATATATATATATATAATGATAAGGACAGAAAAATAAGTAAAGAATTTATAAACAGTTTTCCCCCAGCCCAGCTCTTCCATGATTTTAAAGGCAGGTCTTTGCTTCTACACTTTTCAGCCAACCTGGCAGCTTCCTACCTACAGAAAATGGTACAGTCCTCTGCAGTTAGTATGGACCTTGCTACCTTGCTTCTGTCACCCCCAAACCCTTTAACAAGGCTTTTAGTCTACCCAAGACCTGCAGGATCATAATTAACTGCTGTATGTGTCACTGCTTCCTATTCATTTTCTCTCACCCTTGTGCCTGCTCAGATGCTCTCTAGAAAAGGTACAAACTTCCTATGGAGGGAGTCCACAAGGCTCACTCATTTTGAATTAATATAAATGTAATTTTGAACAACAATTTACAATGACTGACAGAATGAATTAAATTATCTGAAGTACTTACAGTTGTGATCCTTACTGTAATAAAATGATCTTACAGTAAGCAAACAAACATTCTAGTTCATCCCATTTCTTCGTAGCACAAAAGTATTCACCATTTCCTTGTTCAGCACACTGGCAGTTTTCTACCCCAAGTCTATCAGTCCAATACACCTCTGCACTGCAGAGCAAAGATAGCATCTAATTCTGCAACGCTGCAGGAACAGTCAGGGGCTGCAATATTCATTTGTACAACTGCTGTTCTCTAAAGAATGGTGCCCAGCAGCCTAGAGTGCTTAAAGAATCATTGATATCATTGCTACAAAAATTGTTTGAGACACAAATTAAGAAAAACTGAAATTTGAACCTATATTCAAACTGTTTATCTGTATATTTGTTTGATTGTTTAAATTTAGTACTGCCAACAATCTTTACCAGGCTGGTTTCATAAAGGGAGTTTGAAGCTATTGATTTTAAATGGGCATTATTGGATCTCATAGGAATAATGAAAAAAAGATTCTAGGCAGAATTATTTATCCATTGGTATTCATCTCTTAAAGCTTTCTGTACTCCGTGGTAATGTGACCTTTGTATTTTCTATTGACCACCAGACTTGTATTCAACATAACACTGTATTTAAATATTAATGTATTAATTCATATAACTGTACTATATGTTACCTTTTTGTTCCATTTTAATCTTAACTTATACTAGAAAGTTTAGATTTGAAAGAAATGTGAAATATGTCCTTGAAAACTTGTAACTAGATCTTATAAATATTACAAAAACAATAATTTTGCATCAGTATGGTGAACAAGTAGCAAAGTGCCTGAAGAATATAAATTGAATGTTCTCTGGAAGAATCTGTAAAGGTTAAAATTCATCATTTTAACTGATAGGCTTTCTTTGGGAAATAACTAATGCAGTGAATACAAAATACTATGATAATTTTGTGTTTCTTCTCAGTGTTTATTTTTTCTTTCTTGGAAAACAATAATAAACCATATCTTTTTTTTTCATTCATTCTGGAATTAAAGTTTGCTATGATGCTTGTCTTCATACACAATTGATAGTTTTTCCACTTTAAATGGAAACGTTTTATCTGAATGGAGTGAACACTTCTGACCATTTCAGGAAAGGCTGCAATCTGATAGGAAATGCACTGTGACTTAGATCTTTTTAGGAAAAGACCTAGACAAGGTATGGAGACTGGTTGCTAAATACCACATTTACTATCACAGTTTCCATAGTGATTTTCAGACTATAACAGGCTGGAGGCTAAACTAGAAAAATAGGCATAAATACAATTTATGCTAGAAATAACAGCAGTATTTAGAAGCATCTGTTTGTCCTAGTCACTGTACCAATACCAATAGACAATACCTTTTATTTGCAAAGTGTTACTAAGTGAAGTAGAAAGGTATTGCCATCTTTCTATAGTTAAGAAATTGAACTACAAAGAAATTAAATAACATTTTTTTTTTTCCACAGTCACATAGGAAGACTGTCACAAATGAACCCATGTCAGCTGAGCTTTGGTCCAGTATTAAACTGGACTTCAGTTTTCCATCAAGTATCTTTACATTCTTTAGCTGTTATTTAAACTTCAGATTAATTTCCAGTGCTGACAGCTTGAAGCTGACTTCTACGTAAACTAGGTATCAATTTGGGAAGATTAGCTAATTCCAAGTATCAGGATATCATAGAATATATATGATACCCGATACCATATGATATATGGACCTAAGTATTGAGGTAATATTATTAAATATTATTTAAATATTATTAAAGTAATATTAAGTATTAAATTAAGTAATATTGTTTCTTTCTACAATGTCAATACGTCTGTCTACAGAAGACCCTCAGTACTGTGCACTTTGTTCTTTTGGGTTGCAAAACAGGTTTTTAGTTGCTTTGCCAAGTTTAGGATTACTAGTATGATTGCTCTGCAGTAAAACAGGGCATACAGGGTCCAGATTTGTATTTAGCATTGCTGGCCCTCCAACTACCACTAATTCAAACATTCACAGACTTTCTCCATTAGGTAATCATCACCCACCTGGACTGTCAGGCATTCTGTAATTCCCAAGAACAAACACTGTGGTAGACAGACCCAACAGTTTGTCACGGAGCACCATTTCGATAGGCTAAAGAAGCTGCAGACACTTGCATCTAAACTCCATGTGCAGAGTCTGTACAGTAGCACTGGAGGTTATGGACTGATTTTGCTTTTTTAATTCACCTTCAGACAGATGTATCCCCCCAGCTCAAATCCCTTAAAAGTTCACCACAAAAGGCACAATGACTCTGAGTGTATGTTTGTATGAAGTTCAGCCTTAATCTTTACATGAACTAGGAATTATTCCTGCTTCCTCCCTCCCCCCTTCTTTTTTCTCTTTTTTCTCCTTTCTGCAGGCTATTCAGATAAGGATTTTCATTGTCACTGTTCCCACTTTACTCTGAATAAATGGAGTCTATGGACAAGCAAAACTCATAAAAGAATGACTTGCAAACACTGATGGCACCATTGGACTTGAATTTAAAGCTATCACACAAGGACACTGTTAACATTTATCCTTCTCTCTGTAGGCCGACAAATTAAAATATTACTTGAAGTCTTGGATCAGTTTCTGCTACAGCATTTCATTTTGATTGATGTCCTCTATTAATATCAGTGATGCTAGTTAGCTTTAAGACACCCCAAAGGGTAGTCAACTAGTTAAAACTCCAAATGAACCTCATGCCAGCTGTTTAGCCCCTTGAAAGTTTTGCTGAGCATTGACAGAAGATCTTATCAATCATTACAATTAAGTACTTTCAGACTGTCCCTTCTAAGGGGAGTCAGTTGAAGTACCATCTGATATTTTGCTTTTAAAACTCACTGGCCTCCTTCTCTAAGTTTCACTTTTGAAATGATGTTTCTTGTACAGGAGAGCAATGAGCTGATGAAGAAAACTTTTTGTTTTAATAATCAGCAGTTTTTATGATGTGACATAATTTTTGCAGTGCTCAGGGCCTTTTGCAAATCAAAAGGAATCCAACTAAAACAGTAATTAATGTCAAATGACTAGTCACATACAGCCCCATTTAATTAAAGTTCTAATCTTTGATTAAACCTCCACACACTTTCCTGTGATTGCAAACTGTTGTCTGAAAAGAGAAAGTAATTGGGTACATAATCTATTGTGTCTTCTAACTGACACCTGCTAATTGTCTCAGGAGCAAATGGCAACAATTTTATTAGAAAGTTAAAAAGTATATCTTAAAATTGATTTTCATATTCAATTTTGTTTCCTGAATTATATATTCCTGTATTATACTGTGATGATTTCTTTGTGAATTTATCCTTTCTAGGAGTTTTGTGTTAAGGAATTTATTCCGTTGTCTTTCAAAAAAATGCTTTCCTTTAGTAAATACAAAATGTGATTTACTGGTCTGTACATTTAGTGTGTAGTTAATATGTTAAACACTATTCATCTCATTTTTTTTCCCTAAATATTGACTAATCTGCACAGCAGCCATTGCAAATAAGTTTCTATACCCCAAACTTGCAAGAAGAAATACAGGAGGAATAAGCCACAAAGATGACCTCGACAGGAATTCTAGCTAATTCAGAATTTAATCTGGGGAAAAACTGGCAACTGTAACATTCTTCAGCATTATGGTGAAAGAGTTTATTCCTCTTCCTTTTCCTTTTGAGATCTTCAGGACCAGCAGTACAAACCAGACCGCTGGCCAGGCAAAGAAAACTTGGTCTCACTGAAGTCAGTTGCAAAATAGATGTTAACTTCAGTGGATGCAAAATTTTAAGGCAACAGTACCTTACTGAAAGGAGGCACTTGAAGTGCTCTTGCTTCCTAGGCCTATGGCTAACCAACTCTAGATTTTTTTCTTTTGTCTCAGGCATGATCATTTGCTGTTTACAATTTTTCTGAACTGGAGTTGTGGTACTACAAATATATTGCTATCTCCAGGTAAAATTCCCAGCAGCTATTTGTATTCTTTATGTCTTGCTTTACCAATATTTTAAAAAGCCCTTTGGCATGTTGAATGAAGTACTTCTGGGAAGAATACCACCACTGTCTTTTGAAGAATCTTTCAAAGACACACATAATCACACAAGCCAACTAGTAGGTGAAGTGTGTCTACAAATATTTTTTGGTTATGATGTTTTCAGGTGTAGTTGAGCATCTCCTCCAGTCAAAATTACCTACTTGGGTGCAATCATTTCTACCTTTCTAGAAACCCCAAACACATCCAGACTCACCCTAGTACCTGGAATGGTATGCCCATCACATCACAGTGGTTGTTGTGAAGGGGTCCATGTGGGATGTTCTGAGTATGTTCTAACTGAACTCTAAAGACAATTCCAAGTCCACTGAACAGTATCTATCCTTTTTCACCTGTAATACAAACAAAGAAATAAAATAAATGCCTACTCCGTTTTACAGGCAGAAAAATTGTAACACAGCAAACCCATTCAAGATCACAGGGCCAATCAGTGTTTAGAGACAGCAAAATAAACCTGTGTCACTTGCTTTCCATATTGCTGCTCTACTGTCAAAATATAAAAATAGCTATTAATATATGTGAATGTGTACAGACAGATAAAGATAAAGATGATCTAGATAGCTTTTGTGACTTTTACTACAGCAAGTCAGCTGCAGCATGCTGATAGAATAGTAAATAAACACAGCGGAAATCTTCAATACATTTTTTCACATATTTAGCAACTTTCAAATGTCCAAATTTGGACTCAGTTGGCCAAATCATATCTGTTTTCCCCCTCTACAGTATCTTCAGCTATTCATCTTTTTTTTCCTCCCTGCTTCATGCTTTCATTATCACTCATCTGCTGTGATCTCTTAGCAACCGTAACTTCTTGCCTCAAATCTCCCTCTTCCAGTCCACTCCAAACACTATGGCCAAGGTTATCTTTCTTGTTCACCACTCTGACTGTGTCATCTCATGTCTCAGTCTCTCAGGTGGTTTTCTGTCTCATTACACTACAAGGTCAAATTTCTCCTCTGCAATTTCAAAGTTCTGCAAGAGTTTGTCTTAGCCTACAAATGAATTTCTTGCTCTTTCCTGGCTCAGTCCTGCCTAGTGTGTGCATCCTTAGCTCATGCATAACTTCCTATTTTTTATTTCCCAAAACTGTTTTCAGTGCCTAAAATCTCTGCTCTATCATGCCAGCCAACCTCACTTTCTTCATTCAGGTCCCATCAAAGGATTCATTACTAAACACCTGCCCATTCACACATCACACCGTGTCGTTTTATTCTTTAGTGTTGTGAGTTGGGTAAGTTACAAAGAAACAAACCTGAAGATCCTAGATGCATGTCAGTCACACTGCTCAGCAATCATTTTGCCATGTTGCAATTTCTTTCCTTTGTTTTACATACCGTGCAAATTTGGCTATAATGCTCTGGAGACAGAGCCTTGTTTTGAAAATTCCAGGCATTTGTGAAGTAGCACATATGCCAATGACTTTGAAGAAATTATAATTACAGAACCTCATTTGTTATCTTGCACTACACTGTAACTTAACATACAAAGTAAAATATATATAACCTCACATAGTAGCATACAAATATATTTGGATTAAGTAAATAACAGAAATGTCTCCAAATGTGTCTTCCAGATTTATACTCATGCAAAGGGAAAGGAATAGTCTTATTATGTGTGAGTCAGGTATAATTGACAAATTTGATTCCCTGACCAGACTGCCTTTCCTCTCTTTCAAAGATTGACCACAGCCAGATGATACATATTTAAATCACAGCTTGGACTTTATCATGGACTAAAGCATACTTTTTTTTTTTTTTTTTTTTTTTTCTCATTAAGACAAGGCCTCTGACAGTCTGCTATAAGCTCCATAACTCTTGAAAAAGTCTTGTTCTATAGTTAATTTTGATATAAATATTGCCTTTCTTTTCTTAAGAAAGAAATAACAGATGAGGTTTATATCAATTTCAAATGTTGGGAAAAAGTTGGCACCATTTTGCACTCTCTTTGCTCAAAATTACAATAATTTTAAAAAGGAAATAAAATCCCACAGACAGAACCCTTTATTTGTAGGAGTTCCCTTAGGCAAGGAGCATTTTAGCTTCTTTATCATGCAAATCTTTCCCATAACATAATAAAGCAACTGGATTCTTTATCAATTTTCAGTTAAATTAATGTCTGTGAATTTTTACCACTGATGACATTATAATATCAGAAGCATTTAAGGGCAACTGCTTTCAGTTTTATTGACAGAAGTAGTGAGAAACAGGAGAAACTTGCAGCAACAAATAAGCAATTCTTCTTTCTTAAGAAAATGGGGTGCATGTGATTTATTTGTTTTAGCTTAGATATGAAAAGAACTAAACAGGGAAAAAAGTACAAAAACAAACAAAACCAATGCCTGGCCACATAAGGTTTGCCTCTTGATGTGCAATTAACTTGATTAATTAGCATTATGCTTCTTAAACTGTAACATGTAGATGAGCTAAGTGAGAAAAAAAAAAAATCCCTTAAAAATTATGTATTTGATTCTGTTATGGGAAAACAGCAACCCCCTCCCAAATTTATCAAGGTAATTGAAACAGCAAAAGAGATAAAGATGTGTCATCATAAAGCGATATAGAAATTAATCTCTTTGAGAGCTCAGCATGTTACGTTGATCACTGGCTGCCTAAATTCAAGCATGCATTCATGTTATTTGTGACATTCACTCCAAACGTCTGGAGACGTAGACTATGTAACATATACCAACTCATCTATTCTAAAATGTTAATAAAAGTTTGCTTATTCTTTCTTGGAAATACAGCAACAATGCTAGAAAAGTTGACATTTACAATTAAAACCTTTTTATTTTTAAAATTGATGACACCTGTTAATGTCAGTTGTGATTGTATTGATCCAATAAAAAATATATCAGAGACTCTACTCTCCACTCTGTGGTGCTAGTGAGTCAGTGTTGATAATGAGTAAGTCTAAATATTTTGATTGAAAGTGTTTCAAATAAAATTCATAATCCACTCAACAGACTACTCTTTCTTTTGTAGCATATCTCTGAACAAAATTAGAGTAATATTTCAGTGTTGCAGCCTCATATATTTTCATACTTATTTTTAAATAAGTTACACTAGCTTTTACTGGGATATTTTACTCCGCCTGACATGAAAGAGACCTTTTGATGCATTCATTGCAAACTAAATCATTGTTCTGCTTGCCTATATTAAGCTAAAATAAGTATTTTCAGTATCACAAGGTGTACTCTTACTTCCATGACAATCAATGGCAATGTTCTATCTGATTTCAGAAGGATGAAGATAATTCCCCATATTTAAGTCCTTGGTTATCTGCCTCCTAGACTTTCCTTTCTAATGAATTGAACAGATTTATTCACTGCAAATTACTCAAAGTTGTTTACTTGACTGCAAATAAACATCATATAATTGGAAATGAATTATTTCATGATTTTGTGAAGTGTTGCATGGGCAAAAGCAATCATGTGAAGCAATTCTGACATTTTTAATTTTTTTTTCTTTTTTTTTTTCTTTTTTTTTTTCTTATTTATTTATGTTTTTAAGATATTTGTCCTTGTGTCTTAAAGATTAGGATCTGCCAATAGTCATAACTGTTTTTAGCTCATGGGTCTCAGTTTCCATGTTGTGGAACACAGCACTTTTCCATTTAACATTCCATTTTTGTCCCTGTGTAATTTTCAGTGCTGTGGCATTTAGAAAGGCTGACAAAACCTCAATATTTGTTTATTCTGCAGGTCAATATTCCAAATAATTGTCCTGACATATTAAAAAAGTTGGTTGCATTATTGGTAGCCTTGTCACCAGGTATTTACCCCACAAAAGGGAAGAACATGTTTTTATCATTTTTATCTTTTAAAGTGTCTAGATATGCTTAATATCAGAAAGGAAATGCTAAACCCAATGTTCAGTAGGATAACAGTTAGGTCTAAGTTATACTATAGATGACTATGAAGTGATTTGATTAATTTTAAATTTATGCCAGTCATACATACTAGCAAGTCCCCCAAAGTATTAATATTTGGCTGTTTATTAATCACCTTTTTTTCCTGTTATGTGATCAGGTGTGAACAATAACTATTGTTGTTTTTCTTTTTGGTCCACTGACTGGAAAGAGAATGTATATGTTGAAGACCATCCACATCTCGTACACTAAATAATAATACTTAAAAAGAACACTTCCACCAAACAGAATAAAGAGATGAAGTATTAATATGCAAATAAACTTTCTTAGTAGAGGTTTTGTATAAGTATTGTTTAGGCCTGCCAGCTGTAAATTGGTGTTGTTTCTTATTTTAAACTGTTTGAACTGGACAGTGTAAACAATTCTGTCTCTCTGTGGTCTTTCAAAATCCTCCTGTGAATCTACTCTATATTTTTCTAATTATTATTATTATATAACTTTTATTTTATTCATTTACTGCAGAATAAGTGTCTTTTCAGACATTTGGACCAAATTCCCAGAGTACTGTAGCCAGCTGCTGTTTGAGACTGTTGCTGTTTACCATGGGGACAAATGATAATGCCCCCCTGTTTGTGAACTTTCTTCCATAAAGTCTGTAAATGAAAGAGCTTGCTATATGAATAATTTAAGAATAGTCACATGATAACATTTAGAATTCTCCTCACCCATTCACTGAGGGAGAGGGAGAGGGAGAGGAAGAGGGAGAGGGAGAGGGAAACGGAAGGAAAGGAAGTTCTTCTAAGGAAGAACTTGTGTTTCAAAGTTAATTAATTAACCAAAGTTATCTCCATATCATTTCGGTTGTTTGAGGACTTCATTGAATTTTGCATCACGTGGGACAAGATGATCAGGTACATGAAGGTTTAAATCTGGCTGTACTTTGATGATCCTTTAGTTGGAATGCACAAGTGCTTGTAAAATTATTGGTGAAAAATTACCAAAACTTGGTAAAATTCTGCATGAGAGCAGAATGAGGATCACACCTGTAATGCCAGAGTGACAATTTAATCTGCAAAAGAAGTGAACGCTGTGCTAGCACAATTACACCCTTTAATAATAAAGACAATGATCAGGAATGCCTCTTTCTCTTACGGAAGAAAATATCAAAGCAATTTAAAATGTACTTCTTCAGCAGTTTTGTATATGATTATGTATTGTAATAAGAGTGCAATAATATCTGAACTCAGAAATTTTGGTGACCTAATATATTTCATACAGCTTAGGTCCCTGACACCACCTAGTAGAAGTGTTTTTATCTTTCTTCTGATCATATGTGGCCTTCTCTTCTCTGTTATACAGGTTTTTGATGGACATTCAACTCTGTGGCATTAGAGTATCTAATATTAGTGTAGCAAGAAGTACAAATTAATCTAGTCTAAATTTGTTCTCCCATCATTGCCTCAAAGAAAAAATGTGTTGGAAGTAGGTTATTGTTTTGTCTTAATAAATTAAAGTTACCTACAAATACATTTTGCTGTGTAGTTGCATTAAAACAAACATAGTAAAGAGGAGAGCCTTCCATCTAAAGCAGAAACTTGCTGAGGTGTAAAATGGCCATTGTTTCTTGTGGGATTTCATTCCACTGTATCGGGTTGTGCAGGTGGAAAAAAAAAAATAAAATGATATGCATTTCACTTGGAAGAAAGAAGCAGCAATAGTGATAACAAAGCTTATGAAACTTAACAAGGATTTGATGATGGCATGGTACACCTTATTACAGTTGGGATATACACTTAATTACACACTATGTAAACGATGCTGTATACTACTCAAAGACACTACATGAAATACATTATGTGCTATATAGAGACTACGTAAGGAACTGGGTTAGGTGATATTACATCAAGGAAACCACCCCACTGAGTCACAAGGTTCAGAGAGGACCCTCTTGCTTTCTAAACTTAAATGGATGAGGTAAGGAGCCTAGGTGTGGCTGAATCCGATCCTAGTCACAGACATGTAAACGGTTTATTTCTAAAGGATTATATGTATTATGCGAGTCCTTTATACTAAGCTAAGATTATAAAGCATGATCACAAAGCACTGTTATAGCACATTAGCATTCCGTTATGTTCCCAATCCACTTACCAACTATCTGTAGTGATAAGGGCCCTCTCAATCTGCAGAAGTAACCCTGGAAAGAATCCCTGCCCAAGGGAAGATCCTGGCTTGCAGCTCACTGTTATTTCCAGAGAGCTCAGAGGGCTCTTGAGCTGCTCACTATTTATGGGGTAAGATGATTGACTTATGGCCACATTTGCACACAGATATTCGTTTCTTCCAAATTTGGCTTCATATGGACTTTCTTCCAAATTTGAACAGCAGTGTGGTTAGTGTGTGGGAGATATGCATTGCTCAGATTAGCCCTTGGCTATTTGTCTTCTCTCTCCCCCAAATTCAGGATACAGCCATGGTGACCAGGCACAGCCATCATGATTGCCATTGATGGTTATCTTCTCAGACCTGATTCTCTACTTAAGCTGGTGGTGGTGTGTGTGTGCTGCAGAGTACACTGTCACATGGGTCTCTCCACTTCAGGTGTCAGCTTCTTCTCCAGATAAACTATATTTATAGCAGACTGCTTTACAGGGATGAAAAAAAGAAAAAAAAAAAAAAAAAAAAAAAAAAGAAGTGTCAGTCACCCACAGTCTTCATGAAGGAGAAACACTTGGGCTTTTCAATACCTTGAATCATTAAGCACCTTCAGATGAGGGTGAGGTGGGGACCTTGAGTGATACACCCCAAGACAGCCTTCGTACTCTCACCCATCAGCCAGGAACCCGCATTAAGGAGGAGATGCAGTGCAGCATCTTGTCAGCTAAGCTTCCCCTGCAATGAGGGTGCATAGCCTTGTGCAGACACAAGGATATAGACAATGCCAGGTCACTCTTCACCATAATGAAATGGCACATCCTAGCACCCCAGAGGTCCTTTCATGCCCTTGATTTGATATGCAAATTAAGCAGTTAATTGAGAGTTAAATTTTACTTCTTCAGTAAAATCCTAAACAACAATCCTCCAAAAAGCAATTAATCTAGGTTTAATAGGAGTTACTGCATGTTAAACAGGAACTAGTTATTAAGACATAAGGAAGTAAAAAAAATAAAAAAAATAAAAAAATAAAAATCAATTATACAGTTTCTACACCTGAATAAATATATTTAAAATAACTATCCTGTTTTATTAATGTAACTGACTCATTAGATACAAATTAAACATCTGTAGTGTAAACCAAATCTTAATATAAAATATTACTCATCATGAGGGTACTCATTACAGTACCCTCCCCTTTACACTACAGTGGACACAGCTAGCAGAACAGGCAAATGCCAGAAGTTAGACATTTAAATACTTAATGATTGTGCACATTAAATTAAAACTGTCTGCAACATACATTTTGTAGTATTTTATTTGCAATTCAGATGTTATCTCTAGATGTAAGTAAAGCTGTTAAACCTGCTAACAATTTAAGATATTATAATAAAACAGAAAATTGTAGCAATTTGTTTATGTTAATTTATTGACACTATAAATTCCTCAGGGCAGCAGCCATGAATACACTTTCCTGTATAAAACTAAAAACTACACATAGATACATGCAATAAAAATACAAAATAGGATTTATATTTGCATGGATTTTTTTTTCTGCTTTTCTTCCTTCCTTTCATCCTTCCTTCCTCCCTCCTTCTCTTTCTTTCTTTCCACCTGTTTTTCTCTATTTTTTATATCATCATTCCAACAGTATGTGATATTATTTTAAAATTTCCATAGTGATGAGTGATTTTAGGTACTCATTGAAAAGATGCCTTAAAGGTCCTGATTTCCAGGATGTGTGCACTTTTCTATTTTGAAAAGCCAAACCTCTTTAATATCTTTCATAAAGATGGATAAATTCACATTTTTTTTTTTTTTTCAGTCTCAAGGATACAGTATTTCACGTTTTAATTTTAGGATCTGTTTTTGTTTTTGCAGTATGCTATAGGATTTTTTAAAGGTTAATTTTGCACCTTGGTTATTACATTTAGTTCTGGTGTTTTTTTAGTACTGGATTCTGACTAATCACTTATGACACGACTGCAAGACAACCGTTTGCCTGCAGAAAGGGGGCTGCATAGCAGCACCATCCCAGGAGCAATCAGAGAAGGGAATTATGACTTTCAGAAATGTGACTTCCTCTCTTGCTTGCCCCTGCCTCTAAGGGGGGCACAAACTCCTACTACTCTGTGCCACCAGCCAACTGTCAGGTCAGCTCATCTCAGACAGCTGATGTGTTGAGGGGATGAAGCCAAAGCCCTGCATGTCCTCAAGTGCTGGCTGCCAATGCCCCATCAAGATGGGGATGGGTGGACCTGCGCAGGCTGCTGTCATCACTCTCCAGCTTTTGCCATGACCTGCAGTCATGACCTGGCCCATGCCAGGAAGCAAACCCTCCAGTCTCCATTATTTTCCTGCACATTGGGGAAAAGAGTGTTTGACAATGTTATTTGGTAATTACGCCATTGAAACCAGTATTGAGGTCTCAATTTGGTGGTCAAGAATATGATGCAATCATATGCTACTCCGTTATTCAGTTGTAGCTGTCCTGGACACATCAGGCAAAGAACCTGGTCTTGTAATGCCTGTGAGCACTTGCATGTTTATTGGAGGTTTGGCCCTCACTGAATCCTTCTCTCCATCAGAAGATGAAAGAGAGCTTCATACAAATAAATGGATTGCGCTGCATTTACAGACATGTCAAACTTTGAAAACGTCATGCTCTAGACAGCCTTGCATTGCTGCTAATTGGTATGTTTTTCTTTAAAATGTGAAGATTCTAACCTTTTACTTGACAGATATGTTGGTAAAATGCCACACAACATTTTGAAAGCTCATCTATAGTCTGCTGTTTACGAGCCTTGTTTATGTTGGAGCTCACACAGGAGTACACAAATGAAAAGGGTTAGCAGGAACACAACTGAATGGTTAACTTCAAACAGATGTGTAAACTAGGAAAGAAAGGTTTTCACCTACAGAAAGTCTAAAGATGTTATTCACTTTTAAAGGTAACCACACAAATACGACATTTGACTCAGATTTCTTTTATCATTACTTATCCCTAGACGTATCCTTTGACTTTTGGGGTGGTGCTTAGAAGAAGCAGTTTCATTACTTTTTTTTTTTTTTTTTCCTTTTTCCTTTTTCCTTTTATTTTTTTCCCCTAATCTTATGAAATTGCTACAAGGAGAGAGTAAATGGGATTCAGTTTCTCTGTGAGATTTAACAACAGAACTGTTTACAGAGTCGCAATCAGTCATGTTTAAAGTAGAGCTACTAACTGCATAACTGAATAAGGGAATACTTTGGAAACAAAAGCGTTGCATAACAGGCAAATTTAGCTTGTAGAATCTTTAGTATGCAATGTATAAGAAATTTCATAAACCCTAGGGAGAGTTTCCAATTTTGTTGGTGGGTGCAAAATGCTAACTTAGAAAAACTAAAACAACAAAAATATGGAAATAACTGACAATCAAAAAGCTGGGTTAATTTTTTTCTTCTTTTTCCAGTAGGAACTTCTAATTTATACACACAGATTGCTTTGTTCATGCCTATTCTCTTCAGGAAACTAAGCACTGTACTAGAAAACCAGAAGTTTCAATGAAGTTTCATTCCAGCTAGGCAGTAAGGGTAAGAATACCAGCAGAGGTGAATCACTATGTAGCATTTTAAATTGGAATTATTTTGGAGTCTTCCCCAATTTTCTGCTTCCTGACATAACTTGGAGGTGGCAGCACTGTCTCTGAATTTCCACAAAGACATCGGTCTTTGTCTTTACAAACCAATTGCTGACCTGCCTGCCTGACGCAACAGCATTAAAATCCTAAGCAGTGCTTTGAGAAGAAAAACTTTACCATAACTTCTTGGCTACTGCCAGTAACTATTAGCTCTGAAGCAACTGTAATACTGAAATACTAAAAAAAAGAGTGAAAAATAAAAACTTACCATTCCATAAGGAGCAATACCCTGATGATTAAAATCTGGGAAATTGTTTTGAAGAAGTGACCCAAATCTCCTGCAGCTTGAAGGTGTGAAATGTGGGAAGACGGTGATGTTTCAGTTAAGAAACTTATTGGTTCTGCAGCGCTAGACAGAGATTCAGCTTGACTCAGCAACAATATCAGCCTGCTCTCAATAATATCATAACAAAGAAGGTGCAGTTATTTTCTTCCTAAGGTGCAGTGACACACCATGCTGAGATTTCAGTGAATTCCAAATTATTGCCCATATTATTAATGTCTCTAGGGACATTCCCGTGTAAGAAACATGAGAAATACCCAGCGGCTTCATAACACTCCATTTGGTCAGTAATCTTGTTTGTTTGGGGATTTTTGTCATTGTTGTTGTGTTTATAATGAAGAGAGGAGAAACAGATTCTTTCCATACTGAAGTTCACTGCACATAACTTTGAAGTATATGGGGTGGTATGTATGCTCCATGCCTGAGTTTCAGTGGGGTCCCAAAGGACTGTGGTCACACTGTATCAATGCCTAATTCTATATGATAATAGAGGTTTCAATATCATGTCTGTTCATCCTGATGTTATTCTATGTGTGTTCTTTCTTTCCATTCAAGTAACATTTAGGTAAGTCTTTGAACATTGGTATGCAGAGAAACAATATTCCAAGCAAAATGTCATGTGTTTTCCTTCCTTCAAATTTAGTATTAGTATAGGTAGGTATCTCCAGTTAACTGCTAGCTATTTGCTTTGGCTGTGACAACTGATTTGTTTAATCTGCACAAAGTATGTCAGTTAGCCAGATCTTAGAGCTGGATTTGCTTCTACCTCTTCCATAAAGTGAGCACTACCAGCACTCCTACAAGGATTTTAAGCTTCAAAGATCAGATTTCACTTCAAAATAAAGCTAAATAAATTGTTGTTTCTGTATTCTGTGCTAAATTAGACAACATGCCTGAAAAGAGAAATGAGAATCCAAGTCCTAAGCCACTTATCCATGGCCTAACAAGTCACCCTTTCTCTAAGTTTTATGAATCTGTCTCTCTTTTTTTTTTTTTTTTTTCCTCCTAGAATAACACAGGTATAACTGTAAATGTAATATGCCCCTGCAAGATGGAACAAGTAGGTCTTAAATGTTTCAGTGACAATCTCAGGCTTATCCCCTTTTTGCTGCTTCCCTTCCCCTGAAGTGTTTCTAATAGCCCAATGCTCCACTTCAGCAGCCTTTTTGAATTTCTGTCACTTCTTGGCTCCTGCCCTCCATTAGTCCACTAATAACATCTGCTCAAACACTTCTCTTGCCGTTACCTACTACACTGTCAGTTCTTATTCCCCTTCTCAGTAACTATTCTCTCTTCCACATGTCTTGCTTTTTAAATTGACATAAAACTACTTCCATGCAGAGCCACAAAAGTCATCTAATCTATTGTTCTGTTGGTACTTTGAAACAATACTAATAAACGGAAGAAATGTCCTTTTAATCTATGTAAGTTCTGCTACTTTGTCATGATGGGATGAATCAAATCAGTGGAAAGGTTTCTATCGATTTCATTGAGTTTCTGGACAGCAGCTCTCTTACATTTCTCTAGATGCCATATGATTTCTATTTGTTATTGTCATTTCAACTAATTTTCCTAGTACTAAAAGTAAAGCTGGCCACACTGTAACTCCTTGATCACCCTTTTAGTCTTTTTTTTTGAAGATAAACATATTTTGTAACTTTTAATCCTCACACATAGTAACTGATTTTAATGACAGCATATTTTTAACAGTTGATTTACTTCATTTTTAGATTCTGTAAGAACTCTTGATGACTACCATTTAGTTAGATACTTTCTGCTCTTTGAGAATCTCTGTCATGACACCTCAATACACACCCACATCTCATCTTTGTTACTAAAAAGAAAGATGACGAGGAAATATCTTCATTTGCTACGAGTACTACAGTACAGAAATTTAATTTATCTGCAATACTGTCTCTTTTATAGCTGACCAACTAATAGGTCCACACATTTTGTCTTATGGCTTCCCCATTTTGATAAAGCGTATATTTGTTTTTTTTTAGCAGTTATTTTCATTCTCTGATAGATGGTTTCTTTGTTCCTCAAATTCCTTCCTCCGCTTTTCTAATTTTACTTCTTTCTATTGTTTTCAAGATGATTGGATTTGGGCTTTCCCAATGATACATTTTAGGCTCAAATAACTTAAATATTGAACTTTGACATTTAACTATATTGATCTTTTCCTTGCCTTCCCATTTTCTTTTATTTGTTTAGGGATGTTTGTTCTGAGACTTTTTTGCTAAGTACCCTTCATGCTGAGACTAAAGATTTTCATTTAAAAACTTTTGATTGAGGATAATTCTTGTTTATATCCCCCCCTTTTTTTTGGGGGGGGGGGATGGGAGTGGGGATAAAGGTTTACCTGTTCTTGCTGAGAATAGAATAATAAACTACTAGATTTTATAATGAACATTCCCTACAAAAAAAAAAGCACTATGATCATGCTTTATCAGATTTTTTAAAATTTTTGTTGCTACCTGTTGCTACCTGTTATTTAGGTTGATGTGAGACTACAGCTTTCAATAAACAAACATTTCAAGTGTTAAAAATAGATTTCCAAAGCATTATTTGATTCCTCCATATAAAGATCACTGTTAGGGCTGTTATATTGGACTTTGTTCCTTTGCTGAGTTTCTCCAGCACAGTGCATTTAATATATTTTCCTTGATCAGCCGGACAGAGTAATAGTAATAGCCATATAGAAGGATTATTTAAGATTTACATTTTGTCCATGTATTAGCCTCTCCACACTACAGCTTTCTCACAAAACTGTTAATAAGTATTTTAAAATTCAGTTCATATTTTGTTTCTTTTTTTTTTTCAATCCATATTTAATACACAATGACATGGCACGGCATATAGGGATCATTGGCCCTCATTGGCATTACCTTCACATATCTTATTTCTGTCTTTTCTATGTGAAAAATACAGCATAGAATTTCCATAGTATAGAAAAATAGTATAGGAAATTATGATGCTACTCTAAGCTATCAAATAGGTAGTGTGTGCTACAAATTAGACAGAAAAAGCATTTTAGATATACTGTAAAATCATTGAACAAATAAAATATTCATTACTTGCACAGGTGGATTAAAATCAATAAATGCCATTTTGTTGCTATAAACTGTCTGATGTAACAAACATCAGCCTGGCTGAGGCACATATTCATATGCAGGAATAGTTTTTTTACCTGACTTTTTCCAGTTAGGCACCTAAGTCTCTATTGGGATTAAGTGCCACAATTTTTAAAGATGTCAAGCTGATGTGATTTCCAAGAAATCAGTTGAAATCACTAATAATCATTCCTGAAAATTAGTATTAAAAAATAGGTCTGATGAAGTTAGGACTAAAACACACAGTGAATTGCAGGGTCAAGGGATAAGACCTTCGCTTACGATCATCACCTAATAGTCAGTCATAGGCTTGAGGATTTAGTGTTGTGATTCAGAATTTATTTTCCCCTCTAAGTATTCTATGCATGTTGCTGGCACCAATGGGATGTTGTAAGCTGCAAGGTGTTTGATGAAAAAAAAAAAAATAGGCAGAATTTACAAGCAAAGACTCCAGTTACTTGGATAAAGGGTTATATAGTTTTCCCTTTTAATTCAGAGTTCTGAGTACTTGTTTTACAAACTGCAGACTGCCCTCAAATGTATTGACTTCATTGTGGAGTCAGAGTATTTACTGTGCAATGCTGAGTCACATAAAAGAGAAAGGCAGTCACTAGGCTATCAAAAAAAAGTGATGGAGATGCTGGCCTCGCCCAAAAAGTCAAATACATTTTTTTATTATTATTATTATTATCTTTTTAACATACGAAGACCAAGAGATACACTGCCAGAAACCTATTACACAGTATATGTCACTGTAATACTGAAATTGTTTTATCCTGCTGGTGCTCCACCTGCTCCCTCCTAAAACTAGTTATCGTACACGTACATACGTAGGCACACGCGTGCACGGTACATGCCCCAAATGCAGCAGTCTTACTAGCACGCTAGAGGGAGCCATGACATAATTGCAATGACCACTTTTTTTCCCCAGTTAGCAGAACTTGGACAGAAGACACCCGGACATCCTGAGACACCCTGCGGGCTTGGCTACGGAATAAGAAAAGGAAAGCACAGGACTCAAGCTGCGGTGATAGGAGGTCTCCTGGTAGCTCAGGGGCTAACTCTGGTGTTTGTCACATTTTAAAAATAGTGCTGCTTTTTATAGGTGACTTTTCCAAATAAGTGACTTGGACGAATACGCCGATTTTCATCAGCCAATCTGAAGCCTGCATTCAGAAAGCGAAGCCCATTTTGTAAACACATCCTTTATTTCGTCTGTCTGTCGCTCTCACGCAGAAAGTTGGCACGTCTGAGAGTAGTGATTTTACGCTGCCACTAATGTATGTATAGTTTATTTATACACCGCATTTTAACACAGCGTTAGTTTTACAATGGTTACTAGCAGACTCGTTCTGCATGGCAAACTATCCGTTTCAAAGCTGCAAAGAGGTCTTCAGGACGGGAGATGGGTCTAGAAAGAACACTTATTTATACGTTGGTAAGACTTTCTCCAATGCGAATGTTTATGGACATAACTCAGAAAGGGATGGAGGTTATCCTACAGAGCAAGGCAAAAAAGCAGCTTCCTTAACCCAATCTCTTAAAAGCCGCTCTTAAAATAATTGTGAGGAGCGTCTTATAATTTCTCCAGAGTTGGTCCTCCCCCCCCCCCCGTTTTTTTTTTTTTTTTTTTTTTTTTTTTCCCCTTAAACCCTAAATGATTCATGCTACTTACACGCTCGTCACTCACAGCTCGCAAATGGCAGCTTCCTTTCGGCACTCCGGCAATCCCAGCTCTCACCTTTCCAGCCTCCGGCCTCCCCCCGCGCCCCAGAGCCCCCCCCAGCGCCGTGCCGGGGGCGGAGGCGGGCGCCGCGGCCGCGAACCCCGCACCGGGGGCTGCCGCCGTGACCGCCCCCCCCTTCCCTAGGGGGGTCCCCCGCGCTACCCCCTGGGATAGGAAGGATGAGACCCACTCGGGGCGGCTCCTGCAAGAACCGGGGCGGGGGCATGCGGGGGGTGGCTCCCCATCCATCCACCCGCCCTTCCCTCCCCTCCCGCAGCCTGGGGCTGTGCGGGTCCACGAGGAGGGGAGAGGGTGTGAAGGGGTCCAGTCCTCCCCGCTCACCTCCCTCGAAGCGATTTGCAGGAGGAGTGCGGCGGGGGTGTCACACCCGATACACACACACACACACACACACACACCCACACCCCAAAAAACCTCGCGTCTTTTTTTTTTTTTTTCCCACCCGTCATCACGGAGGAGTTGTTAATACGTCTTAAAAACAAACAAACAAA
>CM021697.1:166237337-166258153 GCA_011074415.1 Stictonetta naevosa | reverse complement strand
TTTTAAAAAACTAAAAATACGAAAAATAATAAAAAATAAAAAATTAAAAAATTGGAAAACCGCGGACGGGGCCTGAAGGGGGGAATTGAAGGGAGGGACAGAGGGGGGGAGATGAAGGGTGGTTGTGGAGGGGGGTGTGTATGGGGGGGGGGGTGCCCCCTCATCCCGCCCGACCCCCGCGCACGCTGCGCGCCCGGCAGCGCCGCGATCTCATCAATGGCACCCGGCGCCCGCCGCCGCCGCCCCGCCCCCGGCCCCTCCCCAGTTTTGCAGCCCTCCCATTGGCCGAGCGGCGCTGGGGCGGTCCGCCGGCTCGTCCGGCGATTGGCTGCGGGTGAATCAGTATCAATGTTTAAGCCGCGGCGTGCGGCACATAGAGGCAGTCGGCGAGCGGCGCTGGGCGAGCGCGGCGCGGCGCGGCGGCACCGCCAGTGCTGCAGTGAGGGAGGCGAGGCGGAGAGAGAGGAGAGGAGAGAGGAGGAAAAAAAAAAAAAAAAAAAAAAAAAAGAGAGAGCGGCTCCAACTGTTGAATTTTCGCTGAATCTCCACTTGCTCCGCGGGCGGCTGGTGAAATGGATCTGGCTTACCGGGGATCGGCGTGGCTTTTGCGTGCTGTCTGGCTGGGGCTGGAGACCGTCTGAGAGGGGCCACCCATCAATGAGGCGGAGAAGAGATCGGGTGTTTTCTTGGGGTTTTGAGAGCCTCTCCACCACAGGTTGCAGAATTAACTGTGTACTTTGGGGTCCGGACTCAAATAAAGGAGAAAAAAGCAGTGCAGGACTGAGACTCGGAACTAGATCTGTGAGCTATGCATTGGGAACTTACGGGTTTTTTATTTTTTTGCTCTTTTAATCTGAAAGATCTCTGATTATTTCACACATAACACTGAGGAAAGGTGGTTAAAAACACTCAGCAAAACAAGAGACAGACGCGCCTCTGTGCCAGTGAGTGGATAACAGCCTTGTTTTCCTGATCCTCAGTCTCCAGGAGAAAGAGGTATAGTAAAAGTGTAGCTGGAACCGACACCCCCTTCTCTCATTCCTTTTTTTCCCTCCAAAACATAAAGCTGATTATTTTTTTTTCTGTCTATAGAGTGAGTCAGAAGCGTTAGGAAGAAGCTGCAACTAATGTCTGTGAAGGGAGGAACATGAGGCGATAGTGAATGTGATTTGTTCCGCTGGATCTGACTCATCCAGCAGATTCAAACACCTGCATTTCTGGATCTGCCATTCATTTATTTCTGGTTGTAAAAAGAACCTGAAATAAAATTTACCCTTCCCCAGTATTTACTTATACATCATATTACTGGGAAGGTAAATCAGACAGGGTGAATGCATGTGGTATTGCCGCTGTTCTCCCCACTACACCAAGATGCCCAGAGAGACTGCTAAATCTTGAAAGGGCTGCAAAAAAAATGCATCACACCAGCCACGGAACTGCATAGCCTTTAATATAAGCGAATTAGTCGATTAAAGGATCTGCCACTTTAATCATCACACAGATTGTTTTTTCTCTTCCTCTCCCCTCCCCTAAATGAAGAGGACTAGGTGGCAGTGTCATTGGAAGGAGATGCTGAATAGAAAGAAAAGAGAGGCACTTGACAGCGCAGCCTTGTGAATACAGGGACTGTTTCCCTTTTAGCGAGAGACTAAGAGTGTGTGTGTGTGTGTGTGGTGGCTTTTTCTTTCTCTCTCTCCCCCCCACTCCCTTAGTCCTTTCCTTTCTCTCTCGCTCGCTTTTTTTTTTTTTTTTTTTTTTTTTTTTTAATCTATCCGTGCAGGCATGGGTTGCCTGTTGATTTCCTCTCGACTGGAGAGAAAAGCAAACTGGAATTAAACTGCATCTAGAGAAGTGCAGCACCTCAGACACGCATACGCACACACGCATAGATACACAGAGAAAGGATGTGGTGGTGGCGGCGGCTACTGGCCTGTCTTAAAGAAACCCAAGTGTGCTTCTGATTGAGCACAGCCTGTGATTTCTCTTAAAAGATATATGTTTACTGCTAACGATGATGATCAGCTGGTGGGTTTCTTAATTTTTTCCACACCAAACGGATGAGTGGGAGGCTGGTAGTAGAGGGAAAGAAAGGAAACTACAAATCCGGACACTAGTTTGTTGTGTCTTTTGTTTTGTTTTCCCCTCTACCCTCCAATTCTCATTCCCTTGCCTTCTGATTCGGGAAGGAAAGAGTGAGGGTGTATGAGACAGAGAGGGGGAAATACCGATGGCAGCGAGATGCAGCTCTCCGCCGCAAGCAATGCAAGATTAGATCTCTAAATGCAGCAAAACACTCCCTGAAAACCAACAACCCCGCGGTGCAATCAGACATTTCACTGCTTCTCACTGCACACGAAGAGGGCTTCAACAACAAGCTGAGACTTCTTTCCCCTTCTGTCTCTCTCTCATCCCTCCACTCCATCAATCGCATCACAAGCGATGAGTAGCAAATAAGATTTTCTCCCCCTGCTTACAGACCTGTGGCCACCACCCCTTTCCCCATGTATATATAAATACACGTATTAAAAAAATCTTTTTGATCGTTTTTAGAAAAACAACCACCGCCGCCGATTTTTTTATGATTGTTATTTTTATTATCCTTTGTACATCTGCGGAGATTCAAGGATCTGGAACACTTCGTCTGCCCGGAGGAGGAGATCTTTTTGCCAATTTTCTGATTTTTGAAATCCTCCCACTGCCGAAGTTGGACAGCCGAAGTAACTGTGAGGGGACAGCAAGCACGGCAAGCGCTTGCTGAAAGGCTGCCGAGGCTGCTCCCCCATCCCCCGCGGCCCCCCCGCTCGCTCGCTCCCTCCCTCTGAGCTACATGGTCCATTTGCTGCCTCTCATCCTGTGTCTCTGCAGATGTTTTAGAGCAACAGGTTCAGGAACTTAAAATATAGGGGTGGGGAAAGAGGAGGGAAAAAAAAAAAAAAAAAAAAAAAAAAAGGAACGGTGTTGGAGGAGGAAAAGCAATCCCCGCGCAGGAGGCAGAGAAGACGGGGACAACCCTGGTCGCCGCTGCAGCTGCTGCCACCCCCACCCCTGCTCGGGGATGTACCTTTCCATTTGTTGCTTCTTCCTCTGCTGGGCTCCCGCCCTGTCGCTGAAGAACCTGAATTACTCGGTGCCGGAGGAGCAGGGAGCGGGCACGGTCATCGGGAACATCGGCCGCGATGCGCGGCTGGCGGCGGGCGCGGCGGGCGGCGGGATGCTGCCCGCGGAGCGCGGCGGCCCCGGCGGTGGTCGCGGCGCCAAGTCCACCTTCAGGGTGCTGGAGAACTCAGCCCCGCACCTCCTCGACGTGGACGGGGAGAGCGGGCTGCTCTACACCAAGCAGCGCATTGACCGCGAGGCGCTGTGCCGGCGCAGCGCCAAGTGCCAACTGTCCCTCGAGGTGTTCGCCAACGACCAGGAGATCTGCATGATCAAGGTGGAGATCCAGGACCTGAACGACAATGCACCGGCGTTCCCATCCGACCAGGTGGACATGGACATTTCGGAAAATGCCGCGCCAGGCACCCGCTTCCCCCTCACCAGTGCCCACGACCCAGATGCTGGGGACAACGGGCTGCGCACCTACCTGCTCACCCGTGATGACTATGGCCTCTTCTCCCTTGATGTGAAGTCCCGCGGTGATGGCACAAAGTTTCCAGAGCTGGTCATCCAGAAGCCATTAGACCGTGAGGAGCAGAGCCACCACACCCTGGTGCTGACAGCTCTGGACGGCGGCGATCCACCGCGCTCAGGCACAGTGCAGATCAATGTGCGCCTCATTGACTCCAACGACAACAGCCCTGTCTTTGAGGCAGCCTCCTATGTGGTGGAACTGCCAGAGAATGCACCACTTGGCACGGCTGTCATAGACCTCAATGCCACCGATGCCGATGAGGGCACCAATGGGGAGGTGCTTTACTCCTTCAGTGGCTATGCACCTGAGCGTGTCCGTGACCTCTTTAGCATCGACCCACAGAGTGGCCTCATCCGCGTCAAGGGCAACCTGGACTATGAGGAGAGTGGCCTTATAGAAATCGACGTCCAGGCTCGGGACCTGGGACCCAACCCTATCCCTGCTCACTGTAAAGTCACCGTCCGCCTCATTGACCGCAATGACAATGCACCCACCATTGGCTTTGTGTCCGTTCGCCAGGGAGCACTGAGTGAGGCTGCCCCACCGGGAACCGTCATTGCCCTGGTGCGGGTCACTGACCGTGACTCTGGCAAGAATGGGCAGCTCCAGTGCCGGGTGCTGGGCAGTGGTGGTGGGCCTGGAGCCGTCCCTTTCACCCTGGAGGAGAATTATGACAACTTCTACACTGTGGTCACCGACCGTCCCCTGGACCGTGAGGCACAGGATGAATACAATGTGACCATCGTGGCACGGGATGGGGGCAGCCCCCCACTCAACTCCACCAAGTCGTTCTCTGTCCGGATCCTCGATGAGAATGACAACCCACCCCGCTTCAGCAAGAACCTCTATGTGTTGCAGGTGCCTGAGAACAATATCCCTGGAGAATACCTGGGCTCTGTATTGGCCCAGGACCCAGATCTGGGGCAAAATGGGACAGTTTCTTACTCCATTCTGCCTGGGCATGTAGGCGATGTCTCCATCTACACCTATGTCTCTGTCAACCCCACCAATGGTGCTATCTATGCCCTGAGGAGCTTCAACTATGAGCAGACAAAGCACTTTGAGTTTCGTGTGCTGGCCAAGGACTCGGGTTCACCCCACCGCGAGAGCAATGCCACAGTACGTGTCACCGTGCTCGATGTCAATGATAATGCACCCCTCATTGTCCTGCCTGCCCTCATCAATGACACTGCTGAGCTGCAGGTGCCACGCAATGCCGGGGTGGGCTACCCGGTGGGCACTGTCCGTGCCCTGGACAGTGACTTTGGGGAGAGTGGGCGCCTCACATACGAGATTGTGGAAGGCAATGAGGAGCACCTCTTTGAGATGGACCCCACTAGTGGTGAGATACGCACCTTGCACCCCTACTGGGAGGAGCTCAGCCCTGTGGCTGAACTTGTGGTAAAAGTCAGTGACCATGGCAAGCCCAGCCTCTCTGCAGTGGCCAAGCTCATTGTCAGGGCCTTGGCAGGACCCCTGCCCGAGGCTGGTGAGCCACAAGTGAATGGCGAGCAGCACCGGCGACCACACTGGGACTTGTCTCTGCCCCTGATTGTGACCCTGAGCACTGTCTCCATCATCTTGCTGGCTGCCATGATCACTATTGCTGTGAAGTGCAAGCGAGAGAACAAGGAGATCCGCACCTATAATTGTCGCATTGCTGAGTATAGCCACCCTCAGCTGGGAGGAGGGGGAGGCAGTGGCGGGGGAGGAGGAGGCAGTGGCAGTGGAGGGGGCAAGGGCAAGAAGAAGAAGATCAGCAAGAATGATATTATGCTGGTGCCCAGTGAGGGCGAGGACAGCCGAGGCCCCCTCAATGTCATGAACGTGGTGAGCAGCCCATCCCTGGCCACCTCACCCATGTACTTTGACTACCAGACCCGCCTGCCCCTCAGCTCTCCCAGGTCTGAGGTGATGTACCTGAAGCCCGCCTCCAACAACCTGACTGTACCCCAGGGACATGTGGGCTGCCATACCAGCTTCACAGGGCAAGGGACTAACGCCAGCGAGGCTCCCCCGAGCCGGATGTCCATAATTCAGGTAGGAGACTTTTAGAATACCCTGGACCTCACTTTAGACGCTGGTTTAACTTTACATTTTGTCTGCAGTGAAATCTGCTGTAAGGCACCACTGAGGAGATCAACACAAGTCATTAAGGAGGGGTGGACTTAATAAAAGTGGAAACAGATCACATTTGATGTGTCTGGTTCTGCTGTCACACTGGCATTTCCTGTGTGGCTCAAAAGTAAGTGCTCACTGAAACAAATGGAGCAGTGTAAAAGATGTGCATGTAAGAGTGCAGGTAGGCACTTAATTTTGGGGCACTTGGGGCATTTTGGGCTATTTTCCCAGAAGATCATCAGACAGAGGTGGGCGCTTCAACAGGTTTCACGTTTCTTTGGTTTTGGGGTGTAGAAGGGGGAGGACGTTTCTGAAGCAGTCATATCATCTATAGTAACATGACATGGGAGAAACTCTACACACTGAGGACATCTATTGCAACAGTGTATTATAGCCCTCCAATCCTGTATGTAAATATGAGCTATCTTTTCCAGACGTATGTTTTTAATTTTTTTAATTTCCTTCTTTAGGATATATATACATAAATATTTATTTTTGACACAGAACAGTATCATTGGGGCCCCATTGCCTCCTCCTCTCCCCATAAACAACCTCTAATTTTTGCTTAGTCAAGTAGAAAAATTGTACGTGGCAACTCCTTTCCACCCCCAAATGTTAACAAAAATCATATCCTGTCATAAAACAGCAAAACAACTAGTCAGATTTCCAGTAGCCTGAGTCAATATTGATTATTGCTTTATAGTGAAAGACTTATGTGCTCTGTCTTTTACCAAAGCTCCTTTAGAAATTACAGCTGGGCTGCATTCTGCTGTCAATTATATCCACACTGTCCTCTACTGACTTTTGTGACTATGAGAAATGGCAGAATTTGGACCATTGGATATAGGATGCTAATCAAATGACTTAATTTCTAGCAGATAATTTAAAATCCAAACTCAGAAGATATATTCCAGAACAGTGAACTCACAGAGTGAAGGTGAGGGCAGCATTTGGCTCCAGTTGATTTAATTTAAAATATTATTTCATGATTAATGCAGCTTAATGTTCAAATACTACAGGTTTGTTCCAAAGTGATTTTTAACATTTGGATTGAAAGCAGGCTCTGGATAATGACTATTAAATATATTTGAAATGTCATATCTGTTTTGTCCTGTGGTTCTCCTAATATGCTGTTCTGAGTCATAGGGGAATGAGCTGAGTGTATCAGAAGTGACACAGACTCCTTTTGTGTATGCAGCTAGTGGGAAAGAAGTTGCACTGTAACAAACTTGATGTATTGAAAGAAAATTTGTTATACCTTTGAGTTATCCTACCCTGCAGTCTGTGGACATCGAATGTTCTAGTTGCCAGCTGCATCTAACATTTTAAACTAAATAGAAGTGGCCATCAGTAATTGTCAAGTAACCAAAATTCTGGTAACTGTGAATTTAATATTTTTAACACAAAAAAAAAAAAAAAGAAAGAAAAATCTGTCTGTACAAGTTCACTGTAAACTAATCCTCAACCCGCTACTGAGTCGTGTCACAGGAACAATTTCATTTTATGCCTATCATGAAGTTGTGTTGCTATCAATTAGGTGAGCAGAACAATACTTAAAGTCTGGAATTGATTTTAACAAAAAGTGACACTTCAGGAAAAAGTTTAGGTTAGGGCACAACCAGACATAATTTGATTTATAATTCATGCTTTACAAGACAAATAGCTTTCAATGACATGTTTGTTTAAGTAATGTCAACTTTTTTTTTTTTTTTTTAATGTAAAATGGAGTGGTCAGAATGCTAAAAAAAAAAAGAATAATATATTTTTTAACCTACTGACAAGTGTAATAGTTACTAAAAGATCGAAAAATTTACCTTCCTACAACCATGTAATGTCTATATAAAGCAATTAATTCATGTATTGATGCTACTGAGTAGTAAAGATTCAATTGTAGTGTAAAATCCCTATGGAAAATATGACTCCTTTTTTACAGTGTTCACTGTATAATATCAGTCATGACTTTTTTTTTTCTCTCTTTATTTTTTTATTATTATTATTTTTTTCCCTGAGACCTATATAAAGCTATAAGAGGAATTTCCTCCCTTAAAAAGGTGTGTTGTGGTTTCTATAAGAGTTTTCATCACAGGAACTGTGGGAAATGTTTACCGTAACTTCACACAGCACATACTGGTATACCTAATATTTTGCTCTTGCTTTCTTCGAATATCTACACAGAGTGTTTGGGATGTTTAGATGGTGCAGATAACAGATTAGGAAACATTTTTTTCTGTAGTGAACACTCATTCAAACATAGCTTTTAATGCTATACTTTGTAGTTATATTAACAAAACAAAACACCATATGAAACCAAGCAGTTTTCTATTCAGGAAAGTCCCAGACTAAAAGTAGCTAGATGGGAATATCTGATCCTCTTCACTATGATTTTGTATTACTAAAATACATTTTGTATTCTCCATCTCTAGAATAAATATTATATAGGATTTGCATTTAGACAGCCGAATGTACATTTAGAATGTAGACAGTACTTTCTGTCAGGTCCTTTATTTCGGTGTCATGTAAAATTCAAACTGCAAACTTACAGAGAAACAGTAAAGGATAAGCCCACTCTCTGGGTCGAATACATCCTTAATCACTCCAGAAAACCTGTATCTGGAAGTGCAAATTGCACAGTTAGAATCAAAGGTATAGCCAGTGGGGGGGAGGGAAGGGGGAATGTGCAGAATCCAAACAGCTGCTTTATCAACTCCTTTCATTAATCAATTCAGAAAAGCAAAAAGATGTTGTTACCTCAGTAAAGGAAAGCTAAATGTTTTGTAGTGAATATTCACTTTAGTTTTTCCAGATATATTACTGAGTCATAATAATTTTACACTATATAATTTATACAGTGGACCTGCTTTCCTTCACTCTCATTTTCTCGGCAAGTGTTTAATGGCAGATTTCTGTAGCAGGAAGCCATTATTAAAACTTTGTGTTTATATATATATATAAATATATTTATTTATACACTATGGATTTATATATATACACATACTAAGTGTTCTATTATTACTTAGTACATTCAATGGAGTTTATAAATATTTAAAATCAAATAATTTCTTTCTTAGTAAGATCCAGATTTTCTCATTTTCTCACTCTTATTAGGAGTGCCTAATTTTATTTTTTTATTTTTTTTGCTTTGCAGTAATGGCTATTAACATCAATAAGTATTATGATTCCCCGATTTCTGATGAACAGTATTTTGTTCTACAGACAGTTCAGTTTGTATCAATGTACATCTGTGGGTTAAACTCATTGGCTATGGGTTTCAGACTGACGCCAAAGGACCATCACTTGAGTAAAAAACTGCTTAATATGTGTTAGAGCTGTGTAATCTCGCCTCTCTGTAAGCAACTTCTGTTCATTAGTCACAAGGTGTAAAAACTTTGTGTTTATTCACTACTTTGTAGCATTTGGCTATATGCAGTTATCACACGTTATTTATGAACAATGAAATTATTCAGTCCCATATTAATTAAATAATTTAAACATGCACACATATAGGTGCATATAAAATTTTGGACCAATAGACAAGGATGCTGAATACCTCCAGCATAAGAGAGGCATTGGCATAACAGTGCTGCAAATGCATAGGGTCTGTGAAAATAGACCATTTGTGATTTGAAGTGCTCATGAGGTTGATGTGCATGAAGAACAGTGTTTAACTGGAAAGTTAGAACAGCTACACATTAGCATGTTTCCTTGTTTTTTACTTCAGCAATCATATTCTAAACATTCTTTAGCAACAGTGCTTTCAAAGGGTGAGTCAGTAAAAAATTCTTAAATATAAGCCAGTGCAATACAATTATCATCACCAAAATCAAAATTCTGTTCAACCTTTAAATAAATTTGGGCCCGAACTATTACTTTTTCTTGGGGAAAAATGGGAAAAGCAAGAGAAAATGGAGTCTCTTCATGGCTGAAAGACAATATGTATTGACTCTAAAATTTAAAGACTACTGGGAGAATTCTGTTCATCTTGTTCTGCTGAGTACATCAAGTTGATCTATTCACCTGGTTAAGAGAAACAGATTTTAATTTTGAAGAGCAGTCATTAAGTATTTGTATATGTAAAGCATATATATGTATAGATATAAAAATGAAAAATGTATAAACTTACACACATATGTTCATATCTCCCCTACCAAAAAGTTCTGTGTTAATCAGTTTGTATTAGCATGGGAAAATCTTTCCCTGCTTGAGGAAGTCACAATTTCTTTTCCTATAGGTTTCCAACAGATAAAAGAATGGATGGATACAGGGAAATGAATAGGTTGTTTGAATAAATAGGTTCTGGAAAAAGATTCCTCAAAGTGATGTGATAGGGGTGTAGAAACCTGTATACATGTACAAAGATTGTTGATGATCCTAGAAATTATTTTTTATTTCACTCGTGGTGCAACTTGGAGAGATCTGTATGAGGAATGAGAAGGGACTGAATAAAGGAGGAAGTGGTAACAGCTTTTGCTAAACAAACAACGAAAAAGAATGACTATGTTGCAAGAAACTCTCAAGCTGGGAATCACTGCAGTTGCTGTACCAGGAAGTCCTGTAGCATTTTAAGACAAAGTGCTTCTTAATACTTCAAGCACCTGATGTTTATGATGCGTCAACAGATTACTGTCAAGTCCCAGTGCAGCTTCATTGCCAGGTGCCTGGTAGTACATGAGAAGAAGCAGTCTTGAAGGGAAATACAAATATATTTTGTATTAATGCTGCCCTGTCTTTAGATGTAGTGTTGTTCTATTGTTTACTTTGCTTCAGCTCAGAAATTTTAGGATTGCAAAAAGAAGCACAAAACTTTCCTTACAGAAGTTGCATTCATTCTCAGTGTTTTACATTCTTGTCATAAATCAGAATTGGTAAGTCTGATTTCTGTATCTTCTGCTGCAAATGAGTATTATTCTCTTGCATTTTAGCTGATAGGAGTTTACATTTTGCACCAAGGGGATTTGGGGGCAGTTTTACACATTTGCAGGTAGACGGGTCTGTACTTTATACATGTTTGGATTTTGCAGCTTCATATTCTAGGGCCATATCTAAGGATTGTTATCAAATCTAGTATCAGAACTGCATTATGGTAGTTTTTACAATTTGTCAAGGTTAGATTTCTTGCAAAATATCTCCTATGAATGTTTGCATTGTGTAAGTACAGTCTGCAATTAGTATGATTTTGTGTTTTGTAGTTCTGTAGCGTTAGGTTTACTTATTCATTGAAGTAATATTGGGGCTGACTGGATAAGAATTGCAGGACAGAACCTTTTTTATGTTTTGGTGAAGCATTATCTCATTCCTCCTCAAGATACCCTGACAGCACAATGTAACTTGGGACCATATCTGACAACCTAGAACTCACCCTTGCATCCACTCCGGCTGCCGAAATAGGCAGAGGAAGCTGGACTGGGTTCCTGTTTTATGTTACTGCTGCTCTGGTTTTGGTCTTAAACTCCTTGCCAGTATTGTTTATAGTAATATTATTTTCAAAAGGATCATTCCTGATATATAAATCCATCTAAAGAACTTTCCAAGATGAAATGCTATAATATTAAGCAATAAAAATAATATAGATAAAGGCAATTTAGGAGGCTGAAGTAGAACACTGATGTAAGAAAGAAATTGATGCTGCCAGAATAGAAATTCTCAATCACCAATAAATTAAGAATAATAATGTCTCCGTAGAATTTGCTGTTTTATAAATTATAAGAATAGAAGAAATTTAGTGAAGTTAAAATAAAAAAAGATGAGGCAAGTCATGCAACATTTACTAGATCACACATCTCAATGGATCTTAAAGTTGCTTGAGCTTTCCTTATCTTGGTTCTCATGCTTAATGCCTAACTTTAACAGGGAAAATTCACATACATTTGTGATTATCAGTAATTTGTACGAATGATTCTTTGATCAGTTATCTTTTAACAGTATATTTGGTCAGGTTTCTGTTAACCTTACACACACTGGTGAAAAAGGCTGGTTTTACTCAGATATCAGTCAAGAGCATAATTTTGACATCAATTATTTCAGTGGTTCAAGAGTAAATTGTGACTAAGATTCTTACAGGGTGCAGCTAAGAATAGTATGATTAGGCCTGCTATTTTTAGACATTAGCTTTTTGTGTTTTCTTACAGCTTCTTTACAAACATTAATTGAGGAGACTGGAATTTAGGAGATTTCATAACTATGATGTAAACTGTAACATAATCAGGTGTGCAGCTAAAAGGAGAAATCAGACTCCCTTGAACATATTGCTGAACATATATTTTCATATTTTTTCACAAACTTTTAAAAGTGTGCAGAATACAGATTATTCTTAACATTCAGCAAATATTGTTATATGGTAAATTATCATTAGGTACCTGTAAAATATTTCCAGATATCACTGGTTATTAAGAAGGCATAGGTACAAACTTAGTTTTCTAAGGTAAAAATATCATCAAATAAGAATATGTCCTGAGTCACAATACATAGCCATGTATCCCAGTTGTGATTTTGTTTTCAAATGATTTTTTTTTTTTTCAGCCTTTTTTTCTTCATTTTTATCTTCCTTCTCAGGAAACAATAACATACATGCTAATATTTGCATTTATATTTTTAAAGTTTTTGCTTTATCTCTCTTTCCTTCATTGTTCCTATAAAAATTAACATGTCTTGCCAAATTTGTTTTAGGTTTTGCTATAGAAGACACTCATTATACATATAAAAAGTGTATGTATTTGGCTTGTTGTTTTCTTACTGAAGAAAACATGTAGGATGCATGGCAGAGGTCTTGAGATACCTCTTCAAGATTGAGGATTCTCAGCACGTATAAAGGAAAGACATTTTGCTACTAGTACTAGTATTTTCCAACAGGTGAGAATTTTCTGTGAAAAGAACTTAAACAATGATTTGTTGACCGGAGCAGAAACACAGCTCCATTTTTATCTTTAAAAGTATCAAAGCAATCCTTTGATGTCAAAAGGTCAGAGTAGAGCAGTTGGGACAAATTTTTGTAGCAGATAGTCTGAGAGCTTTATGCTTTCAATTGTATCTCTACTTCAACTGTAAGAAGAGAAGTGGTGAAATTAATGCTAAAGGGTTTGAGAATCTAGGAAAAAAGTAAAAACTGTCAGGGCACTGCAGGTTGTTACTTAAATAGGGAAAATAAAAAATAAAAAGAAAGAAAAATAAAAAAGGTACACAAGAGAGTGGCAAAATCATTTTGTGGGAAAAGTTCATTGAGTTTAAGAGTTTCATTTGTTAGGTTTTTAAGGAAGCAGCAAGCAGATTAACTATTTGTTGCAGTTTTTCCTGATATGATTAGATGAAATGGAGTAATATACTACCTGCCAAAAGTCATAGCCAGGGTGTGTTCTAAGACCTTGTAATGTATTTGTCATGGTCTTTTTAGTGCATCCTTTGTTTTTTGTTCTACTGTAGTCTTTTTTTTTTTTTTTCTTCCATGCAGAAGATTCTGGATTAATTACTGTAAATCCCATGAGAAAAAAATAGATAAATTATTAAGCATTTTAGATAAAATTCTCGGTATTAAGTACTACATTCAAGAACAAGCAAATTCATATTAATGTCTCTGTTAATTAGGATATTAGGCAGTGCTTTAAATAACCTCCTTGATCAGTCATATATTTTCTAGTTAAGTCCCAAAGGCTTCTGATACAATTCCTGCTTATTAAGGTCATAGGAGAAGTATATTTTTCTTTACTGAATTGCTTCAACTAGTTAGTGGTGTTACCTGTACAGGATAGCATCAAATCAGTTCATCTCTTACTTGCTTGAAATGATATTTATTTTTTTTTCTGGTGATGTGTCCTCAAAAAGCAGTCCATCTACATATGAAGATAAAGCTGAATTGCTTCAGCCAATTATTAATGTTGCTTGTATAGAAGCACAGCATAAAGATAAGTCTGTATCTTTTTCATGTGGTGAGGAGCCCCCAAGACAATCAATCCCATGCTGATTTATTTTCAATTCTGTATTCTATAGGCAATCTAGACAAGTAAATACTTCAAGTGAACAGTATTTCATATTAGCTGTGGATATTTCTACTGTCTGTCATATATGCATCAGACCAGAGTTCCTCTGGTTCAGAAAATACTTTTGCCCATAACAGAAGTGTTTCTAATCACATCCTGTTTGTCGCTGGGTGACTGCATGCTGCAGTCTCCATAGCATGTCAAAGGAGGTCTCTAAACGGGAAAAGCAAAACTCTTGTTACAAGATACAAATGCATACTTTCAGTTGTGTGGGTGGTACCTCTGATCGATGCATTGTAAGTTCTTGCAGTGATAGACATGTGAAATTAGTTTCAGGCAGTGTTTCAGACTGTCTATTGATATATGTGTGACACGCTTGTATTTGCCTGTACTAGTTCTAGTGACACAATGATTACTGGTATTTGCAGTCCTTGCCCTGGAACACTTCCAGGCAGTTTTATTGTATTGAAATGGCTCTTACAGTTCATTGAGCATCTAGCATAACACTGCTGAATATGATTGGCGCGTTTGCATATATTTATTCAAAAAAAAAAAAATCAGGCAGTTAAACTGCATAATTATGGGAAAACGAATCATAACAATAAAAGACCATTTAAGTTAACAAGCTTTGTGATCAAAGGATAAATACAGGTTGGATAAATGAGACTCTAGATGTAACTAATCTACATAAATAGGCTTTGGTCTGATTACAGGAAAGGAATGCATTAAAATTATCTAAAGGTATTAAAAATATTTTTTCTTCAGTACTTTAAAATATTTACTCTTATTTTATCTTATTTTCAACATTTCTGCATAATAAAAATAGCTATGTTCAGAGATATACCATGTTTATGTTTCTATTTCTTGATTAACAATGTTTACAGTGCAGAGAAAGCCTAAACTAACACAAGTAAACAACAACAAAAAAGTTTTCATTCTGGCTTGAATGCATCATGTGTCAAAAAAAAATTAAAAAAAAATAAAATCTTAATTTTATTTATTTTTTAATGTTGCAATGCTTTTTTTTTCTTGATTGACTTTTAATTAAAGAAAAACATTAAAGGGAGCATTTAAAGGACAATTTCTTGTTTACTGTCTTTATCAGCAGAGAGCAGCCTTTGTAGTGTTTGAAAGCTGGTGCATTAAAAATCAATTCAAAGTCTTCAAAGCTGTAAACTCTTGCTTGCTTTGTAGATATATACTGTGTTTAAAATCATTGGAAGCACACTTGACAACTGAATTAAAAACAAAAGGTAAATAATGGTTTCATCAAATTTTTGAAGAATTTTAATGTATTTTTAATAATAACTAAAGGATTTTCTTGCAGAGAACAGACGTGAATAACAATTTGTAGCTTTTAAATGCATAATCTGTTCCTAATGACAGTTATATGTATTCTTTTATTAATAGAGTTTTGTTTTAAACTTCTGTTGTTGTTATTCTGTTCTTCTTAATGAAAACCATGATTCAAACACAGAACATGTCAGTCAGTATCTTTACTTACTATATTTCTCTCTCATTCATTGCTGATTGCTAAGCAACCACTTATGGTTAAGCTTGTTTAGCTACAATTCAGCTCAATTCAGCTTTTTTTCTTTTTTCTTTTTTTCTCTTTTTTTTTTTAAGTTAAACCAATGTGAGCTAAACAAATTTTATGTATACTTAATGAAAATATTTGGATTTTATAAAATTTTAAAGGTGACAGAAACCCAAAAGAATCGTTTCAGTAAAGCACCTTAGACTCAGCACTTGGTCTTTGCTCTGATATTTTTGCCTGATATTGAGGTAAAGACTGTTCTTTCCACAAATTTAGAAAGAGCAGGACAATGTCCTTAATCAGCAGATGATTAATTTTAAGGCCTATGGACACCAAATTTCTTTTAAATCGCATTAGTATTATGTCTTCCAAGGCACGATCCTTAGAAAATGTTAAGTGAATATTTTAATTTAGGTCAATAGAGGCACAGAGTTAAATAGATGGTTTACAGGATTGGAGTTACTGATATGAGTAAGCATATAAAGAATTCAGCTCAGAATCTGTTAGCTGAACTGTTCCCTGTTGCTTCTCTGCCTTGCTTTAAAAAACATTGCAAAGCTGCAAAAGCTGTTCGTATCACTTAGCCTCAAACTGCATTCTCTAGTACTCTACTGAGATAGTCCTCATGTCTGAATATTTGATATTTTTGCTCTTTCGCATACACTTGTGTAATTTGATATGCAGATTTGAAGATCATAAAAACAATCCTGCTTTGATGATCATGAGCAAGATTATCCAGCCACAGCTGTAAAGTACCCAGTGTGTTCTTTTCTGATCTCTTCATCATTTCAGTGGATCAAATGACAATAAGAATATAGTGGAATTTGGAGTCCTTTAATGGATTTAAATGTCTTTTAAAAATGGGAGCCATGAAGCCTTGGAAACAATTTGAATTTCTACAGTGTATGACAGATAATATAACTGCATATGTGAATGCCTACGTGTAGGTACATGGATGTTAGAATAACTATCTAGCTGGGTAAAAAGCATTGTTAACAACCAATGTACATCTAAATTATTTTATTTATTTATTTATTAACATTGTATATGATCTGTGTTTTGGAAGCTTCTGTCAGTCTGCACCTTTTGCTGCACCCTAGAAAACATCAAGTTCAGAGATAAATTCTGTTGTCATTTTTTCCTGAGGCAAAGATATAAGTAAAGAAGGACCTCATTTTCCACTTCATGGTAGAAGTTATACATCTTGCTTAAAACTGTGTATCCCACTATCAGACTTCAGGACTGAGAGAAATGATGAAAAGTAGGGATGAAAAGTAGGTACAAGTCATGTAAAATATGAGCATAACCCTCACTTAATCACTTTGTTAAGGTATTAAAAACCAAACAATAATTTGCATCTTGTAGTTTTGAGGCAAGAAATTTATCAGTCATCTTTGTAGCCATGGGGTGAAAAAGAGAGGAAAACAAAATGTTTTGTGTTATTTCCCTCAGTGCATAGTCTTTATTTTGTCTAAGTTTTAAAATATATTCTGTCTGGTTAAACCACCTGTAACTTCTTATCAGGCCTAACAGAATACAATATTGCAAGGGACAGAATAACCTGATGAATTTTGTTTTATTAACGTATTCATTGGCCACCATGTATTTGATCTTCTCCAATAGTATGCATCCCATTATCACAGAAATGTGTTCACAAAGAAATAATGATTCCTTCAGTTGTGAAGTAGTTCATTTTAAGTATTCATGTGTTCATTGTTTTAAACACACTGCTAGATTTTTGAAGAGAACTTTAATTAAACTTTATTTAAAAATATATGCACAGAACACACATGAAGAGCCTCTTCATCCTCTTCTACGCTTATATTGGCAAAGGAACATTAGGAGCGAGTAGCTAGATTTCCAGATTTTGACCCACATCTTAGTCTATTTTACTAAGATGAAAATAAAGAAAAAGAAAACTGCTTCTATTAAATAAATGTAAGCCGCGGGTATTTTGGCTAATATTGGCAAAGATCTTTAGATAAAGATAAATTGCTTGCAGTTATACTGGTCTTGCTGATAGCAGTCATTGAAGAAATAAGTTAGCGTGTTGAAGAGCTAGAGGAGGAGAAGAGATTATTAAAAAAGGTTTTGTTCTGATTGAAATTTTGAGCCATACATTTTCTATAGTATTTTATAATAAAGACAATTACATAGTAATTTGGGTTAGAATGCGTGCCCAGTTCCCAATTTCAAAAACTCAAATTGTTACTACCCGTGGCTATTTTATTAAAAAAAAAAAAAACAAAAAAAAAACACACACAAAATTGCTATGAGTCTCAGCAGTCTAAAATTTTTTTTTTTTTTTTTTTTTTTTTCAATTATAATACCTCCTTTGGGCAGATGTGTGAAAATGGCAGTATAATTCTTGCCAGTATCTGTCTATTCCTTGTACATTCTAAAAATTGTTGGTAGCTTGGCTCATCATTATATTGTTGATGTTCATTATGCTATGGTTAAGTTAAAGCAGCAATCCTATTATTAATCTTTAGAAATAAGGCTTTATACCATTACCTTGGAAACTCTCTGCTGAAGTATGATACAAAAGTTCCTAGGAATAAGATCCTAACTCTATTTTCATGGAAGATTATTGATTTTGCTCTTGATCTTAGTGTAGTTTTGAAGGACAGATTGTATTTTATTACTTTATACCTGAGAAGATTTAAACGACAACTACCAACAAACCCAGTTTACGCATTCTTCGGAACTCGTGTTGAAGTTAATGAAATTGCATGTGAACTGAAGCCCGTGTCATAGGCCTTAGTATTGTATGCTTTTTGTTTTATTCACAATGGCACAGTAGCCTTTTTATTTAGAAATAAGCATCAATAAGTTACGATGTCCTTTAATCCTGTAAATGTATAACTTTCCATGGAAATAAATTAATCCATCTCCTAATGAAATTCTCTCCATGAAAGAAAACAAAACAAAACAAAACAAAACAACAACAAAACTTTTGAGGGTATATGTGTAGACTTACATTCACAGGTTCTACTCCTAGAGACCATTCTGTGTGGACAAGAGCTTTGTGTTGAGTTCCAGTGAAGTTGGAAGTTGATATGGCTTTATGTGGGCTTTTGATCCACCTGCAGGGAGCAGCATTAGTCTGTACTACACATAATTGGTTTGTCTGTTCAGGAAGAGCAGTGGGAACAACCTTAAGTTAGTTTTTTTCCCCTTTGCATGAGTTCTTGTTTGGAATTTCATGAACTATACCTGTAATATTTTCAATTTCTTTTCCCATTTTGAAAGAGGATTCCTCCCCACACACACTTCTGCATACCAGTTTGGGACTTTAGTGATGTGGACATTTGGACATTGTTTATATAAGGTTGAATAAAGTCTTTGAAAATTCAAATTTAAGAAAAAAAAAAAAAAAAAGATATACATCATGCAGCTTCCATTGCATGCATTCTCTTCTTAAAAAAAAAAAAAAAAAAAAAAAAAAAGTACTCAAGTGCTGTCTGAACATCCTGCTGATTAAATACAGAGGCAAACCCATAATTTAATCACTGTAGTCCAACTATACCCTCAGTCAAATATTAGTATTCATGTTCAGTCTCTATTCCTGGTGAAACTTGCAGCAGTGTCCTAGACGTTGAGAAACTAACACAGAAAGAGGACTTTTTCTAATCCTGCAGTCTTTGCAGAGAAACCTTTGTTGTAAGGATCTTCTTTATTTTAACATCAAAATCTGATTTCATAGTCTCAGTATGACAGGCTTTAATGAGAGGCATAATCCAGGAATTATTTTTCCCCAGGTAGTTAAGAATTTACATGTCGAAGTCACCCCCTAAAATACATATGAATTTACAGATTACCAAGATAAGTGGGTGCAGTGTTCTAGGTAAGATATTCATATCAAGAAAGGTAACTATCTTTGCTTGTTCTGTCATATTAAGAATTAACTTAATATATTATTAAATTATAACCTGTATGAAGTCATTGCAGTATGTTAACATTAAAGTGACAGAGATATGGGTGGTTATATGAAGCCCTATATCCAAAAATCTATTTTTTTCTGTCGAAGCCTACTTGTCCATTGCTATTGTATTAATGGTGTATTCAATCAAAATTTCATTTTATGAGGTACCTCATCATAGGCAAAAGACTGTTATGGCTTTAAAATATATTTAGGGACAGAACTTCTAGCTAAATTTGTGCAAGCCTAAATTATTTATCTTATGTCACAAATAATAAATCACCATTTCACACTTGAAAATCTCCTTACACAGGCATGTGAATCTGTAAAGTTTGATGATCTACTATTTTGTCATAAATTCAGCCATTATTTTGGCAGTATATTTAGTGGTGTGTCTTTTTCTAATGCTAACAGGAAATAATTATGCTAAGATATTTGCGTGAGAGCAGGGCTTTGCATACTGTCAGAAAGTCTTTTACAGAATACCTTGTTGGTGATTTTTAACAAAATATTGTAAGAAATTTACATGACCTAAATGTGAAATTACACGTAAGGAGATATTGTAAGCTTTAGCACCTATGTTTTACTTCTTATTTCCTAAAGAATTTAAGGGAATCATTTCTGGGGAAGGCTTTTATGAAAAGAAAGGGGATAAGGTTGCAGCTTGAAAGGAAAAGAGGTGAATCTAGATTTACTCTGTCCTGTCCATCACCTTGGAAGAAAGCTTCAGTGTCCCCCTCTAAATACATTTTCTGTACAGGCAGTATGGTTTCAGAATCAGGTTCTGCTTTATCTTTATTGGTTTTTGTTTGTTTGTTTGTTTTTCCACGCTATAGTGAAGAAGCACAGAACTGGACTCTTCTGCCTCATGCAGCGTTTGTTGCCTAGTGAATCACCCTTCCCTGTCATTGACATTACAATTCTGTTTAAATGTTGTCCATGGTGAGGACCATATGCTGGGATAAAGGAACATTGCATTTAAGAATATCTTCTCATTTTCTGTCACTATGATAATCTTTCTCCTGCTCCTTGCAGCTTTCTACAGCATACAACATGTGAATCTCTGGGAATGTAGCACACTATGTAAAGACTCACTTATCCCATAATTGAAGCAGACTGATCCAAGGACTACTGAAACCAATTTGAAAATGTCCATCGATTTCAATGGACCTCAGGTCATAGCTAGTGGGAGTTTTATTGTTGCCTTTAGTAAGAGTATGGGTAGGACAGAAGGTAAATGTAGTGGATAGATGTTAACAGAAACTTAACAGATTTAAAATATCTGGTGTCTGTTACCCCTTACTAAATATTATGAGTAAAAAACAGTTTGTCAGTGTTAAAAGGCTATAATTTGATCTCCTCTTCACCTTATATTATTGCAGTTTTTATAAAGCTTTTATCTGTTCAGAAAGCATTTCTGATATGCTGCTCTCAGAAACAGGAAAACAGCAGTTTAAAAAGAGGACAAATTCTACAACTCTTACTGGCTTCATTGGGTATTCCTGCTGAGTAAGATCTTTCAGATATGTGTCAAAATTAAAAAATAAAATGCCAAGAGCTTACAAATACTTTGATCATCTCCTTAAATTTCAAGGCAGTAGTGCAGTAGGTTTTTTTTTTTTTTTTTTTTTTTTTTTT
>CM021697.1:166201523-166212006 GCA_011074415.1 Stictonetta naevosa | reverse complement strand
CTTTGGCATTCAGGCAAGTAAACAACTAGTAAACAAGGATATTCTCAAAACTTTTATTTTTTATTTGGATGGAATTACACTGGAAAATACACATCATCATGTGTGATAAAATATATTACAGTTTCCAACTGTCTCTAAAGCGAGCAGTAATATATTAATTCAGGGCACTTATATTTAACATTTATTACACCTTCCAAACACTAGAATAATGTATTTGAATAGAAGTATCAGAAACTATGAAGAATCTAGTAAAACTATTTCAGCTATCATTGCATGGTTATTTCAGGGTAAGAATAGTGTTTAAGTAGAGGGAAATTCTGAAATAAATATCTTGAAATTGAATGTCTTTATGCTTTAATTGTAGAAATAAATCCCATGAGATATTTAAGGCATGTTATTGATATATAGTTACAAAAATGGTGAACTTCACCTACAGATACCTTTTATTTGTACGGAATTATTGATAAGATCCATATTTGTATAGCATTCAAATATTTCTGTATCCATTCTTTATTATTATTATTTCATTTTTATTCATTTATTTATATTTTTATGTTTTATTTTATTTTATTTTATTTTATTTTGTCTACATTCACATTTTTTCCTCAGTATCTGAAGAATGGCAGATGTGTTTATGTTGACAGAATTTTGACACAATAGTAGTCTTTCAAAAACAGGTTAGATAATAAGAATTTGGAACCCATCTTCTCTGTGAGCTTTAGAAATGCTAACCCATTGTTAATTCATTCATATTTGAAAGTGATCTCAGGAGTTACTTAAGTTAAACAATACAAAATAAGCTCTACTATTACTAGCTTAATTTATATATCTTATATCTATATATATATCTTTACTACTTAGAGCCTAAACATTTCTTTAAGTTCTTCAACACAGTAAAACTTCAGACCATTTAATAAATTTAATAAATTTATTCATTTTTTCACATGTACATGACAACGATAGATGGCTTATTGTTTATTATAAAAAGTTTCTTGTATTTCTACTAGCATGTTTGAAAGGTGAGCACTGTACGGCTTCTTCATTGTAGACTTGATTGTAAACTTCATTGTAAACATTTTTGTGACATGCACAAGTATGAATAGACAAAAAGATTTACAGGAAGAAGAAAAAAATAGCTTAGAAGCTTAAGGAAGATAATGTAATGAGGAAAAAAAGATTTATGAAGAAACGGGAAACTGCTCAACTCTCGGAAATAATGTGCTTTTGTTGAATTTACTAATTCTCTACAAAAAGTGATCAACATTTTTATTTTTCCTGAAGATCAGCTGCAACTAAATAATACTAAACTGGAATAATGTATTCTGTATTAGACAGGTACTTGCTGTTGCATAGTGGAGGTTCATCAAAGTCAGTAGAGTTGTACCACCTTGCCTCTTTTGGGCAAACACAGTATAATAGTTATTAAGTCTTATAAATCAACTAAATATTACATTTTTTCTTTCCTGTCCAATGTCAGGTATCAGCATTCTTTTGCTGAATGATGTCATTTGTAGCTGAACTAAAATAAAATACTTTCTCAAAATATGGATATTTTATTTAGGAATTTAGTGCTTTCACTAAAGTTCAGTTTGCTGTCATGATTTGGGAACAAATTACTCTGGTAAATATAATAAAAGTAGAAAATTGTTTAAGTTCAAGACAGCAAAAATTACTCTATAATCTTAACTAAGTTCAGGGAATATTACTTTGTTATCTTTATTTACAGTGAAATTTACGTTTCCAAAAACTAAGACTCAGAGTTTCTCCTGGATTTTTAGTCTCTATAATTACAAAGAAAGTGGAAAACCTGGATCTCAAGGTTTTTGTTAAAAAAAAAATAAAAAAATAAAAAAATCTTAACATCACTAACCTCTACATTTTCAACACTTTTGAAGGAGAGAACAGACCACAAGTTCTTAGGAATCTTATCATTTCACCTACTGTCTTAGCTACATCTGAGATACCTTGATTATATACATATAAATAGTTGACAAGCTCTTTAGAATTAACGAAGCGAGAAATAGGCACTTTTAGAGCATGATTCATTTGACCTATTTTACATGAAACATGCTTTCAAAATGTTAATTTCTTTCCACTGACAGTAAAAGGTGACTAACTCAGATATAGTTCAATATTTGGTGATGTCTAAAGTTATGAAAGATGAATTGCAGTTAGTGTTCATTCAGGAAACAGCTTTTTACACACTGACCATTGCTTATTTCAACTTTTTGGTATCTATGTCTATGTCTCTTATTTGTGCTGCAGGTGTTAATGGTTCTAGACCTTTTTTTTTTTTTTTTTTCTTATACCTTTTTTTTTTTTTTTAAATGATAAGTTAATGATATTAACTTGTTCAACAAATCTTTCCCATTTCGTCAAATTATGAAGTGGAGATGTTGAATCTCTTTCATTTGAGAAATATGATTTCTGTTTGCACAGCGGTTGTTCTCTCTTCCATATATGTGTAGCTGGGAGCAGTTTCTTCACTCACAAAGCTGAGTGACTCTGTAAGGTTCATAGCTTTTGATGCTTTAGTTAAATATTCGTCTATTTTTTTTTTTTTCCTCTTGAATTCTTATGGCTAAATTGCTGGTGCCAGAAGCAATAAAGTCTAGCATGTTAGAGATTTAAAGTTAGACTCTGAGATCAACCTGTACTTTGGCTTCTAAAAATCCCTATGTGCCAAAATACTTTACTGAAATGACTTACAGAAAAGGAAAGGATGGTCTTAGTTTACACGGACCTGTACTTAAAATTAAAACAAATTTAACTGACTTCCTGAGCTATTATAATTTATGTGAATTAAATACCAAAGGATGAATGAAAAACATTATTTTAAGGATTAACCTCTATATTAGATATCTGTATCTTACATAGCGTTAATCTTCGGTAAATTTTTATCACTTGGTGAATTGAAGTAATTCATGATCTTATTAAACTTAACTTCTTCTTATGTCTAAGGAAGTTCTTGTATGTTCATTAAAGAGCAACAGATTCTGGAATAGCTGTTAATCCCTGGCAAATATATTTAAGCATCAACTGGCATTTCATAAACATACAGTAGCAATCTTATTTAATCTAAGTAAAGATTTACTTAAGATACTTGGGGTCTATCCTCTTGTATCACAGCCACTGTAGTATGTTCCATTATTGGTGGCAAGGTGAAGTTTATCTTCAGGAGAACATTTGCCACTCTTATCTCAACTCCACTGCCAAAGCCATCTGCTGGAAATGTAGCACATGTTGGCATAAAAACGACTTCTAGTAACCTTTCTACACCCTGTCCCCAAAAGAGATAAGCTAAGCTAAATATATAGTGATATGGCTACAGACATGACAGCGCTTTCTGCCAAATAGCTGTGTGAACTGGGGTTGTCTCTTTTTTTTTTTTTTTTTCTTCTTTCTTCTTCTTTTTTTTTTTTCTCCCACACACTTCTAGATGACACAGCTTTGTCAGCAAAACTTCACAACGTAGATTCTGACAAGATGCTATTCCTTTTCAATGTTATTAATAGTGAATATATTCTCATTTCTTACAAGGCCCACACAGATAAAGATTGAACTGCATTTTTGGCAAATTTGAAAGCTGACTAAGTTGTGTTTGTTTTTTTAATCTTCATTTCATAGAAAATCATCAGAAAGCTTCATCTTAATATTGTGAGGATCAAATATTATATAAGCATAGTTAAGTATTATGCTTTCAGGAATAAAAGAGATCCGGTTTTGAAACAGAAGTTCAACTTAGAACACTAACTTTGTAATAGTAATGATCATACTAAGAAAGTACTGAGTTTTCCATTGGTTATTTGATTTTTTCTTCCATTACATATATAAAAATCAGGTATGCTTTCTGTGACTTTTTATAATCCTGATCCTATCTGTTTTTTTTTTTTTTTTTTTTTTTTTTTAATATAGTGAAATCCACTGTGAAATTCTACTCCCATGAAATACATTTTGTCTAGACTAGTCATGCAGTTAGGTACATATATATTTAATTTTACAAAAAAAATATCTTAATAAAGAATTCTTTTTTGGGGGGGGGGGATACAAATATTTCAATATATTTTATTAAACTGAACTAAGCTAGTACTAAAAAATAGCTCCCTGACATTCAGAGTAATGGATATGAAAGCAAGAGTAATAAAAATTGCTAGGAAAATGCAGTGTAAGCACTGATTCAGCAAATACCAGACTGATTTAAACATTTTCTTTAATACATAAGATATACATCTACAGGAATTTAAAAACATATGAATATAACTGTCTAGTAAGGCTTGAGATGTGGGATTTTCTGTCAGCTAACAAATTAATACTCATTATCCAGCCTAGGGCAGCTGTATATGTTTATATACTTCATTTATAACAGCTGTAGGTAACTCAATCATGCACCTAGACGTAACATCTAAGTCACCTTGTGGTTTTTCCTATAATTCTCCAGCAATTAAACAAAGACTTTAGATTGACTACATTTCTATGTATTTAAAGTTCAATAGAAGAGAATCAATGAAAATGAAAAAAAATAAAATAATTAATAATAATAATAAAAATTTCATCGTACCTAGATGGATTTTTCTTCCTGGAATTTGGAAGAAAAAAATTGCATTGTGGACCCTTCACATCCATAATGGCTTGTGTAATAATCTCATAGAATCATTAGGGATGGAAAAGACCTTCAAGATCATCTGGTCCAACTGTCACCCTACTACCAATGTCACTCACAAGTTACTTAGGTGTGTGTACAAACACAATTTTGTTGCCTGAAGCTTCCATCTGATAATTTTTTGGCAGTACTCTTGCATTAGGAGAAATAGTAAATAATTGTTTCCTATTAGGTTTCTCAGTGACAATCACAATTACAAATCTTTTCATATTCTCACTTTGTTGTGTTTTCTCCAAATTAAAAGAAAAATCTTAGTTTGTTTAAACTCTTACTTTATGAAAGCCTTTTCATAACTTTGATCATCTTTATTTATCCCTTATTTATCTTTTTGGGTTTATTATATTCTTTTTAATGTGGCATGAGCAGAAATGCATATAGGATTCTAGACACAGCAGCCGTGGATTTAAACAAAACAATGTTTGGTGTTTAAATCTCTACTCCTTTTCCAAGATTGCTTCCTATTCTAACTGATCTCTGCGTGAGCTGACATCTTCATTTAACTGTCCAGAATAATACTAAAATCTGTTTTAGAGTTCATAGTTTGCATATAGACAGTTGTTACTGTTTTTCATCTTGTACGTTACCTGCATGTGATGATACTGTGTCCCATGTGTCATTTTATTATAGTTATACGATACCATGACAGCTATTTGCAACTCTTCACAACCACTCTCAGATTTTACTACTCACATTTGCCATGCTATGTTTTTTTGGCACCAAAGTTAATTTAAGTGATAGTGTTACAATACTCCAATTTCATATTTGGGTTCCATCTGGTCTTCTCATTTGTTGGGAGTCATTTTACCCATTTTCTCTAAAACTTAGAGTATTAAACTTTCAGTTGCAAGCACTTTTTATGACTCATTTCTATTCCAGAATAACTGCATTTTGGGAATCTCCCTAAACTCCCTTCAGTCTAAAGTCAAAAAATGAAGTTTATGAAGATTATTTTATTATTTATTTTTTGGAAGGGAGGTGTTGCTTGTGATCCTTTCTTTCAGTGTTGCTTTCATATATGTTGTTATATGTCAGCCTCACCGATTAAATAATTCTCTGGCATGCTTTCCCTTTTTTTTGGGGGGGGTGGGCCGGTGGGTTAAAAACTTCTCTACATTTCTTGTTATGTCATGAATAAATTGTCTTCAGAATCTTTTCCATCCTTCCCTAAAATATTGTGACATTTTATTAGTTTGACTTTATGCATTTTTCTCTTCCTAATTTACACGATTCCTGCATTTTTAAAGTTTTTTTTTTTGTTTGTTTGTTTTTTTTTTTTTTTTTACTTTTAATAGCCTCCTTTATGCTGCTGGCTCACATGCTGGTTATTTTTCTATCCATTTAGTGTTTTTGATAAGTGGTATACAGTTACTCTGAACTCCTAATATAGTATCTCTAAGCAGTCTGTTATGCTATCTGCAAGCATTTAGTCTTTTATTTGTCCTTTTCAACTTCCTTTTAAAAAGGTTTGTCATGTTCAGGTAATTCCCATTTTTGAAGTTAAATGTTACTGTAGTCAATTTCTTGCCTTTATCTTTTCTACAATGACACTGAATTTGAGTGCTTTAAGGCCAACATTACAATGTAGAACATAGATAATTATATTTTCAGCCCAGCCTGTTGAATGCTAAAAACTAAATCACAAGCAATGTTTATCCTCTTGTGAACTCTTTGACTAGCTGCTTTAAGTGCAATGTACTTCATCATTCCTATGTAATTTGTATCTTGGCATTATAATTACTCCGGGTTCCGCTGGGTATTTTCTTTCCACTTCCTCTGTGAAATATCTATTACATCAGATTCCTCACTTAGAACCAGCTGCTGCAATTCTTTTTTTTTTTAAACAAACAAACAACAACAACAACAACAACAAACTAAAATTTGTATAGAACCAAGTAAATATTTGGTCTGGTTACAAACCTTTATGTGTCCTGTTCAATAAGGATTTTATTTGTTGGAGTTCTTTAATATTTTCTGCCCAAATATGGTAAAATTTTATTCTAACACTTCCTTTTTGCGTATAAATTGGGAGTTTACTGTAGATGACAAATCACCTAAGATTGCAAGTTTTTCTGTGCCTGTGACTTGTCTTTAAGAAAAGAAAGAAAGAAAAAAACAAAAAAAACCCACAATTATAAACAACAATTATAACAAAAAGCCTCTCTCACAAAACTTTCAAAGGTTGCCAGCATTTTATTTTATTTTTACTGTGCTGGCTTACTTAATTCCTATCCCGTTCCATCCATTATAAACATTTCCTTGGTCACTAACTACTGTCCTCTTATCTGAATCATTTTTCAACCCCCAAAATGTATAAATCTGTGTCTATGACAGAAAGATGGCAAAAGGAAAACCATATGTATACCAAGTCAATTATAGAGATCCATATCTGTCTCATTTTCATGTTGAATTTTACCTTTCATTTATGAATCAATTAACTCAAGTCCATCTCTTCATAATGTTTTTTGTTTGTTTGTTTGCTTGTTTTATATGAAAGAGACTTCGTTGTTATACTGAGTTATAAGGTTCAAGTAAAAAAATTTTACTTTTTTTTTTTTCTGGAAAACAAACAAACACAAAAACAACACACAAACGACATCAAATTACATCATATTGTTAGCCTTCAGTCTTTGCCACTATTTTGTATTTTCTGTTCCTTCTGATTTTTATTTTCACACTTCCTGGGCATTTTGTTAAATAACAATAACAAATACACATAGTAGCAACATCCGTTTTGCTTTATGATGCATATCAAAGACATCATTTTTCTGACATTTTAATTGTAACTTTGTTACGCAACATATTCAATGCTTATTTTAGGCCTGTTCTTTGCACTGTTGTCATTTTGACTTTCTTTACCCTTGGAAAGATATTTTTAGAGCTCTTTCATGAGTTATTGTTGCAGAATTCCACTCAGGAATATAAACATCAGTTTATTATTTTCACTGTTTAACGTTGTCACTGTTTTTCCCATTCTAGTGCATGTCTTAATATTTTTGTCTTTTTCCACATTGGAGCAGCTGTGAAAATTTGTCCAAATTAGCATTACAGGTGGATTAGTTAAATCACTCTAAATCTCTGTATAGATATCTTAATTTGTGTTTAAAATACAGCCAATCTGACTAAGCTTAAATCAATTCTAAAGTCAACTAGACTAAACTGAATCAGGAGCATTTTATTTCTGAATAGGAATTAAAAAAAAAAAAAAAAAGAATAAAAGAATAAGAACATCCACATTAAATCTTCTTTAAATTAACCCATTTAATTGATAAGGATTAATTTGCCAAAGTGTTTCCTCCCTTGCTAGCATCAGACATGCTTACTTTCCTTTGCAATCAGCTATGTATGAATTTACAAGCTCTGATGTTCAGTGGTGTACCTTAGAGATGTTTCATCAAAGGCTGTTTCCCCACCAGATGCCCTGCTTTAAAAATCTCTGCAGTGGGATCCATTCTCACCATGGGTCCTATCTGGGCTGCCACTTAAAGATTCCAACACCTCTGCCACAGGCAGAGACACCTCCCACTAGACCAGGTTGCTAAGGCTCCATCCAACCTAGCCTTGAATACTTCCAGGCATGGGGCATCCACAGCTTCTCTGGGCAACCTGTTCCAGAGCCTCACCACCCTCATAATAAATAATTTATTCTTTATATATAATCTAAATCTACCCTCTTTTAGTTTAAAACCATTACTCCCTGTACTATCCCTACACTCCCTGACAAATAGTCACTCCCCAGCTTTCCTGTAGGCCCCCTTCAAGTACTGGAAGGCTGCTAAAAGGTCTCCCTGAAGAGACCTCTCTTCTCAGGCTGAAAAACCTCAGCTCCCTCAGTCTGTCTTCATAGGAGAGATGCTCCAGCCCCTCAATCATCTTCATGGACCTCCTCTGGACTTGTTCTAATACTTCCATGTCCTTCTTGTCCTGGGGGCCCCAGAGATGAACACAGTACTTGAGGTATTCATGCTATGCAACTTTCATGCTATGACACTTCTAATTTGCTTGCTCAGATCTGTAAAGAAGGAATCAACATTTGAGCTCCACAGCTTCTTAGAGAAGGATGGTAATCTTGGCTAATCTGAGAGATTCTACCTTCAATTCCAATATATATTTATTTTAAATTCTTCATGTGGAACCTTAGGAATAGCAAACTTCTTTCAGTTACTGTTCTAAAAAGTTGTTAAAGTGAAAACTGAAATTTATGGAATCACAAAGTCACAGAATCACAAGCAAAGCCATGAGCCCTGTATTCAGGTTTTCGTTACCCAAAAGAACAGAAAAGGTCTGAATGTAAAGCTATGGTACACTGCACTGTCAGGCTGAACGGCTCAAAGTTAGACAAGGATACCTGCAACTTTGTTCAGCTGAGCTTCAATTACATCCTGATGCATACTGAGAATTAGCATTATATGCTTTTTTTTTTTTTTTTTTTTTTTTTTTTTCCAGTGGTGACTGCCAGACGTGTAACTCTTCAAGCATATCCTGCCACTTGTTCTATACAGGAAAAATAGCTCTTCCAGCTATTTTGTAAGAATAGTGTGCAAGGAGAGTGAATTTCAGTGAATAATAAATAAAAATTGACAGTATGAACATATGAAAGGAAAAAAAGGCTCCTGTTTCCTTGTAAAATGCATGAGGATGTCAAAAATATTAAAGTTATATTCTTAGTGGAAAGACAAAGAAATATACAGCTCATTCATTTTGGTAAGTACGGTATGCTAAATTCCATTGGATTCAGATCTTACCTACCCCTTAATCACATTTCCAGATGTCTCTTATCACAATCTGTGAGAATTAGCAATCCAAAACATTTGGATTCCATTATATCCATCCTGTGAGACCTGACAGTGCAGTGTACCATAGCTTTGAATTCAGACTGTGAGGCCTGCTTGTGCTCAGCTGGTTATTGGGACAAAATCCAGAATAGGTCCCTATGACTCTATTGAATTCATGTTTTTGTCTTCATTTCACCTGAGTTTCCATTAGAAGAATGAGAATTGGATATGTGGATATGGAGCCATAGGCAAGGTGTACATCCTAGTAGATCTACACCACACTGTAAAGTTTGATGTAACCATGGAGGAATTAATGACAGGCTCTGATTTCCAACCCCTAGCTTATAGACAAGGCAGTTTTTATTTACTGCTGTTTAGCTTCTATTTTTGTTAACTTTCATTATTTTTTTTGGCTTAGATTACTTCCTCAGTGTAGGAGAATCTGACTGGAGCCGTTGTTTATTTCTGGTGATGTGTCTTTTCCATCAAATGACAGTCATCAAATGAGAACATTTTACTTCTAGTCTTGAGAGCTTCACACTCACAAAAGTGGCCTAGAGGGACACAGCTGTCTCATTGTACAGTGAGCAGAGAACTATTCTGTGATGCATCCTGCTCAATAAAAGCCTTAAATATTATGACCAGGTTCTTGAACTGGCATTGAAAATGTATTGAGAACCAGTGGAAAATATGAGCTGTTAATATGATCTGTTGTGGTGGTAGTTTTTCCTTTTAAACAACTAGTTGTCTTGTTCTGTGCCAATTATGCATGCTTCCTCCATACTGATTTCCACATAATGCTAATGACAACAGGAAGAGATTATCACACTGATAGTTGCTGTCAAATCCAACTTAAAAAACAACCACCACCAACAGCAACAAACAATAATATCTTCAGAGGTAAAAATACAGAATTCCTGTTCCTTTCTCTGTATTTTTAATGAGATGTAATGTAGAACTATAGGACCTTTGAAATTTCCTTCCAACTGAAATATTCTGTTCTGTTCTATTCTATTCTATTCTATTCTATTCTATTCTATTCTATTCTATT
>CM021697.1:166175589-166201513 GCA_011074415.1 Stictonetta naevosa | reverse complement strand
TTCTATTCTATTCTATTCTATTCTATTCTATTCTATTCTATTCTATTCTATTCTACAGATTTTGTGCTACCTAGGTAAACACTAAGTGTATGATTTATGAAAACAGAGGACATATGTAGTATTTAGATATTCAGATTTTTATTTTATTTTATTATTATTTTTTTTCCTGCCATCATCACTTCTTTCTTTCTCTGGCTAACACTTAATGAGACAAACACTTTACCGAGGTGTGTAATGATAGGACAAGGAGTAACAGCTTTAAAATAAATAATATAGTAGATTTATATTAGATATAAGGAAGGAATTCTCTACTATGAGAGTGGTTAATTATTGGGACAGGTTGCCCAGAGAGGCTGTGAATGCCCTCTCCCTAGAAGAGATGGGACCTTCAGCAGCCTGATCTAGTCGAAAGTATCCCTGCCCATGGTAGCGGGTTGGAACTTTAAAGGTCCCTTTTAACTCAAACTATTCTGTGATTCTATGAATTAGCTATTTTTTGTCCTTTTGATTTAATGACATCTGTGTGATGATGTAGACGAAGTAGATATAAAGCTAGGGTCCATCATTTTGTGGATGACCCATTAGCTATAGATTGATCTATAGCTACTTTATTATGTCTTTTAAATGTAAGCTACTTGGTTTGCATAATGAATGAATGTCCATTCTGAATATGCAAAAAAAAGATAGGTCTTAAATTGTAGGCAGTAGGTTATATTTTCAAATTACCAAACCAGAATTATAGCAAGATGGAAACTATCACTGAGTATCATATGAGATGTCAAATGCTTAAACTGAGCAATTAAGGAGACATTTTAACTATAAATAATATTTTCAGATATGATTTAACTATAAATAATATTTACAGATAAGAGCATAAAAGTTTCTCTATTATTCCTTTTTTAATATTTTATATTTATATTGCAGATTTTTTTGATAGAAACTACCCAAACAAATGCGTACTTTCATCATTCTGAGATGAGTATGTGGTACAGATTTCTGTTCAGTTTTTATTCGTTTAAAGTACTGGCTTTATGCTCTCCTAACTTAAAATGGACATTTATATAAAAGATATAACAGATTGACTTCTTTTTCTTGTAAATCATGAACAGCTACTGTGAATTTATTCCTTAATAGAAAGTTCAGACTTGTACTACAGACAAAATATTGAAAAGAATTTTAAATATTGTTGAATAAAACAAGATTGCAACACCTATAGGAGTTAGATTTTACAAAATGTATTATAAGTGCAGATACAATGCATCTAGTCAAATGTATCAGAAATTCTAAGGTGCTAATAGCAAGCTTTAAAATCATTTCTATTCAATTTCTCTGGATAAAAAAAGCAGGCATTCCACACCCAGAACATGAGGTTTCTTAACATCCATGGTATTAGAGGAGATATCTTATGAAAGAATTATAAATGGAAATCTACATTGTGAGCAAGCATCTAGTTCCAATACGGGTGCAAGACTGATTTTTTTTCTCTAGTAAAACAAGAAGAAAAAAATCAGACATGAGGACTGCCAGTACTTACATGTGTTTAAATTCTTCCCACATCTTCACTTGATTGACATCTTCAACAAGCTGTTAATGACCCACTCCATTTGCTTTAAATGAGCCTTAAATTTTTAGATCTGATGTAGTTTTGTAGGAAGAGGGAATTAAGTAGATTTAATTGCCTTTTTCAGTTTTTGTTTTTGTGTTTGTTATTCACTATTCAAAGGAACAGTATGCTTTGCCACTGTAATAAAATCTCTCAGTAGTCCTTTCTTTGATTTGAGTTCTAGATGCAAAACTGTGTGCTAGTTATAATGAATCAGTATTCTTATCCAAGCTAGGCTGTTGGTGTTAGGTAACAGTTATTCATAAAATAAGAGTTTTTCTCATACTGTTTTTCAGTGTTTTAAAGTAGTAATTTAGCAGCTGTCTTGGATAGGGCTGTGAGCATGTTGAAAATCAAAGGTGACTTTGATTCTGTTCATGAGATGGGTTGGTACCACATTTTTATTAGTGTATTTTTCTTCCTTGTACTTTGATAGTTTTAGTCCCTGGGGCACAGAGCTGAGAAATAGAGATTGTAACTATCATGCTAGATGAGGAAAACAGCGTAAGTGACGATGCAAAATGTATTGTCTCTGATAGTGAACAAGCAGAGACTGGCTTGTGTAAAACAAATTTTTACAGTCTAACTGTGATGGGTTATTCTCAACACACTGGTACCTGCTGAGGAGCTGTGTTATATTTAGTTCTTTCTTTAGTTCTTTATTTCTTTCAAGAAATGAGTTGCATGTCTGTAGAGAACTGATGATACAGGCAACCATGGCTGTTAATATGCACTCAGCACTTTATATTCAGGCATGAACATCTATATCGGTGCCAGACACTAGTTAATTTGTGATTGTGATTGGAGAAAAATATTGGCAAGACGGCTGGGAAGTGGTGAGGTAGACATCAAAGTGCCTATCATTGTAAGCCTTTATTGTTTCAAAATGAAGAGCTCACAATTTTTCCCCATTAGGAATGAATAAAAACTTAGAAGACATGATAAATAGTGAGCTATTCTACTTCCTTTTATGCTGGGCATTCACATGGGCAGTACTTCACAGTATGAAATTTTGACACAATCTTCTGATGCAGGCTTATTAATAGTTTAGTTCCTGAATATGTATGCCATCAGTTATCCACAAATATTTATGGTATATTGAATTTGCATAAGATGGAATGTATACAATCACAAATTTTACATATATGATATGGGTAATAGTAGTACATAGGGTCTTCAGGTTTGAGCAGAGATTAACCTCCCTGTGCCTGTCTGTATAACCTCTCCTGTCTGTACCTCCCTTCTGAAGGAGGATAGCTGTGCATTTATCTGGTAGACCACACTTTAGGCACCCTGCTTTGGAGAGAAGGGAATATGGCATTAACTGAGTTATAATGAAATACAATATCTGGTATAAAGTAGTCACCATGCTCTCTGTGACCTCATCCCTGCAAGGCAGCAGCTAATCAGTGTTATCTGGTGGGGCCTTTCTATTATGTCCCCTCTCTTACAATTCCTATCTGCTCAACAAATGACATATGATCTTTCATCTGCCTTTGTGTCTCCAATAAGCATAAAGTCTGACGGTAGCAGGAGGGGAAGGAGACTAACCTTTTCAGCTCGATTACAGAGAGAACAATTTGTTTTTGTAATTAGAGCTCAGCAGTGATCTCTGTTTATTTCACTGTTACTCAGCTCGGTGTAAACAGAACTCAATTTTGACAACTGTTTAGCTCACGGCACAGTTTTAAAGTATTAAAGGATAATGGAAGACTTATTAGATTAGCTTTTGCCATGATCTTTTAGTGTCCCAGATAATTATAATTTGTGATACAGCTGAATGGTTTAGGCTTGTATTATTATTATGCATGCATTTCTGTGTAATACTTTATATACTGTTGATGGGCACTAAAATATGCATTAGGAAGTATACATTTAGTCAGATTGAACAGATATTACCGGCATTTCCAAGTAGCTTAAATTGTTCTTTGTGTGTGTGTGTGTGTGTGTGTGTGTGTGAATTTCATTTCTTTTTCATTATAACTGTTCTTAGTTCCTGATTTTTCTTTTTTAAAAAAATCAATTCAATCATCTTCTTCATTATTATTACTCTTAATCATTCTTAGTAAAACTTGTGTGACTTCTACCACACTTCTTTGATCCAGTCACTACATTACATTTCTTCCCCAGCATTTTACTTTTGTCATTCCCTCCATTTCATACACTATGTTGCATATTTTTTCTTGCACAATCTCCTTTTTTATCTTTCTTATTTAGTACTTCAGATTATTCTTGCTAGTTACATATTGTTTTCACCCTTGTATTTGATTTTTCTCATTATTACCTCTTAATTATATGTTGCTTATTTCTCTGATCTTATAATTAGCTTTTTAGCTTTTGATCACCTTTTCGCTATTTTGCATAAGGCATGTCTTTTTAATCTTTTCATTGCTTTCCTTTACACACTGTTCCCATTCTTATTCTTTTTTTGCTGTCTAACACCATTCTATCAGTTTGACCATCTCTGATCAGAAGCAATACTTCTAATCTTACTTTCTATTTATAGTAAGAATTTTGTATACTGTTTTGTCCTTGTTTAAAGGTATGCAATTTTCTCTCTCTCTCTCTTTTTTTTTTTTTTTTCCCCAGTAGTCAAAGTTTGCAGCTTATTGTCAGTTCTCTACATTTTAGGGCAATAATTTGAAGGTGATTACATGATCACCCTAAATTACTGGAACATCTGAGCAAGAAAAAAATATTTTGAGCTTTCACATTTGAATAATTGTATTTTCTCCTAAGATGTGTCGTGAAAAGGAGCCTAAGTGGATACATTTAACAAAACATGAATATTAGTTCAAGAGTGAAATACAATTGTATTTTCATCTCAGTCTTAATGAACATTGTTGGTTCATGCTATGAAAGCACAAAGATTGCTTGCTTAGGGCAAATAAAGCTCTGTCAAGGTTAATGGCCCCAAATCCTTCCTGCCCTAAACACATATACATCTGTTTTAACTTAAATTTCTTAAATTTGTTTTGAAAAAAAAATAAAGAAAAAAATAAAGAAAAAAAATATTGCAACAGGAAAATAAAGTGCCACAACAACTGGACTGTGTGGTTCACCTCCCTCTTTCTCTTTTATATACTAATTTTTATGCTGCACTCATTCCAGTGCACTACCACATAGCAGGATGGTCTATTACTAGTTTAGTTCAAATTAGTTATCTCATGCTTGTGATTAGAGTTCTTGTTTATTCAGGCAAAAATTAGTAACTTAAAGGCATCCAGGCCTTTCAGACATATTTTAAATTTGGAAGTGAAAGGTAGGTATCTCTTTCTGAAGAAATCAGTCTTGTCAAACAGGAGTATAGCAAAAGAGGAGATTGCTATCATCAATGTGTAGTAGGAAAAAAAATATAAATATATATGCACACCTTGCACATATACTGCCAAGTTATAATGAAAAGAGCAGGTAGTTTTCTGAAAGACATGCTTCTCCCACATTTTCATTATCTATTAGATATTCCTATTCATTCTGTTGACACTCATCACAGTAGTCTCTGAGTACCTCCCAGTGGTGTGATAAGCTCTTGACTTAAGATCTCTCATTTTCTTTCCAGAAGGAGAAAACAGCTGAGTGTTTCAACTTTAAATTCATGCATTTTTGGTATCCTATGTCCCAGAGGTCTCCAATTCTAGTTTAAATTCTTAATTCTGGATGTACTATGAAACAAGGTATTTGGATTTGTGGCATTTAATCTGAAAAAAAATGGAATAATAACTGAGCAAGAGCAGATCACTTTCTGCTGGCTAAGACAGTTTTGTAGCCAGCTAGCAAAAGAGGAAAATATTATTTATAAAATGCTCTTTTGTGAGAACTTTAGAACAGAGATGTTAAGATACATGGTACTATTCTTCCTCATTTATTTGATAGCCAAACTAGAATGAGACTTTGCTCCAAAAGAATTTTAGGCACTATATCAAGAACTTGACCTAAATAACCCTCTCTCTTTCCACTAAGTAGGTGGGGATCATAGTAAGGATAACTTGCTAATATACTTATTTAAGTAATGTACCCTTCCTCAAACACATATTACCTTATTCTTTACAGTGGTACAATTTTATCCACAGGGGACTACAGTATAACTGTGAGAGCTTTACAATACTTCTGTGGGTCTTTCAGCACCATTTACTCTGTTGAATTTCTGCAGAACTAGTTCATGAGACGATCTTGTTAAAGTACCTTCCTGATGAAGGTAGCATCATTTTTCTGAGATAAAAAGAGGTCAAACTACCTACTACGCATGAGATGTTGGCTTTTGAGTCCATATCATGTGAATTATGTAACATAATATATAACATGTATAACCTAATCATGATACATATATCTAGGATCTGAAAGTATACTGATCATTATTCAGTTCACCAGAAGTGCAGGTTTTTGCCATGCTGGATACACGTGGAGGTTCTACTATTGCTCATTTCTGTCAAAAAGGTATAGCACATTCTCCCTAGATCAAACAAACTAGACAGACCTCATGGTTTACAATATTAAATAATGCAGAGATACAGGAGTATAAGAATAATGAATGTCTTGTCTTCCTCTTTAGATCCATCATCAGTGTGCTGTCAAATCTATGCCATGACTCGAGTCCAGACTGAATTTTCAAGAATATTAAACTTGCTTAGATTTTTTTTAGTTAACTAACGTTTTCCTGAGCTTGCTTAGGATTTAGACGATCAGATAGCTAATGTCAGTTTGTTATAGTTGGTGTGTCTCAGCATTTATTGGAATACTGTTTTTGCAAAGAAAGGAAATATGACTTATTTGACCAACACATTAGTCAGCATCAATTCTAATCAGGATCAGTACCAGAAAACTTCCAGTTATCACTCTTTATCTTCTAAACTGCAAAGGGTATCATTCAGATTTCTTAGATCATCGGTTTCTCAGGATATGCATCACATCTCTGGTGAATAGTTATACTGAATTTGGGGGTTTCTGATGGACACATAGCTGGTGCTTATTGCTGTGGTATATCTAACAATTTAGAAAGCAATTGAATTAGAACTGATTTTAATAAAATAAATGTTTACAGTTCAGCTGTATATTATAGGCATTCTACTGATTATAGAGTTTATTGTTTTCAATGGCGATTTGAAGTGAGATATGACATACTTGGTAAATATTGATGGAAATAAAAGGATTTCTTGGTCTTAGTCAAAAAACAAGGGAGTCTCTATATGTGATGAAAATTAAGATTTTCTGAAGGATAGACTATCAGTGGCTGAGGCTCAGATATAGTTACAAAGATTTGTTGCATCTTCATCTGGTTACTAACCACCTTTTTTTTTTTATGTGGCCTATGGAATTTCTTAGACAGCTGGTATATATAGATATTAATTTTATCTCTCTGAAATCAAGATAATTTGCTTTTTTTTTTTTTTTTTTTTTTTTTCTGAGAGCTGAGAAGTATTTGATCACTACCAAAATAAGTATGGTCAAACCAAGGTATTTGCAGATTAGTACCCCCAAACATTATATGTAAGAACAAAGGTCAGGGCAAGATAAACTATGATGAAAGAGTCCATGTAAGAAGGTAAGGGCTATTTCAAAGCTATGAAGATATTACTTTCCAACAACTAGCATGTCCTGGTATAATCCTGAAGTGATATTAGGTATATATAGTAATTGTGTCTTCTTTATTACTGCATACTAAACATAACTCAACAGCAATTACAAAATCTCTAGTTTTGATGAAGTATAGAAAAAAAAAAAAAGAAAGAAAATATTTATAGGCAGGATTTTTCTTCTAGTAAGAAATGAATTTTCTCTACATTTATACTTAAAATCTAAAAAGAGATGGTTTTGCAAAAAAAATTAGTTCCCCAGAATTACTGCAACATACATGCAAAGATCACCTTTAATAAGTGGACATTGACTGTCAATAGAAACATAGTGTATTGTTCCTCCTTTTTAAAAGACATAATTCTGCTTTTATATAGTCATTTTAAGAAGATACAGCTGTGTATCTTTTTCAGATCAGTGTGCTCCTTAGAGCACAAATATGAGGAGTTATCTATTGCTAAGCCCATGGGGAAAATGTTCAACTTTATAAACTTGTTTGAATTCCATCTTTTCTAAACTAATTCAACATTCACTGAATACTTTCAGTTCATGCAAACCTGAAAACAGAATTCTCTAATTATGGTAGGTTGTAATTTCACATTTATTTTCCACATTTTGTTTGTTTAAATATTTCATATAAAATGAAATGCATTCTATTTCTGCATAGTATTGGCTTTTGTAATTTTTCTCTTCCTCTTTTTGTGTGAGTGTGTGTGTGTGAATTGAAGTGAAGATTTACTACAATTTTACTAGTTCTTTCTCATTTAATCCCAACTTTAAATAATGTTTCCAGAATTAGGACCCTTACTTATCTTAATCAGTTAATTATTTGGAAATTTGGGGAAAAACAACATCTTGTACCTTTTTCAGTAGTGAGGAACTGCTATATTTTAGTGGACCTTTTGAACATCTGTCAGTATAACATTTTCCATCTCTTTTAGGCTAAATGTCAAGTGCTTCTTACTGAAATGAAGTATTACAAAATGAGGAGGATTTATCATGAAACCATGATTACTTTTTGGGATGTATACTGAATTTATGTCAAAATTAGAAAAGCAAAGTGAACCTATTTTTGAGATAAGAAAACAAATACATACATAAATACTGAAAGACAGTCAACCTTTAAACATAATGTCTTAAACAGATCTGGAAGCCTTCCTGGAGTGAGCATGGTGAGAGAATTCCTTCTCCTTTAAATAGACAAACTGTGAATTTTGCTCTCTCCCTTTATATGCACTATATATCACAATAAGAACAATATGAACACATGCATTTCCCAGACTTATTGTTCAGTGTTTCCATATGTTGTAAAAACATACTTCAATAAAGAAATATATACAAATTGAATGAGAAGCCAAAGGAAAAAAACAACAAACAAACAAACAAACAAAAAAACACAACTGCAGGGCATCACTGTGAAAAAATGTTTCAGCTGCCTGTTATTAACTGCTCAACCTGTTTTATGCTGGATTTCTGCATAATTATGTTAGGGAGGAAGGGGAAAGAACAGATGTTAAATAAAGATTGAAAATAAGAAAATGACACTGTTCAAAATATATATTTTTTAAAAAGTAGCTATGGTTGCTACTTTTTTCTTTAGCTAGACTTTTTTCTTGTTGTTGTTGTTGGCAAGACTTTTAGACAGCAATCTATTTCTCAAATTCATTGTCCATTTCTGCAAGATTAAAGTAAAACAAAGTGTTTCTTTTTCACTCTGATCAGTTGAACAATTATACAGCTCCAATAATCCCCAAGTCACACTTTCAGAAAGCAGCAGAATGTTTCCTCAAGCAGTTTCATAAAGTAGATTACATGAATATGAAACCCTATAAACTCTTTCCATGGGAAGTTTTTTGATTGCTTATGCAATTAGTCTTTTTTTCATACTTAAACAATAATATCTAAATAATCCAAAGCACATGCATTATTTTTCCACCATATTCATAGAATGAATGGCACTAAATTAAACATTATTTTTTTTCATCCCTTTTTCCCTTTCTTGCATCATGCTTTAAAGCAAATTGAACTATATATATATATATATTTATAAGTCCCCCCCACCCCCCCCCCCCTTTTTTTTTTTCCTTTTTCTCTACTTGTTATTTTCTACACTGAGATTGAATACATTATGAATTTGTGGACTAGATAGAGGTATCTGAAAAAGACCAAATTACATGCAGAGTTACTACATTAAATCCTTTTCATTACCACCCTACTATACACTACTTTTTACCCTGAGTAGATTATTTGTTTCAGTGCAAGTTGAATAGACCCTGTGGGTTTGACCAGTGACCCTTAACTAAAGAAATTGAACACTTGAATGGCATTGCTACTGCACTTTTTCAGAGATCTTTTTTCACAAGATTAAGGTAAAAGAAGAGACCATTCTGGGAGAAGGATTAAGAATTAAAATGAATCCTTTCCCCAGTGTTTTAATTTTCTGCTTGCTAATGAAAAAAATATTTTTCAAGCATTCACAAATTTGTTTTTTTGTTGTTGTTGTTGTCCTCACCCCATCAAAAGTGGGCTTCAGTCTGCTGAACTGTCTTCAGGTGAAGAAATATTTTCTGATATATATATGTATATCTGTTGTGTAACAGCTCACAACTCGATAGACTTGTTTCTTGAAAAGCTTACAAGTAAACTGATGAAGAAACTATAGATTTTAAGCATCTTATGTTCAATTTGAATATGACTGAAATTTTATCTGAAAAAAAAAAAATCTAACTAAATCATGGTCTTATTCTAGTTCTCTGGTATAGCTTCTATGGAGTGTACACCATTTAGAAGAGGTGTTGTAAAAAATGACCATGTCAACTTGTATGACTGCGGGTATGTAGTGTGTGCATGTACATTTTCTAGATACATTCTTATTACAGATTTTCATTGTAATTGCAAGCAAATAGCAGTAGCTCAATGTTATAGTATGCTTAATACTGCAACTGTGCCATTACTACCAATCTCTGTAGGAAAGGAAAGCATGGTTTGTGGATACCAGCAAGTTGATGGATTGTTCTGTGGAATCAGAACAAATCTTTCTTATGATTCATTTTTGCCACAGATAAGCCATAAAATGACTACAGCAGATTGATGGAGGTTTAGTTTTTCTGCTCTTGTTTTAAACAGTAGATGTAGAACAGGTTCTTCTATTTTATAGCCTGAAGCTGAACTGTCAACATAAAAGATATACAGACTTAATACCTGAGAGCTGGGCAGAAGAATTTCTTCCCATTTTTTTTTTTTTTTTTTTTTTTTTTTTCTGAGCAGATTAAGCACCACACAATATAGCTCATTACTGGCTAGTGTAAATTTATTGAAAAGGCAGTTTTTGCTAAAGTGCATGAAATACTATGTCTTGTTACTACCTGCCCTACTGCAAAACACAGATACCAGCTAAGAATGAAAAAAGATTTTCATTTCAAATCTGCCTGTCCATATTGTGAGAATTCCTATATCTCACTAAAATGTACCAAGCTTGAAACCTTATTTGTACTTTTTTTTTTCTCTGTGATTGCATGTGACTGACTCCACATCTCACTTGATGTCATATAACTGTAGTCAGTGTACAATTATGAGTTTATTAAATCCATAATAGGAAAATAAATAAATCAATAAAACAGAATTGAACATAATATGGAAAGAAAAATAGCCAGAGATGATAACCATTCAGATTTTTTTATATATTTTTTTCAGCTTTGGATATTGATTCTCTGGCATATTTTTAGTTTTGGATATTTTTATTCAATGAAAAGTAAAATTATGATGCTTCATAAAACTATATGTCAAGAATCAAAAGGGCAGTGTGCTACACATTTTCAAGGTGGAACAAAAGTGAAAAATGAACTGATAAACAGAAGAAAAAGACTTGAAACAAAAGAATGGAGAATATATATATTTAAAACGAATTTATAAGAATATATCATTTTTCACACACTTGGCAACAATTTAAATTTCATTCAATTTAACATACTTTTCATATGGATAATTATGTTCATTACTACATCTATATATATCTAGAATCTGACCTCTTACAGGCATGCATAGGATAAAAAGTACTACTATTTTCATTCCTGCTCATCTACAGTTGGGTCAGTAGTACTGATGTGTGGAAAACTTATGTTAATGCTTAGCTAGAGTCCTGGTTTTTGGACATCTTTTAAAATGAATTCTGGTTTAAGGCTTACTGGAGATAAAACTTTTCCATTACATACACCTTCTTTCAGGTTTAGTTGATACCATTTAAAAAAAAAAAAAAAAAAAAAAAAAGGCAAAACAATCAAACCATAGCTGGGCTTAAATACAACAGTTTAGAACAAATAAAACTTATAGAGGAATAGAAACTGTTTTAAGAGGTGAACTGGGAAGTTTTCATAATTAGCAGGGTTTTTTTTTTGTTTTTAATAGGATTTTACCCTTAAGCAATCCATATATATACATGACCTTCCCTCTTACTCTGTTTTTCATGAGGATACTTACATTTTTTTGTTTGTGCTTTTGATTTTTTCAGAAAGACCTATTGAGAAATATTGCATTATAAGAGTTTTTTTTTTTTTTTTTTTTTTTTTTTTCCTACTCATTTAGAGTATGGCACACTTAAGCTTGCTAGGTTTAAAGTTTGTTTTGACATTTTTCTCCATAGTGAAATTCTGATCTGAAAGTTTATATTAATAAATTTCCCTTCTGTGTTTGAAATGATCTCGAATGTCTATTAAAATCGTATCCAAACAAATGACATCTAAATTATTGTAGGCTGAAAATTTATAAAACAGTGCATGCTGCAGAATGATAAGCCTAAACTTGCAATTCTTATTTAGAGAAAGAGTTTAGAAATATTGCCTGAAGTTTTTACCTTCCCCTTCCCCACCCTATTTTTATATATTGATCTGATATGATCTGACAGAAGTATGTTGGCCAGTTATGACTAATTTTGTCCTATAACCTCTTAAAACTTCACCTTTCTCAACCTTCTCTCAAAGTACGAGAGTATGAAAGATAACCTGCTCATTTTTTGCAAGTATCACTAGGAAATCTGTACATGAGTTCATTTTCCCTTATGGAAGAGGTAGGAATATGAGCAAGTTAAGTTAGTTCTTTCTTGACTGGTGTAGGAAGATACGGGTTCCATTAATCGTGTGATGTAACACAGCTGGGCATGACAAGCTGGAGCATGTCTTCCAAGAAATTTCAAAACAGCTTTCTTGAAAACCACTGTGAATGAAATAGCACATTTTTATAGTAAGACTGATTAATCAAAATAGGTCTTTCCTAACACAGAAATAAAATGAATCCGATTAGATGTCAGCTCTGTAGCTGTGTTCAGAATCTCTGCCAAAATTCTGTGCAAAATACATTTCCACTAGAGTTATAGAATACAAATAATTTTGTATTTAGGGTAGAGAACCAAACATTGTCATATATTTCTATTTAAAGATGGTAACCTACATCTACATTTAGACATTCAGAGTGGGATTTATTCATACAGCTAATTAGCAATGGGATTCAATTCAAATGTAGGTATCTAGATTAGGGTGAGCATTGTGTTCTCTTTTAAGTAGACCTCCATTTACTATAATGGGAACTTAGACATCTATCTGACATATGAACCTCCTTGACATATGAACCTCCTTCCTTAGAGGCACCTAAGTGTCTGAATCTGGGGCTATGTCCCACTTACATTCCTTAGGTAAAAATACACATACCTGTCTGTACAAGCAGCACAAAATAGTACTACATGTGGAGTGGAAGTGTCTGAGTTAGTTCAGCAACAGAAACATTTTGGACATATTAGTATATTGTTTTTCTCAGGCTTATTAGCTTCTCAACAAGGAATCATTTTAAGAGATTTTACATTGATCAGCCCAGAGAGTGATATTTGAAAAACTTAGCCACTATGTAATGTATGATAATATTCATGATCTCTTAGTGCTTTGCACGTATTCAAACAAAAATAAGTGTTGTGTAGGGAGGAGATCAGCCTTTCAACAACAATTATAGCTTGTTGTTGAAAATCATTTTAAGATGTATTTTCAGGTTTTCATTTATTTATTTGTTTATTTATTTATTAAAGAAATAACACCATAATAACTCCAATAACTCCATGAAATTGCAAAATGTGTCTGACTGTTACCCTGATTACGAGTAACTTTTGAGACAGTGTCTATCCAAGGACACAGGACTCAGAAATAAGTTTCCACAAATTTTGCATTTATAGACAGCTGTAATAAACTATATAATTGCCCAACATAAGTGAAAAAACAGTGTCACAGAATATTAGACACTGGAGACTCTTGACTGAAGAAAGTCATTTTCAATGCCTCAGTTACCAAGCAAGCTTCAAGCAGACTGTGCCTTCCAAGACATGTTCATCAATAACACTAATACAAATAATAAATGCAGAAAATAAGCATTAATTAGTTCTATTGCTCACAGAACTATGTATTTTTGTTACCATGTTATCATTCAGATGGCAAAGTGAAATTCTGTGAATATCTAGCATTTGTGTGTTCTTGGAAATTTAATAGAATTGCCTTATTGTAAAATGAGAACAGCTTGGTTCTTGGGGAAAAAAAGAAAAAAAGAAAAAAAAAGAAAAAAAATGAAAAAAAAAATGTTTCTATTTTTATCTCACATGTAGGCTTTTATAAAATACCATCATATTTTATTTTTTGCAGACAGTATAATCACCCCTGAATACATCATTTCTTAATACATTGTTTCTTTAAAAATGTTGCTTAAAAACACCTCAAGATACTCAGTCTTTCTGACTATGTGAAAGATCCCCAGTTTGTGCCACTATGGGACACGATTTAGCAATGAGACTCAACAAGTCAGGTCAACAGTTACCTTGAAGATCTCGAAGGTATTTTCCAATCTAAATGATTCATAAACTGTGGAAAAGCTCATGGAGGGCAAAACTGTTATGACCAGGAATATCAGCAGAAGGAACATGCTAGAAGGCCAGTGAATGAGAAAAGCTATTCAAAGTTTTGCAGAAGCTTAAATTACCTTTGGTGGCAAATGGAAAGTCAGAGGATGGAACTGTAAGTGAAATGATGCTCTAAAAATCAGGGACAAACCAGCTGACTTCTGAAGTTCTTGAGAGGCTGAAAATACGTTTGATTAAAATACTGAAAGAATATATATATGCATTTAATGCAAGGAGGAGTTGTCTTTTTCTTTCCATTCTCACACTCTTTAAGCAGACAACTTGTATTTAGAAGAATAAATTAGAGAAAACTAGTAGCTCCTTGGCTTCTCCTGATCTGCTTGCAGGTTTACTTCACTGAACCTCAGATTCTGCATGCCACTCTCCATAAAAGAAAGCAAAAATGCAAACACCACCGGTATGTTTTGAGAATGTTACAGATTTTGCTCTGTGAATGAAAGATAAGCAGATGGTGCTTGGTACAACTATTAGCTACTCACAATTATAACTGATGGTGTTCATGGGACAGGACACATTTCTACAATATAGTAAGATTACAGTATGTCCGTTCTAATGCTTTAAAGCATCTTGTTAAATTATTCTGTATTTTTGATCCTTTACTGAAGTATCTGTAAAACTGCTTGTTAAGAGAAAGCATGTTAACAGGTGTCCTTGTGCATTGGAGATGAATGCATCCTTGTGGGATGAATGCATTATGGATATAGAATTGTCTTCACACTTCTCACAATCACCTTTTTTCACCTCTTCACGCAGTGAACACATCCAGATTGTTGTCACTGCACTTGATTGCAGTATAGGAGGCTTACAGGGTCACAGCCAGCCTTGTATCTTTTGTTCTTTTAATCCAAGTCTTGGGAGCTTTATTCTCACACTTTCAAATTTAGTGTGGCTTTTTAAAAATTATTTTTATAATTACACTACATTAATAGCATAATTAATATTTTTCATATATGTGTACAATGCCAGCCTTGTTTCTGTAATGTATATTCATAGATATCGTTGTGAACATCTATGTTTATTTATGTATATGAAGATGATTTTTCTGACAAATAGTCAGTGGGATACAAAAAATTCTCTTTTGCTTTGTAATTTTGCCAGACTCACCTGCACCCATTGTACCAGTCTCTTTTGCGAGGATCTGTTTTACAATTCCAAAATTATATGCACATCAAAGAGAAATAATAATAATAATAATAATAATAATAATAAAAATACTAGATAAATCTCTTAAAATTTGGGGCAAAGATGAATTTTTACAGATGAACTTCATGTTTTCACTAATAGCAGTTTTTCTATGTAAACAAGTATCAGTATTATGTGCACTAATTCAGGAAGATGATGAGTTCATGTTTGATTTTAATTATGTGTCATCTTACTGAAAATGAGGAAATTTGTATATTCCTGCTGAATGTCAATAAATAGTGAAAGATGAAAGTACATAACGTAAAGAGTTGAACAGCAAATCTGATACAACTTATCCCAAATGGGCATACAGCATACCTGAAGGTGTTGAGAAAATAGAATAAATGTTTTAAAATATATATATACTTTTTTCCTCTTCAGAACACTTGATGAATTCCCCATAATGTTAGTGGGTAGAGAGACATTTAAGACAGGCAAAAGAAATTTTAAATTCAGGTGTGTTTTAGCCCTGGTCTATTACTACATTTTGAGATAATCACATGGCATGAGTTAAGGTTGTTATCCATATTACAGATCTGTTCTCAGAAGTCTTTACATTCCCCATTGCAGCCTTTGATAATTCAATTAGTCTCTCAAAAAGTTGGGAGTAGCTGATAAATTCACTTTAATGTTAAATCAAGTACCCCAGCAGGTTTCTCTTAATATGATCGCTTCTCAGGGAGCTGAGCTCTAGAGGTGATACCTCCCAGACGGAGCCTTTTGCAAGGAATATGTGGGCCTCAAGAACAGATTAAAAGAACTGTCTGTACCAACATAGCTTCTCACTATTAATAAAGTTACTTCAGATCATGACAGTGATCTCATTCACTCAGATGGTTGTCCATCTAGTTTAATTTAATTGACAACCTTAGCTCTCTCCATGGATCAGATTCCATGAATATGATGAATGATCTCAGGAACAGAGAATGTCATTAAACAAGCTGATTTTAACCCTTCCCTTTAAATACTGTCTTTTGGGATTCCCAAATCTTATTGGCAGACACTGATTGCTGAATAACAAGTAGGAGGGGATTAGCTACATCTGCATTGACTGTGTCTTCACAGAATGCTAACAATAATGCCAGTTCTGTTTGTCTACCTCTAGGAAATGAACAGAGAGTATGTGTTAGATGAACAACAGGATTTAGTATGGTAAATAAATGTATGTCCCTGTAGAAATCAGCTAGCAAAGCTGAAAAAAGTCCTAATAAGAAAATGCTGTAAATACTAAGGTATTTACAACCAGTTGGCCTTAATAGGCAGATTGTCATTGACCTTCTGTACAGGATTACAGTCTTGCTAGAAGGAAGACTTGAATTTTAGATGTATTCATCCATATCATCAAAGATGCATGTTGTCATCATAGTTGGAGCAGGCTAACTGTGACATTGGAATTATACAGAAAATGCTTCATTTTCCTATCCAAAGGTAGAAAATAAAAAGGGATGGGAAATATAAACCTCTCTCTATGTGTGAAATGCTTTATTCTGTATTTTTATTCCACATTTTCCTCTTTGAAATTAAATAGGCAATTGTATTCAAAGATAACTTTTGCTGATTGCTTTATAAAACAGATTCTCACAGTAAGCAAAATAAAATGTTATTTTAGACATGTTTGTTTCAAATAGTTTGAATGAAAACAAATTAATTTCTAATGAACAAATTCTATGAAACGTAGAAATTTTACATAAACATTCAGATTTATTTTATAATTTCTTGTCTTATTTTATCTTTACTTGAAAATCAGAGACTTGCAAAATAGCTTCTTTCTATGCTTCATTCTATACTCATTATAGACTGTGCTGGTTTTATATACTTTTCATGCAATTATTATTTCTCCTTATTATGCCCCTAGCTTTTTTCTACCTAAAAACAAAACAAAACAAACAAACAAACAAACAAAAAAAACACTCTAAAACTCACAATATCTATCCCAAGATATGTTGTAAATGTCAGCCTAGCTAATCTGTCCAATATGGTTTTAAAATACTCCTTGCAGTTATTGAGGTGCAATGAACTGTGGCTGCAAAATGTTGGAGGCAGTTTGTAACACCTAGCTGCAATTGAATTTATCTGAACATCATGTAAAACAGTAAAATAGTGTCAAATGGTGGCTAAAAGTAGCTGTGTTCATATAACACAGGAGCATTTGATCATGCAGATGTGCTCTACAGGATTACCGTCATTGGTTTTCATCACCTTTATACAACAAAGCAACAAAACTGCTAAATAAGCATATCAGCTTTTCAGAAGACTGTGACTGATGTTTTATGAACAAAGTTGCTGACAGTTTGGAAATCCTTGTTTATCATCCCAGCCTGACTTTCTCAGAAATGCCATCATTAAATCAAAAAGCACATTCCAAATTTAAACTGAGAATTTATTTAAAGAAGGAATGAATATTTGGGCTGAAGTTTCAAAGACACAGACTCAATGAATGGGAGAGTTCAGTCCTACTGAACCTTTAAAATAGGAATTTTGAGCTCAGAATTGTTTTCAGGAATGGAATCAGCAGTTGGTGGGAATTTGAGATATGCTGATTTATACTAATACTTTTTATTTTGTTTTTGGAAAGGAGAGAAGTGGCATACTGTGATTTACTTTACTCTTTACTTTTCAGACAACCCAAAATCTGGCTCTAAGATCCAGGGATAGCAATTCCATACTCTCAGGATGGACACAAATGTATGAAAAAATCTGACACAAAAATATGGGCTGATTCAAAAAAATCCCTGGTAACTTCCTTGCTAAGTAAAATTTTAAAGTATTCTTTTGTAGTATTTGCAGAAGACTTGTAGGTTTGAACTATAGCTAGAAGAAAAAACTGAAATCTAGCATTTTTTGCAAATTACCCAGTACTCTGCTGTGTTTAAGATTCAGCTAGATCTGGGAGCCAACAGAGCCTGGGCAGCAAAAACAAGGTATGGCAGCTCAGAGGAATTACTGAGGAGCTTGGCTCTCATCTTCCTCTGCCTCTTAATTCAAGCAGGAGATAGGATGATGTTCTGGACATAGCTATTATGTTAACTTGCTCTGCTCACAAAGTACAGCTGATCAGCTGCTCTGCATTTTTCTTGATAAGTTTCTGGAAACTTATAAATAAAATAAAATAAATAAAATAAAAATAAAATAAAATAATAAAGTGTTCTTCATACCATGTAAAACATTTTGCTTGTGTAAAGTTAGCAGCACCTGTACATCAGCAAAGCCACTCCCTGCTGTGACTCTGACAAGTTGGAACCAGTGCTGCAACCTCAAGGACAGACTTGATCATCCACAATTTCCCTCAGAGAAGAGCAGTAAATCCCAGTGTGTTCCTTCAGGCATTCAAAATAGAACTCTTTGAAGCAAATTTTACTTGTGTAAAAAGAGTTGTAGTTTGGCATAAGCATGGTAGCACAGTATTAAGAGGAGAAAGTAAGCTGTTTTACTTTTGAAAGGAACTATCTCAGTGGAAAAGTACCAGGAATTTTTATCTGACTATATATCGTCAATGAAATATTCAGTGGGAATCCCGGAAGTTATAAATGCATGTAATCACTAGGATATCACTTTGCAAGGGGACAATTTTCTTACCAACAGTGTCACATCTTGAAAAAGGGGACATAAAATGCTGAGTTACATGCTTAAATCTCACCTACATCAAATTAGGGGAAATTAGACTCTCAACAGTTTGCTGAATGATTAAAAGCTTCAGCCAGCAAATTAGAAAAGCCAAGCCAATGAGTGTGTATGACTCTAATACAGAAATAGGTATCTTCAGTATATGAACTCTGTGAATTCATTGAAAATAGGTAGGCCTGTCTGGGTATTTTAGTATTTTAGATCTGGAGTGTATCACCAAATACTGAATGACTCTCTGAATCCATCCTTCTCCTTTGTCTCTAAAGACAACATTAAAATTCTAGTTAATTTTAATTGCAGGAAATTTGATTATGTGGTTTTCTCTGTTTCTTGAAAGAGATTATCATCTCTCTTTTAGCTGCTGTTAGGAACCTCATAAAACTAATATAATATTCTTTTTTTAAAAAAAAAAAAATCCTTTGATTGACAGCAACTCTCCTAGAATTTTGTAAATTAGTTGTAAGATCTAGTTTTCTTCCCTGTTGCATTCTGGTAAAAGCTTAAAGAAGAGGGCTGACAAAACCATGTCTTGCCTTCCTATTCACTAGGATTTAATGTATGTGGTAAGAGCTGCAGGTTCAAACAAATTTTCTGGTGAATACATAGTTAAATTCTCCCACTCTATGGGTAAATTTCTGGGCATGCAAAAGGTGCAGACCAATGCTATTCACAATAAAAATTTAAAGTGACCACCATGTAAAATGGCACGTTAGAAATGTTTGATTGTGTCCAGTAAATGAGACCTTTCAAAATATGTCAACTATAGGAATGAATATCTTTTCCCTGAATCCCAAACAGACTTAGACTGGTATATTAATTAAAAAAAAAAATATGTAAAAGGAAAGATCATGCGTAATAGTTGTACTTAGCACAAATAAGTTCTAGTAAAATACTTGAGTATATTTTATTTGTTAGCATGGATAATGTCAGATGTCAAATAACCAGTTCTTTTAAAGTTTTTTTTTTTTTTTTTTTTTTAAAGAATTATTTTTTTTTTTTTCCTAATTAAAAGGAAAAAAAATCGCCAAAAACAAAATCAAAAAAAAAATAAAACTTTTCTGGGGGCTTTGAGGTGAACATTGACACAAAGGCTAAAATAACTTCAGAAAGTCTTCAGTTTAGTGTTCATTCTATGCAGCTACCTCCATCTTTTAGATTATTACTGTTCTGCATGGTCTGCCTAACCAAAGAATAGGATTTGCCATGCTCTTTGATCTCTTCAAAATATATTGAAATCTGAAATCAAATGCTTTGCCTGAGTTTGACTTTGCTTGCAACAGTGAGCTGAATAATGTACTATGATTTAGAGTCCTCCTAATATCATCTAAAAAAAAAAATATCTTCGGAATTGATCTGGCTATAACTGGGTGCTCTGAAGACATGATGTGTGAATAAAAGAATGAGGAGCAACAATCAAGAAAGTTTTTAAAAGAGAGAAGGAGAATAAATAGAAAAAGGAATACCAGCTAAAACATTTATAGAGGAAACAACCCTATATGATTAAGAGGCTGTACAAAGTGCCAAATGTCATTCCAAGAAAAGAGCATAATTTGTATTTAACATGTTCAGAAGGCAGAGCTAAAATATTTTGTTGATAGCCATAGTGCAGAGCTCTTTGCATATATTGTCAATAATGAAAAAAATAGTTCTACAAAACACAAATATCCTTTCATTTATTTCTTTCACATTAATCATCTAGGTTAGAGGTTTTCTACATAGTAATACTAGGGACAATTAAGACTGTTTAACACAGAGACAGATGCCAGATGTATGCATGTAACAGTTACAGAGGAAGCATATGCATAGTATCAACTCTACAAATAGTCGAGCTCCCTAGACACTCAACAGTTTTGAAGCTGAGGGAGGGAATGTTTTTATGTTATAACATTTTCCCTTGGTGGCAGCAAATTAGCTGCCTTGTATCCATCTTCAGCTGCAACTGCAGAGTCACTTGAGAGCTTACAAATAAGTTTAGAGCTCTGCTAAACTGCTTCTTAGATACATAAGAAGCAGGATATGCACCATGTGCATGATGTAACAGATGCACTAAAGAAAATGAAAAAAGTTGGTTTTTTTCTTCACATAAGACAATTTCTTTATACCTTAATTACTTAGAGAATTTGTGCAAGGTCATATCCTCTTGATCCTGGAGAGATAAGAAAGTGATATAGATTAGGGTTTTTGATGAAGGATCTGTGGAAATGAAGGCATGAATACTCTGAAGTCATCTTCAGTGTCTTTGAGAGATTCATTTACAGTTCATGGAGAACCTGAAAATATGTTATTTAATCTGTTTACATGTACAATCCTCTTTGCCAAACTAGTTATATTTAGAGAGTCAGATTTCAAAAAGGCATCATTCATTATTCTTTCTGATTGATCTAATTAGAACATCATTCAGGCAGAAACCTAAGATAGCATTATGAAACTCAAATTCCTAAAAGAGTGCGGGTGCTTCATAAATTGGCATAAGGTTAATCCCATTCTGGAGATCTCTTTTGAAGGTGGTAATATAACACAACACCAGCAATCTGCTAAACAATAGTCTAGGGCACAATCTAATCAAACAGTAATGAATATGCTACTTGTCATGCCATAAGGGAGACTCCATATGAAACCGGTAAATCATTTCTTTTTTCATAGGAAGACATTTCTGTGTCTGTATGTCCAAATGAGATTTCCTTATGGAGGAACATCAAGGAAATTGTTCTTCCAACTGTTCTGTCAGATGCATTTCACCTCCCATGAAGCCCAAGTGTATGACCCTTATACAACATCAACCTTTTAAAACAGAGAATGATACCCAGTGGGTTTTTCTATCTATCAGTATAAAACAGACATGGTCTTATTATATCTTGTAAAGGAGATTTTAAATGTAAATCCAGGCATGCTGGCAGGAATGTGGGGAAAGCTGTATTCTTTTTCACCAAAGTAGCCAGATTTTGAATGGTTCAACATCTGTGGTGCTGTTAAATTTTGTTGTTGTTTGTGTGTGAAATTTTGCAAAGGAAAACAGATAGTATCTGAAAAGCTTTAATGTGTTGATTCTGTATTGGAGAAAATCCTCCTCCCACACAGAACCTGATACACTTCCATTCAAGAGAACCTACCTATAGTCAGGATGTAAATAGAGCTATCAGAGTGTATAGAAATAGATTTCTTCAGAAGCCTGTTTCTCTACACAGTGGCACCCTCATCAGTCAATGTCTGTAAACAAGTTGTCATATCCAAATATGAGACAAGCTTACAAAGCAAAAAGCTTAGTGCCTTCTAATTGAAGATCTGTATACTGAGATAATTGGCAACTGGTGAAGAAGGTTCAGTAGTACAATATATAGCTAATCATTGATGGCTTGATGGTGTGACAGATGGGGATAGCTTCTTTAAATTATGGAGTTTTTATATTGGTATTTTCAGGAAATGTCAACAGCATGATTATATTTTCATTAATGTTGTCTTTCCTTCCCATTCATTGCTTTTGTTTGTCATAATCACTTGTCTCTAACTGTACAGTCTATTATTATTTGTATAGGACACAGCATAATGAGGCTGCTTAATGATTGGATTCCTAAACATTGCTGCAGTACAATATACAGTGTTTAGCATTTACTAAATATTGCAAATTAGATATGGAAATCATTGATATTGCAATTATGACTAGCTCACAATAACGTTAACATTTTTTTTTTTTTTTTGAATGTCACGCAAATTCTGCTAAGGATTGTACAAATTCAGCTAGGTTTCAGTTATGAGTTATTCCAGTTTATGTGTCAGCTCTGAAAAAATCCCCATATAAAATCTGTGGAACTTCCTTGATCAAAAACAAGAAAATGCATTATACTAAAAATATTCTTTTTAACAGATCCTCAGACCTATTCTCTTCTGTTAATCACTGCAGTTTTGTTTCTCTTCTTTTCCAGGAAACAGCTTTTGGGCTCTACAACAAAGATTAAAACTGTGAATTTGTCAGGTCTAAAGTCTCCCTATAGCTTCTCAGCTAAGTGCAGAGCCAGCATAGCTAGCCCTTGTACATTCCTGCCTGCAGTGCTGGGCTAGGAAGAGTTTTTTATGGTGAAGAGTCCAAAATATCTTTTCATGGATGTCATATGGTTATTTTACTGAAAATTAGAGTAGGTGCCAGTCTGACTTACAGGCAAAATTTAGAAAACAAATCTGGGTTTCCAAAGGTTTCTCAGCCTCTCCTTTTTCTCTTCTAATGGGAAGAAATTATTACTCAGATGGGCACTGTTTTTTCACTTCTGCCCCAGACTGATAGGAAAGCAGATAATGAAGCACCCAGAAGCATCCCCTCTCCTTTCTTCTATGTGCTTTTGTCAAGGTGCAATAGAAAATAAGTGTCAGTTTCTAAGGCAGTTTCTTTCTCTCCCATTAGGTCTGTTGGGGTTTGTTGGGGAGAAGTGTCCCTTGCATTTGCCATCTCAGTGCATGGGGCTGGAATATACTTTCACTTCACTATCAACTATAAATGACCGTGTTTTTACAGTCACTTTTGAGAATGATAGCAATAAGTGTCAAGGGCCATGAGCTAGGCCTAGAACACAGATAAAAGCTGTTTTTCTGCTTTGGAAGTTTTGACATTATTGGGAATTTTGGAAGCAGAGCCTATACCTGTCTGTGACTCACAGATTTGATTTGCCTCCAGAACAGCAAGGCAGAGGCCAAAGACCCATTGTTGGGATCTGTGGACCAGCCCGCTGTGAGGATGGAAAATTTTCAGGTAACAGAAATATTTTCTTGCTGTTATGCTGTCTTTAAGTAAAAATATATGATTGTCATTAAATTGTAAATATGAATGTAAAGCACATTTCCATAAAAGGAAATGTTAAATATTCTGTAGTACTTATTGTAATCCTGAATTATTTCTCTAATATTTATGGTCTGGGACAACTGTGAGCTAGAATTAAATCCATAAACCCACCTGTTTTTTATTGTTTTTAAAGTGTTTTATGCTATGCCTATATTAGAAATATAATTTATTTATCATCTGTTCAAAAAACAAGCAAGCAAACAAACAAAACAAAACAAAACACGAGAGCACAAACAACAACAACAACAAACAGAGGAAAATTATGAGGATTACAGGCGTAAATGCTTTAGGTATAATATCAGGAAAGGACTTCATGATCCAAGGGGTTTACAAAGTAGCAGCCCGTTCTTATTTTACTGCCAGTCATTTTGCTAATCTGAGCTACATAATTGCTTTGCCTAAGTGAAAGGAGCCTTTAAACAGACAAGCCAATAAAAATACTCAGATTGGAGACAGTTCTGCTTAATAACAGTAAGCATGTGTATAGAAGTATTTGTTTACCTCTGCTCATTTATGTCAAAATCAATTGCAATTAAACAGGAATCTAACCACAGAAGTATTATGTTAGCTGGTTGTTCTCATCAGAAGTGTCATATAACCCTAGTCTTTAGGCTATGTTAGAGAAGCCCATTTATTTCCATCCTGTAATAAATACCTACTTAAAGTCATTTTAGTTCTTTAGTAAAGGCAATTGTCTGTCTCAAATTAAAAGGAGGTTTTCAGGTATATTGAAGGAAATACTGAAATTATGAAACCAGAGTTATTTATATTCTCCTTTGGACGTCAGATATAATTTATTGTCCATTTGTTTACACACGTTTACAGAAAATACAGACCTTCCATATATATTTCATGGTATTAAAATATATAAATTGTACTTTATTAGTCTAAAGCATATACTACCTCTGCCCCCCACGCCCACCCCCCACCCCCCACAATGCACACCCATTGTATGCTTGTCATCAGACCAGAGGAATATACACTACAGATAATTTCTAACCTTGGTTCATTATTGATTGAATTCTAAATGGAAATGTTTCCAGTAATGAACAAAAATTCACAAAATTAAGGGTAAAATAAGTCTGTCTCATGGGAAATCAGTGTGAACTCCATGCATGCCTTCAAAGGTTAATCCTTTTCTTTGTAATGTGAAACAAGGGCCAGAAACACCTGAATTACTGCTTATTCTATAAAGTAATGAAGGATAGAACATTGCAAGAGTGAAGGTGAATAGCATCATCAGTGTGAAACTGCATGCTTCAAAAAGAAGGTGCACTTTTTGGGATCAGTCCTCTCCTGTATTTTTCATTTGGAGCTGTTAGTCCTTGAGACGTTCCAGTGAACCATCCTTGCTTATTTTTTAGCTTCCATATTTATAGAAGGGGAAAAAAAATAAATCTATTAGGAGGAGGTGTTCATGTGATAGTAGAAGCTATGTGTCAACTATTAATAGAGAAAAATGGAGTAAATGGGTAAGACAAGAAGACTAAGTAGCATTTCCTGGGACTGTCAAATACAACAAAGGCTACTGTTATTTGAAAATATTCAGTATTATTTGTGCATTTATTTAGTCATATTTTTATTTATCGTCCTTTGATAAGCATATGTTAATATAGAACTACTTTTTTTTTTTTTTTTTTTTTTTTACATTTTGTAACTAGTTCTTAGAAAAGAATGCACTTAAATGATCATTTAACAAGTCAAATTTTATAAATTAAGTGTCAAATTCTGTCTACTTTGCTTCACTTCTAACACAATTTGATAAAAACATTTACAGGTTTAGGGAGAAATATGATTATATATATATATGTATGCATGTGTGTGTCCAAGCTTACATGTATGGGATGTATACACGTATACATATATTTAAAATCTGTTTTTCACTATACACAAACTTGGACATTTATTATTACATTATATAGAGTTCTTTCATACAAATTACAGTGTTCTTCATGTTAAAAACATAGCACATTAAATATTTATTTAAAGTATTTAAATGCTGAGGTTGTACACATATTGTTTACGTTTGATTTGCTTTGTAGCTTCATGTGTGTAATTTAAATAATTAGGGTCCAATTAAACTGGAAAACAATTAATTTATGAACTCTGATTACGCTGAGTCACTGCCTTTCCTTTCCTTTCCTTTCCTTTCCTTTCCTTTCCTTTCCTTTCC
>CM021697.1:166148769-166173014 GCA_011074415.1 Stictonetta naevosa | reverse complement strand
CCCCCCCCCCCCCTTTCTTTAGAGGGAGGGATTAGAAGTTTCGCTTGGTTGCTTTACATATCACAGTTTTGAAGCTGTAGAAACTCTGGAAAACTAGATACAGAAAACCTTAGTGGAGGTGAACTAATGGTTGGAATAAGGTATATGTTGTTTTTACGTATTAAATGTATGATTATATTTTTTATTAAACAGTTTTCCCACATATGTTGTGCCTATAGGTGGGCATATATGTCCATTCCATTTCGTTCAAGTGAAGTAAAATCAGAATTTTTCCCAGTTCTGTCAGTGTGCTATAGTCTCAAAGTTGGGGATGTATTTTACTTTTTCTTTTCATTACGAATAATCTAATTTGTATTCTATGCTAGAACCAGATTATGGTTTACTTTTCTTTGGACACCCCCTAAAATTTTTATTTTTTAAGCCTGTGTCTTAACATTCCCTTCCTCAAAAATCACTCTGTGTCCTCCTCATCATTCTCACTTGCTTTTGTTATTTATTTATTTATTTATTAGATTTTAAACTTTTCAAGGAAGGGAGCATGTATACAAATAACACTCTTTCATAGGACTTTATCATTAATGACTAAAAAATCTGAGTAAATTATCTCATTCTAGTTTAACTGATTATTGTGACATAACACAATTTTGCTTAAATTTAAGTCACATTATATTCATATCTATTGGACTCACAGAAGAAGTCTTTCTTCTGTGTTAAGTTTTTCCAGCTGTGCATGAATCTGGTGGTTATTTACAGACATCATAAGACTACAAGGAATATATATATATATATATATATTTAATTTAAAATTTACCCTATTTTCAGGTCAACAAGTTTGCTCATTTTTTGTAAGACCTGTTGTACATCTGTGTGTGCATGTGATTCATCCTTACATATAAATACATACTTACAGACTTACAGTTTTGTTTGTTTGTTTGTTTGTTTGTTTTTTTGTCCAGCTGAAACTCCAGGCATTTTGAACATATTGAATTCCTCAAATCAAATTTGAAACCATTTGTCCATTCTGTGGCTGAAAATACCTAATAATTAAAAATCAGAGTCAAAATTCTGATCAAAGCCTAGAGATGGTAAAAGGATTAATTTTGTCAGTATTAACTCAAGAGTACTGTGAAAATAAAGGAAGAGAAGGTAACTTGCATCACAGTTCTGCATTCCTGAAAAAATAAAAATAAAAATAATTTAAAGGGCATTTCTGGAATATTCTCGCTTCCTGAAATTAGGATAGAGTCATGTAAATAATTTCAAAATGGTGAAAGGTGACCCAAACATATTCTCTTAGTGCAAAATAACAGACAAATTAAGTTTTTTAAAGCAGAATTTTTTCTTTATGTCTTCAAACTCTAAGACAGGAACTATTAAAATTTATGTTCTAAGACTGTAGTGAACAATATATATATATTATTTAACTATATATTTTTTGAAAAAAATAAGACTATAGAAATCCTTATAACTTTATCAGTTCAAATAGCATGTCATGGTTTGTCATTCTTCCAAACTGTTATGTACTGAGGAAATACATTTTCAGTTATTGCACCAAAACAAAAAATAGGAAAGCTGATTACATGATACATACTCATGCCTAATAAAATTGCAATGTGCACTTTTTGACAAGCTCATATTTAATGCATACTGATGGAAAATTTTAGTTCTCTGTTCTCAGCAGGAAAAGTAGGCTCTTTAACAAAACCTTTTTATTTCATGACTGTCATACAACATAACAATTACAAAAGAAATGGAGGTGACAAAAATGAAAAGCCAGCTTGCTGATTTTTATGAAGTGTTTGTATTTCCAGAAAGGCAGTCATTGCTCAGTTATTTGATTTGAAAAATTAATCCTGATAATGCCTTTTGAGTTCCTTAAGTACTGTTCACTATTTTCTAGGATGAGTTTTACAGAACAAAGCCTAACAGATTTCTACAGCAGATTAGTTTACAGATGAAGCTCAATTCCACCGAGAATGATTTTCTAATGACCCCTTTTTGCTTCCATTGGGCTGTGTGAATGCTTTAATACCTAGAGAATAGCATTAAATAAATCTGTTGTCTCAACTAGTCAGTCTATGCAATCCTTCTGAAATATTTTAATTATAGCTTTTCTTTTTTCCATAATTAAGAAACCAGATGTCAAGTAAGTCCATCACAAGTTGATCATAGACTCTCCTTTAATTTAAAGAAAACCACTTATAACTAGAGTTTTTCTCTTTCTTCTTTGTTTTGCAGAGCAAGAAGAATGTGTTAACTGCACAGATGAATGCAGAGTGCTTGGTCATTCTGACAGGTGTTGGATGCCACAGTTCCCTGCAGCCAGCCAGGCTGAGAATGCAGATTATCGCACAAATCTCTTTGTACCCACAGTTGAAGCTAATGTTGAGACTGAGACTTATGAAACTGTGAATCCCACTGGGAAAAAGACTTTTTGTACATTTGGGAAAGACAAGAGAGAGCACACTATTCTCATTGCCAATGTTAAACCTTACTTAAAAGCCAAACGTGCCCTGAGTCCTCTGCTTCAGGAGGTTCCCTCAGCATCGAGCAGCCCAACCAAGACATGCATTGAGCCTTGCACCTCAACAAAAGGACCTCTGAATGGTTGTGAAGTGAAATCAGGAGCCTTGGCTGAACCAAACAGCCAATACTTGTCAACTGACAGTCAGTATCTATCGCCTAGTAAACAGTCAAAAGACGCTCCCTTCATTGCATCAGATCAGATGGCTAGGGCGTTTGCAGATGTGCATTCCCGAGTGAGCCGAGACTCGAGTGAGATGGACTCTGTTCTGGAGCAGTTAGACCGTTCAGCCCGGGATCTAGGCAGGGAGTCGGTGGATGCCGAGGAAGTTGTCAGAGAAATAGACAAGCTCTTGCAGGACTGTCGGGGAAACGACCCTGTGGCCGTCAGAAAGTGAAGGGGAAAATAAGGACAGGCTGGCAGTTATGTTTCTCTTCTGCTGATTAAAAACAAAACAAAACAAAAAGAAATCATAAAATCCCCTGTTTGTAACAGATTTACAAGAATGAAGGAAGACCAATGCTGCTTTAAGGCTTTTAGTGAACATCTGAAGTGCCCACAAGTATGTTCTTTTCACTGCTCTTTCTTTTTGACAGATAACACTGGTTTCATTTTGACCAAACTTTCATTAGGACAGAGTCAAGTACACTAAGAACTATATGAATGAAGGAAAGATGGTGCCATTTTGACAATCTGATAGGAAGGTGTGAGAGAGGTGGAATGGAAATACATCTGATACTTTGAGACTGTCCTCAATAGCTGATGCTGACTTTACTGTTTACGTATAAACCCCAAGAAAAACAGGGTTGAATATTTCTGATCTGTGGTGAAGTTCCAGCAGTCACCACAGGCTTCTACTGAAAGTCCTAAAAAGAGTTCTTGTAGTAGTCCAAGTGACACCAAACATTAGCATTCATTTGTGGTAAACATTTATGTACAAAGTTATCTGCCACAAATATGAGAAAAAAACAAACAAACAAACAAAAAAACAAACAAGAAAACAAACAAAAACCCACCATTTCAAATCATTACTCAACAAAACATATCCTGATCATTAGTAAAACACTTCATATCACACTAAGGTTAAATGTAAAATGATATAGTCCATCTTGTCCTGCACACACATAAGATAATTCACTTGATAAAAAAGAAAAAAAAAGGTTTTAATATCTATTTAGCATTTTAGTGTCCAACAAAACTATAAATAGTTAGTGATAAGTTTAAAAAAAAGGGGGGGGAAATAAATTTTGAAAAAGAAAATAGTTACCTTTCAGGGTAATACGCAAAAGAAATTAACATTATTAACACTTTTATATTCATTTGTGGACACTAAAATAGCTCAGGAAAGTGAAAATATCTTAGACATCCACACAAATCACATGATCATTTAAATGTGCAAATGTAAGAAGATTCAGTGTGTTTACATCAAATGACATATTTTTATTGATTTATTGCAGATTCAGTGCATATGAGCCAAATTGTTAAGTGTATAAGAGCTATATTGTGTATTTTATTAAATTAATATATAGTTGTGTTGCAAAAATATTTGGGCTTATATTGTAAATGGCAAGTGTTGCCTCAGTAGCTGTCGAACTCTATGAGTTTTGTTTTTTCCTGCTTCCTTTTCCCCATGGATTGTGGGAAGCAGTGCCTCAGAGCAAAGTCTCTTGTTTAATGTATGGTCTACGAAGTACTGCAGTACATAATCTGTTCAAAATGTGTTTGAGTGAGCTGATGGAGCTAACTGAATGGCCTACAAATACATCCATCAGTCATGGTTATGTGCAAGTCCTTGTAGAAGCTACTATTGCAAACCCCATGTTTGATAACAAAAATTACACTCAAACCCACACCTGGAACCTCCTTGTTTTGTTTTGTTTTGTTTTGTTTTGTTTTACATGCAGTCTGTTTAATGTAGGATATTTGATTGACTTCTTAATAGATTACACCCTTTTCAAAGTTTTGCTAATATGTTGAGAGAGCTGCAAAACACATCAGTGCCAAAACATGTCAAGGCATGAACAGTATTTTTTCTGATTCTTTAGAGTGTGCAATGGATTACTGCAGTTCTAGTTATACACGGTTTATTCTGGCGGGAGGGGGGGTGTTTTTAGTTTTGTTTTCGTTTGTTATGAAAAATATTTTCAGAATAACTTGGAAAGAGTTTCAACTTTTCAATTATTTTTTCTAGAGGTAATTTTATTGCATTTGAAAAATTCAAAATTATCTTCAGATGGAAGTTGAAAAAAAACAACCCACATTCAAAATAAAATAACAGACAGAACAAGAAAAAGAAAAAGAAAAAAATGTTTAGCTCAGGATCTGTCCCTTATATGCCTCAGATACTCTTGGACATATCACTATGGCACATTTTTTAAATATAGTGTCTGGGCTATATTAAATTTAAGCTCTACTATACAAACACAAATAAAAGAGGTTATTTAATTTAGGTTGGTTATTTAATTTAGGTCTCAAATCTCACAAAGTCATACTTTTCATCAATTCAAGGAAGAACAGCAACACGTTTTCATGTTGGCATTGCTGTTAAAGGGTGATTTTAATTAGTCAGTCCTACAATGAATTGCCTTTGGTTGTTGGGAACACACATTCTGAAAGTTTGCACTTAGCTCCTGCTGTTAGAAGAAGTCTACAATTACATGTAAACAAAGGATCTTGTACATGTTTTATCAAGCTACTCTCCATGTTTTGGACAATTTATGTAACTAAAATGTGGTGTTGTCTGTGTTATATATATTTTTTTCTTTTTGGCCAGGAGACCCAAGATTGATTTTGCTTGATAGCTTGATAGCTTGAATTCCATAGTGGAGAGGATTTCTTATTGTTTGATCAGTCCTTTATACGTATTTCTGTGGTGCTCATCACTTCAGTGTCTGTGCACCAAGTCTTTAGCTCTGCCAGTGAGATCCATTATTCAGCAAAATCTAAGCCAGTATGTAAATGCAGTCAAGTGATAGAGATTTGTGTATTTTATAAATGATTTTAACACTGAGTAACCAATTGTACAATTCATTGTATATGTCTGAAGACATAAACCCACAATATTCTGAGAAAGGGCTGTGCCAATGTAAGAAGAATTTACCTTAAGGCTCTCTGTCACTAGTGATTTACTAGCTTTAGCTGTTTAACACATTATCTGTATTTAGTAGTGATTATTTATTTACCACTCTGAGGTAATTCAGAATTCATGACTCACAGCTTTATAGAAGAGTTTAGGAATTTTTTGCTTTTATTTAATTTGGCTGACAACTGCCTTGTGTTGTAGATCTTTGGCATATTGCTTCCAGTAAGCATATCCCAGCTTAAAAAATCCATTTCATAATTTAGGATTCATAATGTACCAAAAAAACAGTGAAGCTTATACATTGTGAGTTTTGCTGGTTCATTTAAAATTAATGTGATTATGTGTGAAGGAAATACCACACACAAAAGAATTAAAATGTATATTTTTTTCTCTTTGGTATCTCTGCTATCTATCACCACTGGAGAAAGAGACAGCAATGGAAGATGGAGTTTGAGTTATTTCTCTCATTCTTATGTACATGTCTTATAAAACTGAAATAAAATGTCTGTCACATGACTATAGAGAGAATGGCTGAGCTAAGGGAAAGCAAGTAAAGTAACTAATAAAATTGTACTGTACACTGTGAATAGAGCATAAGACATTTTGTATATTCCCCCCCCCCCACTTCTTTTTCTTTTTAAATGAATGAAAGCCAGCAACTGAGAGTTCCTTAAAAGATTGGCCAATCAAATCAGGACTCCAAATCAGATTTTATTTTTTCCCCTCTTTTTTCCTAGCAGAAACATCAGGAAAGAGATTCTTCTAAACAATGATTTGCCACCAGAGGAGATAGGCTTTGCAGTCCAAGCTACTCCCAGAAGTTAAATATTGCTCACAATGGAGCAAGGTACATCACCCAAACAACTTTTAAGCTGTTTGTTGTCTAATGGAAGGGAAATTGCTAAGGTCAAGAAGAAGTCGGAAGCCTAGCATATTATACACCCACTCATTATTGTTTAATTATTTTCTTTTGACATTAGGCAATGATTACTATTGCATTAATTCACATGGGAGTTTTGGCTATCAAGATTTGTTGATTTGAGGTGCAATTGAATGAAATCTGATTAAGGTTTTGACTTCTCTGGCCCAGTTGTGCTACAGGTTGGCATTCACATTTATCAGCCCATGTCTCCCCATATGGCTCAAAGTTGCACCGACTGGTGAATGACACAAACACACAAGAAACAAACAAACAAACAAACAAAAATCCCACACAAACAAAAAAACAAAAGCAGCATACATTGTATGAATTATCTCAAACGCTATTGTTCAATGGCTGTGTTTAATGTGACCTATCTGGAAAATGAGGACTATGAATAAAAAGCAATTACTAATAGTGGTGTTGCCTGCTTTTGCATTCATTAACACAGAAGAAATGTGTTAAACACTGCATACCACAGGGAGCCTGATGGTAATTACTTTGGAAAAGCAACTTGTGGCATTGCGGCTCTTACAGCTAGTTATCAGTTTGCCAAAAAAATGACAGTTCCTGCTTCATTTATTAGAAATGTATAACCGTTTTCTCTCAACAGGAAGGTGGTGAAGAGTTTTCATCAAGCTGGGTAGGTTTATCTTTTAAGCAGCTGATGTGCTGAATCCCTACAGGCTGTTATTTGCTCACAGATATATGGAGCTGAATAAAGGATAGTTTGGTTCAGTACACTGGTGTGAGTTCACCAAAAGCATTATAAAAGAGGGTAAAAGTTCTCAAAGGCTGTCAGCCCAACATGAAAGGTCAAAACACTGCCTGAGTATACAAGTGGAGAAAATAATCTAAAGAATGTAAGCCTTTTTTTTCTTCTTTTATTTATTTTTGTGTGGGTGTGTGTGTGCCTTTCTTAAGATCCTGAGTAAATAATTTCATTCATGTTGCTGTAAACATGACAAAAGCTGAGAAAATATGACTGCGTCCTATGTCCTGCTGATTGAGGTTGTTATAATTTAATACCTTAACTAACCTTTTTTTTAAAAAAAAAAAAAAAAAAAAAAAAAAAAAAAAAGAGAAAGAAAAAGAAAAAGGAAAAGAAAAAAAAAAAAAAAAAAGATAACTTCTGTTTGAGCATCATGAATTCCTCTGAGTATGTTGTCCTTTCTCCTTGCTTCTGTGTGATGTAAAAATGACATAGCAAATAATGTAAAACCCCTATACTGGTTTATTTTTTTATTTACTAATAACTAAGTAAATAGGAATTGCTTTTGACAGCTGAATAGGACTTTTAGATTGTTCGGAATACTACAGGTATTATGAAGATAAAGGTTAGTCCTGCAGGCAGAATTAACTTTTACCCATTGCATGTTTTCTGCAAGCCTCTTTGCCAGAAACAAAACCAGCCTGCATCTAATTAGCTGGCTATTCCAGGCACATAAAACCCCCATTGTTTCCTTCTCTTTTTCCTGCTACATGTATTTGTCTTTCTACAGGCTGAATTCCAAAATCTAGAAAGCCACTGTCTGTGCAGAGTCCTGCCAGAATGTACCTTATGCTGCTGAAGGCCTCATTGGACATGGGATGTTGCTGTCTTGCTGTCTTCAACTGTGTGTAATTCAGAGCTTGGATGGATCCACAGTATATGTAGAACAAGTCATAAACCATCCTGGCTTTTCTTTACCCAGAATACAGAGTCATTGATTTCTCATTTGGAAAGTGGCCAGATTGTCAAATAGAGATTCTTAGATCTCCCTTAAGCCAACCACATATAACTGCTTCAGGGTTTTCACTCATGGGATAAATGCCTTGTCTTTATCCTTTATTGAGTCTAAGACATAAAAGCAACTGAAAGCTTATTTCTTTTCAGTTGGTAATGTTTCCCTAAAAATTGTATTTCTCCAGCAGATACAAGGGATGGCTCTCTGCTTTATGTATAGCTTTATTTGTGAAAGGTCACCTTAGTATCAGTAGTGCATGCAGAAATGGATCAGGGAATTAATGAGCCACTTTAAAATTTTCTGAGATGTATATTCTATAATGCATATGTTATGATTCAGGGAAGAGAGCACAGTATCTTGGTTTATTTATTACTGATGGTTCCCAATAATGCCTGCCTCACAAAAGCCATTAGATCAAATTTTGGAGAAATGTTTTTCTGTGATTTGGAGACTGATTCCTTTTTAATTATTGTTGTATATGTAATTTTTCCCCTAAATATATACTGTTCAAGTTGTAGACCCTTTGTTATTCTTTAAAATGAAAATAGTCTTCTGACATAGGGATCCTTCTGTTAGGTCCTTTGGGTCAGAGATATTTTATTTGCACCAGAATCCAAAATGTCTATAAACTTTTTGCCTTTTATCTTGGTAAGAAGCAAGAATGTAGACATAGCTACATGAACAAAAGGTTTAGATTTTGACCTGCTGGGAAATTGAATAATTAAAATTCCATCTCTTAAAATATTTTGTGTTTAGTGCCTTGACTGTTAAGTCCATGGAATTCTTATTAAAGTGCACCTATTGAACTGCTGTCAGAGAACTAGGGGATCAGCAAGTCTGTCATCCTCAACTTTTTCCACAAACAGCATTTAAACTGCCTCTAGAAATCAGTTGATTGCTCATGCAGTTCAAAAACATATTTGCAATATGTTTGCAAAAAGAAATACTCCTTAACAAATTTGCAATTACTTTTTGTATTAGTTGTAAATTTTTCATCATTTTAAGGGCAATCACATGCAGAACTCTTTTCAGTGGTTTGATTTGAAAGTGATAAAAAAGATATTATTGAGCTGGCATCAACATTAGAGTGGAAACAGCATACCTGTCTGACCATCAGAAAATGACATTTATCTTCTTCTATTATTGTCTTTAGCAAAATATTCTATGCATCTGTTTTTAACCCTTTTACAACAAACATCTTCTATGTTACATGCTATAAGGATTTTGTAAGTATCTCTTTTATTAGGCACACTTCCTCATTTTTTTTTAATGTCCATTTAAATATTTTACATTGCAAATTTATCTTGTATAGAGAATTCATATCTTACCATACAATTAAAAAAAATTGATATTCTGTAGATAAGAATTACATTTATTTCTTAGAATTCTACTTGTTTTAAAATTTGATCATATTATATTTGCTAAAATATATAAAAGCCATATTTTTATTTTCCAGTTAAAACACTTTTCTTTCTATGGATAAATTCTCCATTCACTATTGTGAGTTCAATGGGAGATCCTGTTAAGAGGAATATTACTAGTAAACTAGTCAACTTTAAATCATTGTTTCCGTAATAACTAAATGTATAGCTATTTCATCTTCAGTGAAAATTATTTTGTTTCAGTATTTTTTAACTGAAAATATGAGGAAGTTAAGCAGCTGATATGTATATTCCAGATAACTAATGTATTCAATATCTTCTAACTATAATATAGATCATAACTATATATTTCATTATCAACACATTTTTAGGAGCTGTCTTAAACCATATGATAAATTGTATTTATTATCAATACCCTTTGGCTTTCTATGCTTAAATCAATATTGGCCATAAGAATGATCATCTATAACCTCATGTCTCACTCTAGGTGGAAGAAAAAATGAATGCAAACCATTGCTGTAACATTTAATAACATTTGTATAACATCAAGTGAATTTAGTAAATATAGCAGAAAAGATTAAATGTGAAGCTATTTTAATAATGTTACAGTACCATTTATAAGAGATTTAGAAGGGAGATTAGCAACTGTTAATAAGCCTTTATCTTTGACCACAACATAAGCTTCTTAAAAACATTGAGGTTTTGCCTCAGTTCAAAGTCTGCAGTAGTGGAAGGCCTTAGAATAAAAACCCTGTCCAGACAGAATCTGGATTTCTTTTGTGCTATTTTCTTCTGGAAGAGATTCTAAAGACTGGTAATTATGCTTCCATAATAAATTTTGCACAACCACACTACAGCGTAAGTGAAGCAGCTCCCCCGTATACACCAACTTTGCTACTCAGTGCACCAATGCTACTTCTGCAGAATCTGATTAGTTGACTTATTTAGGGATGTAATGTGGGCAGGAAGTGCATTTGTTTAGTTGACAGTGTTTTTGTACATGTCAAAAGTAAAACAAAGCACTCTGCTACTCTGCTAAAAAGAAAACATCTAACTTTTGAAAAGGTAACAGTCTTCTTAAAGAGTGTCCAGAAGACAACAACAACAACAACAAAAAACAGGAAAGGCATCAAATATAGCCTTGTTCATGGACAATTTACTTCCACAGTTCAACACAGTTCAATTGCGTAACGCTGCTGATTACTATAAATACACCATCATTCTTTTCTAAACACACCATTTCCAGTGGACTAAAACAGGAAATAGCAATAGAAGATCTAGAAACTGAGCTAGAAAAAATAAGCATGCTAGTAAATGTTCTCCAACAATTATTAATAATCTCTGCACTGCTAAATCTTAAAACCACTGCAACTTTAAATGTTGTGGTTGGAGGCAGAAATCAAGAAGAAAAAAAAAAATCAGGAAAGAGAACAAGATGGTTTGAGCAGACTTAGAGTACCTACTAGATATTATCAACCCAGAGAAAATGGCAAGGACCATATTATTGCAACAGAGGGAGAAGTAGGAACAATTTTAGGATGTTTGAATTGAGGGCTCATCTTCAAAAAGCTTTCCTGGAGGTTTGCCATGCTTAATGTGGGATCAAGGATGTAAAAGTGAGACCAGTCTACTGATAACCAGTAATTCCTCTAGACTAAGGTTCTGTTTCTATCACCTCCTGCCTAGAAGAAATTTAAGCTTCTATGGGCAATGACAACATTCACTAGTGAGGAGCAATCAGGTGCTGCAGCCAAATCTCAAATCCCATAACTTCCTGAAAGTGCATGCCAGCTCTCCTCATTCACTTTCTTTATTTCCTTCATCCCGAGTGTTTGTAATGCATACTAGAAAATACTAGTCCACATTTCCAAACCTTTGAGGGTGGTCTGGAAGAAGACCAATCCTTACTCAATTCATGGGTTGGCTAGCACAGAATGGATTTTTGCAGACAGATAAAATTCAGTTAAAATTTGATTTGAAGAACCACATGTTTGCTCAGTTTGTGAATTTCTTTAATTATTGTTTTTGTTTCCTGTTATAAATAATCCAGAAAGTCTTCAACGCTGGTGAAGCTAAAAGCACGCTCATTTTTAACTGCATCATAATCATGATCATCAATAGAGACCGAGGACTTTATTTGGCTTAACATGAACAAATACTCAACTATGTAAAAATTGAAGTTATTATTAGCAGTAATTAATATACTGTGTTACCAGCTGACTCAAAGCACTTTGCTCAGCATCCTTGGCTTTAAAGACGACATCAAAGTGATGGTTAAATGTGTACCAGATTCAGTAAAACACATCAGCCCTAGGATTTCTCTTCTAGTAGTGAATCACATTACCATCCAAAACATGTGTTGCAGACTTGTTGGATTTTATCTGAGCTTTTGAGATGGAATTTTGCTGTATTAAAACAAACAAACAAAAAAACAAACAACAACAACAACAAACACACACAGTATAATTGCTGATTTACCACCTCTGCTCAATCTAATTCAGTTCTTAATGGTCCATTTGCATGACAAAATTTGCATTTTATTTCACAGAAAATGGTATCGATCCACCTGCCTTACTTCATATAATGTGTCAGAAAGGAGAAAAAAAGGTACAAGAAAAAGAGTGAGAGTGAAGTTACTTTTATTAAAACAAATATTGAGGACATAGAGTATACAGGTGTACTGTCTTTGTGGGTAAACCAAAGTGCACAAAAATAAAAATCCTGCTCTCCATCAGTTCTATTCCCTAGTTTCTGTTTTATTGGGCTTTCACAGCTCAGAAGAAGTAATTTTCAAATGTGCTGCTATCACATGCCACCATCCTCATAAAATTTTATTCATTTTGAAGACTGTGACAGAGAATGTGCAAAGATATATGCAGACATAAAATGCCTTTTCAAACAGCAACATCATTAAACATAACTGTCTTCCTATTGACTTGGACCTCATTCAGACTCTAAAGATCACAGACAAATTACAAGTTATTACACCCTGCCCACAGTGAGGTGATCAAAATAATAACAGATTAAGATTATTTTTTTTTTTTTGATCAACAGTTTATACATATTTCTTTATATTTTTTGCACTTCTTTCGAAGCTCAAATCCTATGGCTGACAGCTGTCATTTTAAAGGTGACTCATTACTTTCATTTACAGAGTCCCCTAACAGATGGAAAGGTCTTTGTTTCCCAGGGAACACTGACAGGTTATGATTTCCAGAGCATTTAATCATCTTAACAAAACTTATACACATCTGGCAATTACTCTATTCAGTGATGTTAATAATACAGCAATCTGAGAATGACAAAGAATACTTTTCTTCTCATGAAACCATCAAGACCAGAGAAATGGGAAAAAAAACTACTGAAGAGCTGTTTTCTCCCAAAGAAGTGAATATAGGGAACAGTATTTTTAACAGTGAAATTTTATTTTCATGGTACCTGTCCACAGAGCTTTCTCCCTCTCCTCACAAACTATAGTGATACTATAAATCATTAAAACATACAACAGATAAAACATGACAAGCTGGAATCACATGAATAAGTAAAACCAAAGTCGCTGTGCAGAACTGGTAATTTTGGTCAGGTACAGAGCAAGGGCTTTTGCTGTGGTGCTTTTTCAGGTCCTGATGGCAAGCACTTCAAGCTCTCATGGCTTTTTAACAGATGCAGCAGATGTGTGTGTGTGCCAGTAAATGTGTTGGTTCTGTCTCATGACTAAAACACTACTCATTCATACATTATAGACCTGAGGTCACAACCCCCTTATATAAGCCACATATTAACTGCAATGATATTACAGAACATCTACATAGATGTTACATAGTCTTTACAGAGCAGTGACACTGTGACACTTTTTGGCATCTGTAATGTTCAATATCAGCTAAAACCTAAGCATTTAAACTACAACTTTTTAGTAAATCAAAAATATTTTCACAACATCTCATATTTTTATTCCTTTTAGAATTATCTATACATTATTATTATTATGCGTACTACAGAATAAATGAATAAAAATAGCTACATTCATTTGCAATGTAAACACAACTTAACTGCACTTTAGTAACATAATCCTTACAGCTTTCAGTGAGGCTATGCTTTTAAGATCTTCTTGCAATGGAAAATCTTTGTATCATCAGGTTGCTCTTAGTACTACTTAATATCATTGCAATCATACTTAAGACAATTAAGAAGAAATAACAGGTACTTATAAATCACTACTGATAGATATTGAAATGATTCCTATTTAAAACAGTTTATAACAAAAAAGAATCAAAACAACAACAACAAAAAAAAAACAAAATAATCTAACGTTTCGGACAGAGAAAATCTTATTATCTCACAGATCACTCACAGTAATCAGACTGAGAACTTAGAGGTTACTCAGTCCACACGGGTAATACATGCTGGAGCTGGGAATTTAACTTGGATTTTCCTAGACATCAAATCCAGACCCTGAACTACTACAACAAACTTTTTTATCTTCCGTAAACTCAGGTTGGATCAGAAATACAGTTGCTAGAACTTAACTATGCTCCACAACAGTTTAACACTTTCCCCAGCTTCTCTGTATATTGTGTAACTCCTCTGTCCTTCTTCTAGTAACAAAATAGTCAGTAAGGGTGTTTCCCAACCTTTTTTTAGAAAAATTTAGAAATTGAAGATCCTTGGCATCTCTGTGTATATTCTTTTGGAAATAGTATGGACTACATTCAAATGCTATTCTGTAAAGTAAAATAAGTGGCAGCTGGCACCATACAGTTTTGTTATAATGAAAACATGAGGTGGTTGCCATTACACAGTCCTGCACTAATGAGAACAGTAGGAGCCTAGCATTACAATAGTCTAATGAAAACAGGAAATGGCAGGCATTAGATTGGTATAATGAAAACAGGAGGTGGCTGGCATTACACTTATACAATAAATAAATTAAGATTTCTGACCCTACCAATCTCATCTATTTTATATATGATTCCAGCATATAAGAGAGAAGCTTATTTTTTACAACACGTCAGATGCAGGACAACATCTCCTTGTAATTTAATTTCTGTTTGATGGGAATGTCTCAGTGAAATAGGGATATAATTTTAATTTTTTATTCTTCTTTTTATTTAGAAAATAATCAAAAGCAGAATAATTTCTGATGTCTATCCTGCTAGCATGTGAAGGCTAAAAGTAGCTCACTGAAAGTGAAATTCAATATTATGGGACTTTTTAATTAGCCTAACAATTACCCCTCCCCAATTTGGTTTAAATATCCCATGGCTAAAAATAAATTGGGGTGTTTCAAGTGACATAGAGAATTAGAAAGCAAAAAAGAAAAGAAGTAAAAAGTTAAGCACAAAATCAACCATTCCAGTAATGGCCTTTCCTCTAAGAAAAGAAAGGTCAGGTGTTTTTGTTCCTTGTTATTCAAGCTAACCTCTCTAGCTGAGCCTTTTAATTATTATTGTAAAAGAGGGTCTTCTGTGTAGCTCTTAGACAATAAATACACAACCATTGTCTCTTTTGTTGTGACTTTTAGAGCCATCAGGAACTGACTGATTCTCACTCTCCTTAATCTGTCTGAATTTACTGTCAAATTTGTCTAGTTCAAGACCAGTACATTAAGATTCTGCAGCAAACCATCTGTATGGGACCTTTCAGCCCCTCAGTCTCCCATTTCTCATCTTCAAGCTCAACCACATTTTTTTTCTGGACATTTTTCTTCTAAATGAAGAGAAAACCTTTACAGTATGATTTTCAAAGCAGTAATTAGCGTGCTAGAATGTTCCAGCAAAAAATGCTGTGTTTCTTGTAGTCTGGTATTCTGCCGATACCTTCAGTTTTCACACTCAGATTGCAGTGAAAATATTCCAGTCAGGTACCTCCAAGTGAAACAGCAGTGTGATGCAAATAAGGAACAGATAATCAAATCAAACTTTCTAATCGAGTTTTGCTAAGCTGACTCTCTTATTTCTCTCTACCCTGCCGTTTGCTTGTTGTTTTACAACACTGCAAAATTAGCTTAAAGAGTAAATACTTGCGAGTTTTCAGAATCCTGACATGTACCACAAAGGAAAATAATTTTCCTGTGCTACTTCTACTGCTAGTTTGATTTTGTGGTGTTTTTGGGGTGGTACAGACTGAATCCTTTGGAAAGAGGAGAATATGAGATTAGGAAGCAGACAGAGGGGTAAAACAGTGTGATTGCTATTAACAAAACTCACTTTCATTTCCATCTTCCCCTCCTCCTTTTTTTTTAAAAAAAATAAAAAATAAAAATCTCTGTCAAATAATATATACATATATTTTTTTTTAAAAAAAAAGCAACAACACAGATTTTCAACTAAGATGTATAGCACTGGAATTAGCCAGTCTTAGAAAGTCTTCTGTTATGCATTATGTGTTCAAGTCAGAGACCTGGCTTAATCAAGATAGGAGGAGACACGTGCCATGCATCCAAGATTAGTATTTGGCCCTCAGCCATTAATGCTGGCATCCTCGGAACTGACTCAGTCCACTGCCAAACTTCTGCTGGGATATGGATTCACTGAATCTGACTCACAGCATCTAATCCCCCAAGCAGTATCTCTTTGAATTGTGGAGCTTGCAAAACATCCAGGTGGTGGTCCAGACATGACTGTGCCTGTAAAAGCTCAAGAAACAGCATACCAGCTTAAGAGTTTTACTACACAGAAAGTCCTTTATCATGCAAGTCTGAATGTCAGAACTTACTCTTCTTCTTTTTATTGTGTTCATTGTACTGAAGAGACAATAGTCACACTGCCTATTGCACAAGCCTTCAAATCTTTTTAAAATACTTGAGATCTGACAAATGTTGTCTGCTATAAATCTACTTGATGGGTCTCCTCAATCCATAAGCAATATTTTTCATTAGCCAGCTTTCCAGTAAAATGGCATTTTGCCTTATTTTCAAACTAACACATTTTGTCAGGGTTGGCATCTTTATTACATTATCAAATATATCAGTGAATACCACCTGGTGTAATTCAGTCTTGTTATATGATTCAGATAGTTGCTTAAACTATGGATTTTTCAAAGTCAAATTTTCTGGCAGAAAGAATATTCTTAATAGAATTTTAGATAGACAGTGTATCACTGAAACTACTGATCTTGATTTAGGATAATTTGACCTCTCCATGTATAATATTCAAAATCATTTATATTTGTGTTGCACCAAAAAAGCTGCATAAAAGCTGTTTGATAATGCTTGATTTCTATTTTGTGCTATGTATCAAAAGTAGCACCTGACATTTGCAAGAGAACATGAATAGGTGTGACAGTGAAGTCCCCATAGAAGCCAAGGATTTTAAGTTCTTTTAAATAATAACAGCGAATATATTCCCTTCTGTGTTTCTAACCAAGTAAGGAAAACAGCAGCATGAAAAAAGTGGCTTTTAACAGAATTCAGAAATTAAAATTTTAAAAGTCTGACATCACACACACACAAAAAAAAGAATCACAATAACGTGAAAGATTTAAAACTGAGCCAAAGGCTCAGCTAAACTACATTCTGATCCAAATGCTTTTGTAGATATATTCACTGGTTAAAATAAATAAATAAATAAATAAAAATGTATTTCTATTTTTCTATTTTACAACACAGTTATTTAATTGAATTTCCATTTTCATGTTCATCTGTAATATGATTTTGGACAGTCTATTTAATTAAAAATATTGAAATGGCATCTAGACTTTTATTATTATTATTATTATTTTTTTTTCCCTTGCAATTGTTTTCTTCTTTTATTTGCAGATTGAGGAAATACTTGTAAAATCTAGATAGGTATATAGAAAGTCCTTACTTTAACCAAATATAAGCACCAGATTATTATGAGCACTTCCTTATAATGGAACACTTTTTTATTTTTTCAAATTATTAATTCACTTTTATTCGCAAATTATTCTTACACTTTATAATCTTACAACTTCCCTACCATTCCCACGGTAGGTAAATGTGGTGGTTTTACCTTGCTAGGCAGCTGAACACCGCAACTGCTCTCTCACTCCCCCTCCTCTGATGAGGAGGGGAAGAAGTAAAGGGGAAGAACAACTCACGGGTTGACATAAGGATAATGTAATTAAAGGGAAAAAAATATTAAGGAAATATTATTAATTAAACAATTCAACTAAAGGGAAAAAAGGGAAAGGGGAAAAGGGAGGGGGAAGGGAATAACAAAACAAAACAAGTAAAGGCTATGTGGAAGTGCAGAGGAAAGAAATTACTCTCTACTTCCCACAAATGAGCGATGCTTGACCACGTCCTTGAAGCAGGGCCTCAATGCACGTAGCTGTTGTTTGGGAGGAGGACAGACGTTTTCGTAACGAGAGCCCACCCCTCCCCTCTTCCTCCTTTTTCCACCTTTTATTGCTGAGTGTGACATCATATGGTATGGAATATCCCTTTGGTTGGTTTAGGTCAGCTGCCCTGGTGATGTTTCTTTCTCACTTTTTTGCCCACCCCCTAGGAGGGTTAGAGAAAGTCCTGATGCTGTGCCAGCATTTCTCAGCAGCAGACACAACACTGGTGTGGTACCACTGCTACAAGCTACAAGTAGCTACAAGTTCTAGCTACAAGTGCACAGCACAGCACTGCAGGGAAAGTTAACATCCCAGCCAGACCCAGTACAGTAAAATACAGGATTACTTAGTTTTAAGGCACCGTAATTTCTTTGATGGTAGACAGTAAAACTTTGAAAGCTATAAATGACCACAAGAGCTTCATAGCTTAGAAAATGTTTGCATTTTCAGTGTACACAAAATCTATTTTGTTACAGTATCTACCTTTGCCAGATCAAATCAACTAAGTGGAGCTCACCCTAGTCAATTGTTGGGATGTCTCCAAGGAAAACACAGTTAGATCTACTAAGTAAACTGGACTGTTTACCAGGTGATACTATCCTTCTAAGCCTACATTAAACTAATCAATATTAATTTAAATTATTTCACCTGATAAGTTCCCTGCCTTTTCAGAGCTCATGGCATGAGCTGTGTTCTTATTTTCCCCCATCTTATAACATGATAAATTGAAAATTTTGTACAAAATTTACATGGACCACTAGCAAATGTTCTGTCATCTCTAGCATTCTGTGGTCCTGAACATCTATTACAAGACTGCCAGAGGTGGCAGAAATTAAAACTGGTGCCCCAGGTCATCCAAAGCCAGATTTCTATTGCCATCTTGTTTGAAGAAGAGTGGAGACCTTGTCTTGCCCTGAACTTGTTTTTGGATCGGAGTTAAAAAGCATGGCATTGATTGTTAATGGCTCAATGGCAATTCTTTTAAATAAATTATATTTGCACATGGGGATCTCTGCACCAGACTTCAATTTGGATTATTATAGTATCCAAGGAAAGATTTCATAATCTCTGAGAAAAGTTGAAGTTCTTTCCACAAATGCTGTGATTGTACCACTACCATCGTTAAAATGAAACAACAAACAAACAAACAAACAAACACAACAATAAAGAAAACTCGAATACACAAATATAATTATCTGATAATAATAATAATAATAAGCTAATTCTGTTCATGCAGGAACTTTCATTATAACTAATGTTTATGTATTTGCTACATGTATGAAAAATGGTTATAGAATATTACAAAGCAGGCACTTATTTTCCTAGAATTGCTAGAAAGCACACACTGATTTGTGCCAGAAGTATTTGGTAAGTAAAAAAATCCTTTCATTTGGGCATTAAATGTATGTCTAGGATCTCTGGTAAGATATAGACAATAGAATAAAAGCCTTGTAAAATTTTAGTCTCCCATTGACCATGTATTCATATCATGTGCAAACAGACAAATGCCACAATCTAAAATCAGATTATTTTACTCTCTGACCTTATGTCTTAGGGCATCCTCAAAAGTCAAAACTTCTGGCTGCTAAGAACACAGACTTTCACTAAAACTGTTCTACTGGCACTATTAAGGCAAAAACACTCTTGGTCTTGAATACTTTGGCCTTTGTATATGTAAAGCATGTACATAAATCACTTATCTCAAAGAAGAAGAGTTGTCAGTACTTTATTATTATTTTAATAATAAAGAGTAAAACAACAAGCTTTACAAAGAAAGAAAAAAATACACACGGTTCCACACTTTAAATTACTCCCAGTCAATCCAAAGATAAGTCTAGTTCATCCTTTCCCAACTGACATAAACAAAACTGATGTGAACAAAACTGATGTGGACAACTCCCTCCTCTTGATTTCTCATAATTACAAAATTAAAAAAAAAAAAGACACAACAATGCAAATGCTGGAGGGTTGGCCCAGGGGTAGTACTCTACTCCTGCTGCTCATAAATATAGAATTTGGTGGCAGTCTCAGAGGGCAACTTGGGTTGCAATGTGTCTGAGATTATTAAATTAATGATCTGGAAGCGAAATGGAAAAGCATGAACCAGTTCTGGGGTTTTGGAAGTGCATATTTCATCTTATTCAGGGTGTTGCTTAGTAGACTCTCTTTGGGAAGCTGCCACAAAGGAGAAGGGAGTCAAGGAGAACCAGATGATTTTTAAAGAGAATTTAAGGAGAGCTTAGAAATGAAACATTCTGCTTTGCAGGAACACTGGTAATTTGGGCAAAAGACTTTTTGACTAAGCAAACAGCTCTTGAGTAGATTTAAGTAAACAAAAGGAATCCAGAAGGGCTTGGAAACAAAACCAAAACCAAAACAACAACAAAAATAACAAACAAACAAACAAACAAAAAACATGGCAACAAAAGGGAAGTATGGAGGAATTGTTTAGGCAACTAGGGACAAAATCAGGAAAGTAAAACTCCATCTGGAGGTAAGAATAGTGAAAGACATAAAAGCATACAGGTAGGGATTCTATAATTATTCTACTTGCGAAGTGAATGTTAGGGAAAATGAGAACAAGCTGATGGAGAAAAAGACAGCCTGATCATGGACAATAATTGAAAAGGTTGAAAGACACAAACAAAATTTGGGAGTGTGAAGGGATTCTCATTGTTAGAACAAAATGTTATAGATGTACTCCATATCATGGGGCTGTTAAGTTTTTTTAACAGATTCTGAATTAGTTGATTGGTGTTGGTGTGTTTGTGAGGCTGCTGCCTATCATGTTGCCTGGAAAAAAAAAAAAAGTAAAACAAAACAAAACAAACAAAAAACAAACAAACAAACAAAAAACTTTATAAAAAACGAACATTCTTTACTTTAGTGAGGCTTTTAGTGTTTTCCCATAGCTGAGGAAGCTGAGCACGTACATGCTGGAAAAACAGTAGAGTGGGTTAGCTATGTGGGTTGAACGTTAACAAGACGCAGCCACAAAAGTGATCAATGTCTAAATGTCCAGCTGGTGACTGGTAAGAAGTAGAATATTCTAGGAGTCCCTGCTGGTTCAACATCTTAAGTGACATGGATAATAGTACAGACTAGATAACCACCTGAGGTCCTTTCCAACAAACATGGTTCTATGGTTCTATGAAACTCCATATGCATTACAAAGAGAAACTGGCTGAAATTAAAGTGTTAGTAAAGTAAGTCCAGCAAAACTGAGCTAGAGCTGAGACTTGAGGCTACAGAGATATTATATAGGCAGGCAATAGTTACAGCCTGGTGAACATCCCAAGGTAGTGGAATGAGCCCTGTAATGCACTGCCCCTCCAGTCCCACTAGAGAGCTTCTGTGGTTCCTGATACCCCCACTGGGACACAATACTCTTAAGATCCTTATGAGATGCATCAAAAGGCTCAAAAGGGTAATATACCTTCCACTAGCTTGTCACCAAATTCCCTATCTGATAACATCCTATTAGAATCATCCTGACAGAAATGTTGACAGCATTTGGATCTGCATTTCCTCTCCTACACCTCTGTGAAAAATGTTTGCACAAATTCCTAACAGTTTGTCTCCCAACATAACAAATAAACAACTGACTTTATTTCTGCTCTTCTGCATCTTTATAACAACATTTTTTCTTAGTCACAGGTTATATGTTCATAAAACAATACCTATAAACTGGGCACAGCAGTATTAGAATCTCATTGTCAATAATTGATAACAGAAACTGATCTTTCCAATTCCTCCCCAAGATAAAACTCATAAAAATGTTAGACATAAACATTTATTCTAAACCTGAAATGACTAAACCTGACTGTTTTTGGTTTATATCTGGTCATCACTCTCAATGATTTAATCAATAGATCAAGCAAATGGGTACCACATCTGAACTTGTTCCCACTTATCTGAGTTTTCCAGGACACCAAATATGTGTTTACTAAGTTATACTCTATAGTTTATACTAATTGGTCTCACTGAATGCAGTTGAAGTTTAGAAACCTGTGGATTTAATTATATAAACATAAGTATCCATCACTATCTCAAATGTTCTAAAGCATTGACTTATTGTTACATTTTTCTGACAGTATTTTTTCTCCTGAAGTGATGTCCATAAGTGTTTTGTTTAAGACAACAAGGAGAATGATGGGAGAACTGGGAGAGTGAAAACTAGATTTTCCATCCAAATATATATATATATATTGGTAATATTTCTGCCTAATATTCCTGGTTTAAATAGCTTTAACAATCAGCCAACTTAATAATTTACCAAACCATGCCAACTGAAAAAAAGAAATAAGATATGTGGGAGGCCTTGGATTTTTATCTGTATAGGACAAAACCTTTCAAAATTTTTTTCTAAAGCCGTTTGTCTCCTTTGCTGAGAAAATGAAAAGGGAAGCAATTTCCACTCAGAGTATCTCAAAGTGGATCTCTGTGTCTATTATGCTTTCTGAAGATTTATCTAAGTCACCTGATACTATATGACCACACACAACAAGGACCTGTACAGCTTAGAAATGCAATTTGCATTTAGTGTAACACAGGGTTACATACACATTTTTACAAATCATTGTATTCTTAATTCATACTCTTTCCCTGGATGCCTCATATATAAAAAAAGTCTTTGAGAAATTGAGTAATTATTACCATCTGCCTGTACTGCTTTGGAGCCACCTGCAGTACAATACATAGACAGATGAGCAATCAGAAGGAAAAAAAAATAAATAAAAAACAAAACAAAACAAACAAACAAAAAAAACCACCACCACCACCAAAAACAAACAAACAAACAAAAAAAACCCTTCCTTCTATAAGAACAGGAATTTTTAGAAACAGGTTATCTCCCTTCCCTCCCTTTATTTTTTATATTCCACAGACACTAAAGAAAGAAATGGAGAGTAGGCATGAGGGATCAAACTATTCCTGTCTTGGTTAACATACAAATGGACAGATAAGATACATCTTTGACTCTTTAGGATTTCATTGGCCAAAATCAACTAATTTTAGGCATAGTGGAATATTTGCAAAATGTGAAGTAGTATGCACAAAGGAGCAACACACAATTTAATTTACTGTGGCTAAGTTTGAATCTTGACTAGGATATGAGGAGATCAAGTATATTTTATAACTAGAATGGTAACTGAATTTAGCAGGATCACGTAATAGTGTTCCAGATAAAGTATAATTCAAAAATTGTACCTTGCTAATGTGCCTTGTTAATGCTAAAGGCTTCTTCACCCAATTGAATTTCTTTGCTTAAGGGCGGAACTGTGAAAAAAATGAACCTTCTAAAGCAGCCAGTTGTTCTATGGTGGTGTTTCTACTAGCTATATAGCATATGCATGTGTTGACAAACTAAGCAGCAGCTGCTTTATTGGCAATATTCAATGCTAAGACATTGATGCTATGCCTTAGAGGGAACTCTTCTTGTAGCAAACCACAGCTAAATACATTTCATCCTGTCTGAACTCTAAAGGAAACAAAGCAGGTATTCACTGCATTTTAAATGATCCAATTGGAGTAGAGCAGAAGCTTGTATTAAAAGTGTTAGTACTCCATTAAAGGCAATTAAATATTATTATATATATATTTCTTTTAAACTGGGTTAGGTATCTCTAAAGAAAATCTCTTGAGTTTGTACAGCACAAACACACTCATAGGAAGGTTAGAGTTAGCAACTTCTATGAACCTGTGCATTCTTCTAGCTTGGCAAAATTCCTAACAAGGATGTACGAAGAGTCATGAAGTGCCTTGTTCTCACCTTGATGAGCACTTAAAATGTAATTTACTGTTGCTCTCAATTATTGTAGATTCCACAAGTATTTACTGCTTTTGGCATCCTGGAACCTCACAGCCAAATGATGATGAATGAATGTAATGATTTTTCTGTTTTAACAAAAATCTGGTGCTAAGGCAAAATAAGATATTTAGGGTAATCTGCATGACTGCTTCTTGAAACTTTAATAAACATTCAAGAAGATGTGCTAATATTAGGATGAAAAAATACTCCAGAACAACAGACTTTACCATGTAGTAAGTTATTTTATTAAAAAAAAAAAAAAAAAAGAGAGAGAGAGAGAGAAAGAGTAATAGAAAGTGGAATATTTAGCAAATATGTTATTTGTATTAATTATGAAGAAGATCTTTAGTTGTGCAGTTATAGTTGTGCTAGAGGCAAGCCTCTAGCACCCAAGGAGGAGGTTTCAGTGCTTAGGAAGTTGACAACTGCTGTCTGCCTTCCTCATTTGCATCAAATTTCTTTATGTAGGCAAACACTACGAAAAGCCCTCTGCAACTTTTT
>CM021697.1:166122790-166148669 GCA_011074415.1 Stictonetta naevosa | reverse complement strand
AGACAAACAGCAACTATGAAATAGCGTTTATTTCCTCCCTTTTGGAGTCTCTTTCCTGTGTATTTAAACAATTATAGATTAGAACCAGGTACAGAATTTGGCTAAATAGGTACTTCATAGATTCCTCCAGGGAAGACCAGATACATATCCTCAGAGAAAAAAATATGTATATATATATATATATGGACATATGTATGGAGTATCTTAAATGGCACCATAAGTGGCCTAGTGTTCTACATGGGATTAAATGAACCCTTATTTCATTTTGTATTTTACTACAAATAAAAATGGTCTGTGAACAAATATATTTAATATGTTTTTTTTTTTTTTTTTTTTTTTTTTACAACCAAGATTCTAGGTAGCTGTATATATGCATATATTGCAGCATCAGCCTGTTTACAGTTTTCAGAGTATATCCTGTCAGAGACTGAAGAACATTCTTTCAACATAGGCTTTAACAGGAACAGGCACTGCCTTTTGGTCCTTTTTTTCAGACTTCTGACCCAAATCTTAGATCCATATCTAATGTTTTCACCCTCTTTCACCATAGAGCCTTCTGTTATGACAGATGGTATTGCAGACTGTAAAATTCGAGGACAGGAATGTGGAAGTTTAAGAATAATTTCGTGGCTATGGATTATCTTCTGAAAATTTGCTGTGCAGAAATGTAAATGGCACAGGTTTTCCTAAATAAATTCCTCTAAGCTTGCACAACAGTTACTTTTGAAAATTTGTGTCCATAATCTGCATTCAGTGGGAACATTCAGTGAACAGACAGTGAGCAGACAACATTAGAATTATAATTTAAAGTAATAATGATGACAACATTGTTCAATCTTATCAATCACTCTTCTTTAAAAATAAGAATCTATAGTCAACGCCAATAAAATAGTTTAATATATTTATGTATATAAAGAAAAAAAATTCTTTCTATCAAATAGCATCATATGTACAAAAACATGGTAATTTGGTTATGCTATTTATTGAGCTGATAGAGAAATTAGAGACAGTAGTTCTCTGCATTATGATAGACTCCTGGTTTGATCCAGAATGTCAGTAGGTTCACAGACTGATATAATCAGAGAGCTACATGGAAGGCTTCCTGGTGCTGCTTTGTTTCTAACAAAGATTCTAGATGGATTCTCATTTACTCTGTTCATAAATATTTGACAACTATATTTGCTTATGCAACATTAATGCATCATTATTTAAACTAATCCTTAGGGAATATTTCTGAAGTTGCTATGTTTTTTACAGTACCATGCTCTTTCTATAATTTTGGTTTTGGACATCTCGTGTCATCAACAGTTTAAGGCTGTACAGAGACTATAAACATTTAGATGTCAAGAAGAATGTTTAGGCACTGCATGTGTGTTTTTATATTTTGTTGTTTTTGTTCTTGGCTTGCTGTTGTTGTTCTTTAACTATTACTTTCATTCTGGTGCTTGAAAAATTCCCCCTAAAATGTAATATTCTCTCATGATGTGCGAGGTCATAGAATAATGCTATTTGAAGAATGAACAACCACTCAGCCCCAGCTCCCCTCTAGAATCTATGTGATGCCCTTTGGGTTCTCTAACTTGATTGATTAGTATTTGTATAATAATCTGTGGTATTAATTCAAATTGTTTGAAATAATATTTTGGAGAAATGACATACACTGAAAGAAGTCCAAGTACATAACAGTTTAAAGTCCAGGCTGATAAGAAGTAAGAGGATGATGAAGATATTTCATAGGATCCAGAAAGCACACAATTTTCAGAACAAACAGCTCTAGAGTTTGAAAGACATGTTTATTAAGGGTTGTATTATATCCTTTCAAGCTACCATGCTTGTGAATAATTAGTCTTATGTCTAGTGCCTCCTGCAGTAGTCATGCTGTCAGACAGGTTACTGTTCTTAAGCAATACTGACAGCATGTATTTCTCCTTGCCAGACCATCTATGACCAAACTTATCAAAGAGGTTCCATTGTATAGATTTGAGGGAATGCAGTTTCCATCCCTGCCTCTTGGAAGTCTTTGATCTGTCTTCTACAAGTGCTCATTAGTGATGATGGACATGGGTTCAGAAGAAACCCAAGCATCTTTGCTTTCCTTTGATGATGTAGGGAGTACAGATGACTATTTTTGTTTTAAGAAGTTCCTTTCTGTGAAACATTTATCTTTTTCTTTAACAGCCGTTAAGTCCTCAAAGAGGTAAACTGGATATCCAGGATACCCACAAGACTCTGGGAAAACTCTGAAACTGCAAATTCTGTGGGAGCTGTAATCTTCAGCTGTTACTGACTCTCAGAAGAAAGTGATAGAAAGAAAGTTGCAAGCCTGAGTGCATGTTTGAGGATCTGGAGACAGAAACAATGCCAGAACTCTGATAAGGGTTAGAAATGGGTTAGGGTGGGAAACTGATCCTCTGAGTTCATGTGATTGTTATGGATTGTTATGTTATGCTGTTTCAAGCAAACAGCTGTCTTGAGAGAGGTAGTTCAGATCTGAAGTTAACAGGTAACCCTCTAAAGTTATCTATTTCTGTACTGACTCTTAAAGTTAAGTTTTATAAATATACCTCTAAAAGAACATGAGAAAAATGTCACCCACAAAAAGTATAACCTGTGTATGTCCAAAAAGTCTGATTTAGGAAAGAAAGACAATGAAACCATTCAAAAAAAAAAAAAAAAGTATAAAATCATAAATGATGTAGAATTGGTGAGTAGGGAACTTTTATTCACTATTTTCTTCCATAACTCACAAAATAAAGAATCATAGAATCATAGCATCATTAAGGTTGGAAAAGATCTCCAAGATAATCTGGTTCAGCCATCCCCCTACCACCAATATCACCCACTAAACCATGTCCCTAAGCACCAAGTCCAACATTTAATGGATGATGAACAGGCAGTAGCTTCATAATGATCAACAAGTTTTTTTTGTTGTTGTTGGTGGTGGTGTTTGTTTGTTTTTTTCACACTGTGTAATTAAAATGAAAATTTTAATTGTTAGTTGATAAAAAAATAAAAAAAGTTGATAATTTTCAAAAAGTATTTAAAAAGTTCAGGAAGTAAAGGTCTGGTTTTTTTTTTTTGTTTGTTTGTTTTTTTTGTAGCTGTTAAAGACAGTAGCCTACATGATACTTCCAGCACAAGAAGCCCCAGGCAGCTGATGCTTGGAAAAGGAAAGTGAGACGAGTGTCACTTCTTCCTTGCCTTACTTGTGCTCTTCCCAATTCTTTGTTGGATGTTAGACTCCAGGTTGTTGGACTAAATGAGCCCTTTGTTGTTTTCTGTTATAGACACTCTAGTGTTATTAAGAAAGTTGTAGGAGTTTTGCAAATGCCACCTTATAGACTGAATTTAGTATTGAATTTAATCATCTCCCACTTGAGCTAGATTTTTTTTGAACCATTGAATTTCTTTAAGGAAATATAATCTAACAATAGTGTCCATGTAAGTTGCTTGAATGAAAACCACCTTGGATTTTGTGGATTTGTGCATGATAATGTCTTTGTTTAAATAAATAAATTAATATATACTTTACCATTTAGCCTGGAGAAGAGGAAGCTCAGGGGCGACCTTATCGCACTCTACAGGTACCTTAAAGGAGGCTGTAGTGAGGTGGCGGTTGGTCTATTCTCCCACATGCCTGGTGACAGGACGAGGGGGAATGGGCTAAAATTGCACCAGGGGAGGTTTAGATTTGATATTAGGATAAACTTCCTTACTGAAAGGGTTGTTAGTCACTGGAATAGGCTGCCCAGGGAAGTGGTTGAGTCACCATCCCTGGAGGTCTTTAAAAGACGTTTAGCTGTAGAGCTTAGAGATAAGGTTTACTGGAGGACTTGTTAGCATTAGGTCAGAGGTTGGACTTGGTGATCTTGGAGGTCTCTTCCAACCTAGACTATTCTGTGATTCTGTGATTCTGTGAAATAAACAATACATTTATGATGCATATATCTGTCTATACAAAAGTCTGACGTCTTCTGCAATGAGTAGAACATGATGCAGTAATATTTGTCTTATTTTTTCCCTTTTTTTCCTTTTTTTTTCTTAGTATAATGCACTAAACAGGTAATTTTTCTTAGCCTGATGCATCTGAATTACAAGATAGCAGTAGCCATACATTGCAAGGGAGTGATCCCTGATCCCTACAGGCAAGAACAAACACTCATGTCCAGAGTTTTCAGTTAGCCCCTCCTATATATGATTTGCCATCTCCTCTGGGATCCATGCTCCAGACATGGTTTTGGCTGAACTAGGGTTAATTTTATTCATAGTAGCTCATATGGTTCTATGTTTTGAATTTGTAACCAAAACAGTGTTGATAACATGCCAATGTTTTAGCTATTGCTGAGCAGCACTTGCACAACTTCAAAGTCTTCTCTGTTTCTCACCCCACAAACCCAGCAAGGAGGCTGGGGGTGCACAAGAAGCTGCAAAGGGACATAGCCAGGATGCATCATGCTCAGCAATAGAAGCTGGGTGAAAGAAGGAGGAAGGGGAGGATATCCAACCAACTGTTACATGTGGCGAGCCCTGTTTTCCTCGAAGTGGCTGAACTGAAATGGCCTGCCAATGGGAAGTAGTGAATGAATTCCTGATTTTGCCTTGCTTCTTCTGTACTTATTAAACTGTCTTTATCTCAACCCCAAATTTCTTGTACTTTTACCTTTCTGATTCTATCCCCCATCCTACTGGTGGGGAGTGAGCAAGTAGCTGTGTCAGGCCTGACTGGCTACCAGGGTTAAACCACAACACGGCCCTCAGATATCTAAGTACTCTGTCATTTTTCATGCCTTTTTTTTTTTTTTTTTTTTTTTTTTTAGAGTTCAAAGTATCTGAGATAAATTGAGAGCTGGGCTGCATTTCGGCCTACTAGACTGTTTTTCTCATTGTCCAAATCTGTGGATATACCCCCAGAATTGCACAGTATCACTCAAATATACTACATTTTAGTAGTGGTCCTTGACCTAACTAGTTTGCCCACACACAAAGAGTTAAAATTAAATGAGAGCAGGAATTAGAAAGAAATATTCAGTCCTTCTCTAAAAATTAAAACATAGATTTATTGTACCTTTTTTTTTTTTTTTTTTTTCCTGAGGAAGATGCCTCTTTTTCCCATAGCTGCAACCTTTGTAATGTCTTGTTAATGTTTTCCCAATTAATTTCAGTCAAATAGTGAATATATTGCAGCCAGCATAGTAAAGCTAAGGTGGCTAGTTGAACACTGCCAGGTTGGTGATGACTACAGTTAACCAAAGAGAGATTCTTTACCCACTCAGCACAGTAATGAGCACTCACAGATGCAGCTTTTAACAGAAGCAACTTAACCTTAAAATCTGCAATTAAGAGTGTGGTTTCCACGGAGACAGCTGTGAAAGATGCAATGGAGCTGCAAAATAAACAAGTTGTAGAGTGGCAGACACATAAACTAGCCTGAAAGTAAAAGAAAAAGCCGGGAGCAAACAAGGTATGAGTTGTTTTCTGCACTATAACTCCTCACATGACCTTAATGTTTTTTTAAAATGTAAGCAATTCAGAAAAAACAATGAAGGAGGATCATATTTACAAGAAGTGTTATATTTAATTAAGAGATAAGCATAGGAATCTAGAAAAGAATATATATATATATGTAATGCATAACGTGATAGAAATTAGCAATGGTTGGTATTCAACCTTACTCTACAATAATAGCAACATGAAATCCCTTTCACTTTTTAGAATACACTTCAGAATGTTACTAGATACTGGTTCAACTGCATACAGAATATGTTGTAGGAAAACAAAATGTCTCAGAAGGGTCACATTAAGAATGCAGAAATCAAATAATAAAAGTTACAAAATGCCAGTAATAAGGTTGCTCTGTTTCGGTTTTATATTTAGATGTCTAAACATAAGTGGAAACAATCTTTCCTTAGATGCTGCCAAGGACACTAGCTCTTCTCAATTTATAAAACACCAGTTTCAGGAAATCTGAATCACTAAACACCCCAAGCTAAAGCACAAGCTGCATCTGTCACTTACTGCAACTGGAATTAATCCTGTGACATTGTCTTCATTGACATAATCAGCTGTGTCACTCAATACCTAGTCAGGGACTTTGCTCATTTAGTATTCACATTATTCAAAATGTGTGGTGTAAGGATGTGTTTAGTACACTTCTCAGATCCTGTGCTGGACATGGAATCATTATTTTTTTTTCTTTTTTTTTTTTTTTTCACAGATATTTTTTCTTCTCTAGAGTCTCAAACACTAAACAGCCAGCAAGTCTTCACCCCTTCCCAGCTGTGTTAATGGGATACTATTTTACAGTTGCAGACCAGCAGAATAAGAATGTTATAGTCAAATGCCCAATTTGAGACAACTAGTATCCAATTATTCAAAGTACTTGGCATTAAACTTCTGTTTTATGTGTTCACTACACAGCTTCCAGCACTTCTGCAAAACAGACACACAGATCTTGAATGAGATACGTAGAAAAGAAGCAAGAGATTATCCTGCTTAAGGTGTCTGAGTTTTTCCAGAATAATTTCAGGGCTTTATTCAGTGGCTGTAATGTAAAATGCAGAAGTAGGCTAGTGTCTCAATCTACATCTCTTATTCAAAATGTTGTTTTAATGACAAGTTAAAGTCTTTACATTCATTGAGTGCCACAGGGTCCATCTTCAAAAGAAGTTCAAAAGTAACTGTTTCCTAAATTGTAGGAATTGTGGCACAGTGGACAGAGTTGCGGGATGGTCCATAGTTTCCAACATGGCAAGCAATGCACCAGGTCCAGGATGTGTTCAGAGAATCCCATCAGGGGCAACAAGAGTCAGGGCAAGAGACAGAGCCTGAGACAAGCTAGAAAATACGTCTGAACCAGGAGACAAGCTACCCACAGCACAGGGACACGGTCCATCCAGGGGGCAAGGCAAAGGTTCCCCTACAACCTAGCCCAGGCAGGATCTGAAAGCAAGGCTGAGCTGAAATTGGGCAGCTGGTCCTGTGGGCTAGTGGGGCAGCCAAGTGATGCTGTTCAGGGTCATTAAAGCCTATTAGTGCACTCATAACACAAATTTATAATCCTGCACTGGTTTGGGGTCTTATCCTCCTTCTAAAAATCTTACTCCTTTCAAGTATGTTTTCTGTGATATATATACATATTTCTGAGTTCTTGTTATTGTGTGTTTTTCTTCTGCATTCTGGAATAATCCTCCTGAAGGATGGTAATTTGCACAGCAGCCACTAGGTAAGGCTGATGTGTGGAAAGGCTTCATAGCTTTTACCATATTAATAGTTATTTCTTACATTATTCCTCCAAACATCTCAGTAGCCTATTTTATCCAAGGGTGTTACTGACATATTTACAGAGGTGCCCAAGAATCAGGAGTTACTGAGGGATGACTGGGACCCAAAAGTATCACAAAACACAGAGAATGTGCTGCAGAATATTGTTTTTATTTCCACCAGTACAGCTTCTGTTTTCTCATGGCTTTCCACAGTGTTATCTGTGCTCTCTAGGAGCGTATGTCCGTTTTGAAAAAATTCATCAATTGATTTAGTTAACTTTGAACAAATTATCATCTGTGAATACAAAAACTGGAAAACCTGGTAGCATATAGTTTGCCTTTCCTAATACTTTCACAGTCCCTTTTGGTCTTGATTGTCATCTTTGTGTCATCTTTCCACCTCACTGCACAATCCTCTTTTCCAGATCATTAATGAAATGTATTAAAAAGCATTGACTTTAATGTGAAACCTTGGATTACTTCTCTGTTAATTTACTGGCATTTTTAAAAAATCCACGTTTTATGTTTTTGTTTCTCCCCATTCTGTCAGTCTTATCCCTTTTTCTAGCTTTAGTGTTAAAAATCACTGGGGCTACACCTACCATTTGTAATTTTCTGAGTTTTTCTTTTTTTTCACTTTAAAATATCTTTCATCTGGTTTAACAGAGACAGCTACAATAGTCTAGATGCTGACATTGATCTAATCAATGAAAAGATGCTAAGCAGCCTCACATTACTGATGCCTGGCATTGGAGAAAATTGTATGAAAGGAGGTAGCATAAGTGTAAGTGACATATAATAAATACTGTCTGTGCCAATGAATCTTGAATTTCTTCCTGATCAGTGTCAACAGTACAAATGTCTGTACTAATATTTCAGATAGACTATATCCCATTAGTTAAGGACTTTGGTTGGGATTATGACCAAATTATGTTAGAAAGCTACCAGACTTCAAAGACTTAAGCCCATGAATCTTGCTTGTTAGGGAAAGGAGGTATGCTACTGTTCAGGCCACTATAAATTGAGAGTCGGGCTCTGCCACTGCCTTTTGGGAAGAAATCAGTCCTGATGGGATGTGTTACATGTGCTCTGTAGAAAGCTTCTGAAATGAACCTTTTTGGGAACATAAAAGAAAAGACATCTGATATCTGAGTCCCAGCTCTGAGGTCTGATGATGTTTTTTCAGACATATTAAGACTGGTTTGTTCTGTACATGCAGAGAATCTAAAGCTTAGGTATCTGACTGGTTTTCTGTAGATATGTATAAATTCCCACTTACACAGAAGATACATAAGGTGAGTAGGTGCCTAATTTTGGTGTCTGGAGGTAGGTAGCGTGAACATGTTACCTTTGAAATCAGATGTGAGCTGAACTGTTATTGCAGTTTTTGTGTCTAAATTTTCATCTACATTGCACTTTAGGTAATTTTAAACTACATTGAGTTTTTTGTTTGCAGGACTCTTTTTTCCTAAGCCAAACAACCTCAGCTCCCTCAGCCACTCCTCATAAGACTTGTTCTCTAGACCCTCCGACCCTTCACCAGCTTCATTGCCCTTCTTTGGACATGTTCCAGCTCTTTGATGTCCTTCTTGTAGTGAGGGGCCCAAAACTGAACACAGTATTCAAGGTGCGGCCACACCAAAGCCAAATACAGATGGACCATCACTTCCTTAGTCCTTCTGGCCTTGCCATTTCTGATACAAGTCAGGATGCTGCTGGTCTTCTTGGCCACCTGAGCACACTGCTGGCTCACATTCAGCTGGCTATTGACCGATAACCCCAGGTCCCTTTCTGTTGGACATCTGTCCAGCCACTCTTCCCCCAGCCTGTTCTTGTTTATCAGGAATAGTGTAGCCAGCAGGACCATGGAGGTGGTCTTTCCCCTGTACTCTGCTCTATAGTACATCTGGCCCTATAGACTTGCATATATCTAAGTGGAGTACCAGGTCACTAACCATTTCCTCATGGATTCATTCTGCTCCTTGTCCCTCTCTGCCAGCTCCAGGGGGCTGAGTACCCAGAGAACAACTGGTCCTGCTGCTAAAGACTGAGGCAAAGAAGGCATTAAGTACCTCAGCCTTTTCCTCATCTCTTGTCACTGTTTCCCCCAACATCCAATAAAGTATGGAGATTATCCTTAGTTCTCCTTTTCTCATGTATTTATAAAAACATTTTTTAATTGTCTTTAACGGCAATAGGCAGATTGAGCTCCAGTTGGGCTTTGGACCTTCTAATTTTCTCCCTGCACAGCCTCATGATGTCTCTGTAGTCTTCCTGAGTGGCCCGCCCCTTCTTCCGAAAGTCATACACTCTATTTTTCTTCCTGAGCTCTAGCCACAGCTCTCTGTTCAGCCAGGCCAGTCTTCTTCCACACCAGCTCATCTTTCAGCATGTGGGGATGGCCTGCTCCTTTGGCTTTAGAATTTCTTTCTTGAAGAGTGTCTGGACTTCCTGGAGTCCTTTGCACTTCAGGACTGCCTCCCAAGAGACTCCACTAACTAGTCTCCTTAACAGGCCGAAGTCTGACCTCTGGAACCCCAGGGTGGCAGTTCCGCTAACCCCCCTCCCTAACTTTTCCAATAATGGAAAACTCTATTAATTCATGATTGCTGAGCCCAAGATGGCCTACAACCTCTACATCACCCATAAATCCTTCTCTATTTACAATAAAAAGTTTCGGGGGGCATCATCCCTCGTTGGCTCTCTCACCAGCTGTGTCAGGAAGTTATCTTCCACACACTCTTGAAACCTCCTAGACTGTTTGCTCTCTGCTGTGTTCTATTTCCAACAGACATATGGTACATTGAATTTCCCATGAGAACAAGGGCTAGTGATTGTGAGACTTCTCCCACATGCTAGTAGAATGTTTTATCTGCCTCTTCAGCCTGGTTAAGCAGTCTATAATAGATGTCCACCAGGACATCTGACTCATTGGCTTTACCCCTGATTCTTATCCATAAACTTTCAATCCTGTCATATTCATTATTAATCTCAAGACAATATAAACACTCCCTAACACATAGGGCTACTCCACTGCCTCTCCTTCCTAGCGTATGCCTTATGAAAAGTTTGTAGCCATCCAGTAATGTGAGTTGTCTCACTATATGTTGGTGACAGCAACTATGTTATATCCCTCCTGCCACACAATGGCATTCAGCTTCTCCTGTTTGTTGCCCATACTGCATGCATTGGTGTAGATCCAAATCAGTTGGGCTAGTGATCATGCCACCTTTTTTGGGGGAAGAAGCCCTAATTCCTGCATGACTATTCCCAGGCACTTCCGTGATTTCTAACCCATCAATGTTTCTTGTGACTTTGGTGGCATAGGGCTCTCCATCCCCTCCATCCCCTACCTTCACAGGGGTGGCAGACTGACGGAGCTTGCCAGCACACCATCCTGTAACCATTGTTATAATACCACCAGACTTGTCTTTGTCAAGCCTCGTTTTATCCCTTTCCCCCTTCAAATATGGTTTAAAGCCCTATCAATGAGCCCTGCTAACTCCTAAACAGAGATCCTTTTCTCCCTTAGAGATAGGTGAACCCTGTCTCTAGTAGGCCAGCCGACAGTCCTGTCTTTAGCCACCACACCGGCCAGCAGGCCTGGTGCCTTGTAAAATGACCCGTGATCATAAAAAAAAAAAAAAAAAAAAAAAAAAGTTTTGCCACTGACACCAGGCTTGGATATTGATCACAGATATTGATCACTGGCTCTTCCTGTTTCTCGCCTCATCAATCCATGCAACTGGAAGGACAGGGAAAAACACTACTTATGCTTCTTATCCCTTAACTAGTTGCCCCAAGGCCCTGAAGTCTCTTTTGATTGCCCTTGGACTTCATCTTGAAGCTTCATCACAACCTACCTGAAAACAAAAAAACAAAACAAAACAAAACAAACAAACAAACAAACAAACAAACAAACAGATAATAGTCTGAGAGCTGTGCCAGTGCAGGAAGCTTTCTCTTCATGTCCCTAATCTGGGCCCCAGGGAGGCTGAAGACCTCCCTATGAAGTAGGTTTGGTCTGCACATAGGTCCTTCTGTTCCTTTCAGAAGGGAGTGTCCTGTGACAATGACCCATCTTTTTTCTTGGTAGGAGCTGGGAACAAGTCAACATGTGCTCAGTGTCTCCTCCAAGCCATATGTACCATAGATGTACCATATTCCTCAATACTGTTCTGATGAGCGTACAAAGCATAATACCTATTGTGCATGGGCACCTGGGAAGGTGGGGAAGTCACAGAACCACAGAATTGAAATCACAGAATGACAGAATGTCCCTGAGGGGACATACCTGCTGCACTAGGCAGGGACTTGTCACCATTGCCCCTTATCCTCTAGGTCAATGCTTCCAGCAGGGTGGAGAGGATAGGGAAACCCCTCCAATGAGCATCCCTTCTGCCTGCTGGGCCTGCCTCAGGGAAGACAAGGAGTGACTCCAGCACTCTCTCTCCCTCTCAGACTCCCAGATACTCCTCAGCCCACCCACCTCTGTCACTAGGTGGAGGAGTGTCTCCACCTGGGCGCACCACCCACAGGTGTGCTCGCTCCTGCCATCCTGACCTGGAGTAAGAGTGGGGCACATCCTGAAGCCTGACACCTGGGCAGCAGTGTGTTGCTCCCCCTAGAGCTCTGCCTGGGAGGTGTTCTCCCTGGGGCTCTGCCTGGGAGGCTGCCTTGCTTGTGGGGGGTGCTGAGCTGTGAGAGCCCATGGCCTTCTACTGGGTGGATGCCATTGCTCCCTGCTTGAGAAGGCCAAGCTTCTGGGCCCTGCCTACAGGAGCTGCCCAGCCACTCCCTGACTGACACACCACACCCTGCTCTGGTCATTGTGCTCCCTAGGGGCTGCCTTTGCTTGGGGGAGGGGCTGGCTCCACCCAAGCCTCAGCAGCTGCTATCGCGAGGGCTGCTAGCTGGTGGCAGCTTCCTCAGCTTGCCTCAAGGGGCCTTGGTGCAGCAAACCCCCTGCATGCTGTGATCCCCTGCAGAATGCATCTGCCCCAGAGCCGATCACCTTGTATACTGTATGCAATATATAGTATATGATATAGAGAGAGACAATACATAGAGAAAATATACTATATATATATTATGTGTATATATATATGCTATATATGTATATTTTTATATTGGTCTTCAGAATCAGTTTTGCATAAGGCTAAGAGGCCTTTTATTTATTTATTTATTTATTTATTTATTTATTTATTTATTTATTTATAAGAATTAGGCCATACCTTCTAACACTTATTTTTGTTTTGTTCCAACTAAAAAAGCAAAGTCATGAATATTATTTCTTGGTATTCCTAGGTTTGTACACACTTAACAACATAAAAGCTGCCTGTTCACCCTGGGCTCATGATGACTAAATAGAATTCTTCTGAACTTGTATAGCAGTGCACTCTAAACTTGCTAGCAGTTAAAACTGTAGGTAAAAATATGTATAAGAACATATCAGAAGTGTATAGCTCCAACTGATTTGCATATACATTAAATGCTTATGGCTCTTCTTTACATAAAAGTGTAGAATAGAATAGAATAGAATAGAATAGAATAGAATAGAATAGAATAGTAGAATAGTTGGAAAGGACTTTCAAAGATCAAGCCCAACTGCCTGACCACTTCAGGGTTAACCAAAAATTAAAGAAAGTTATTGAGAGCATTAGCCCTTCCAGCACTGAGATCAGTTTACTTTCTCCTTTGTAGAACCAAATTCACATTCAGTGGATCTGTATCAGAGCACTCTTTCTCCATCTTCCTACCTCACAAATAAAAACATGTCTTATGAATAGCCAGAAAAACATAATATTGCTTACTAATGACAAAATGTACATGTTTTTCTGCATACCACATCATTTAAATCAGGAGACTGAGAAAAACTAACATACAGCTGTGTCCTGTGAAGAAATAATAATTGTGAAAAGTATATGTTCAAATCTAACCCCCTAGTTAAGTTGTTTTTATGATTCATTTGAGAGACTTACAGCCTACATTGCTGAAGCAGACACAAGCAATAGGTACCTCTTATTCAGGAAATGTCAATAATTATTTGTAAAAAGAAAAATGGAAATCAGGTATATGCCTTGTGAAAGTAATTTTGGTGCAGTGTTATACAAATTGAGAATTCTGTGGATTTTTGTTGTAGACATAATTGCTCTTTTAACTGTCTTAGTTCAGTATTACTATTTACTCTGAGAGCTGTCATATGGATATGATAATTTTGTAAAATAAATTCTATATTTAATATTTGACTTTATTTTAGTTATGCAATGGATTGAAAATATATGTCAGTCATTTGGGCAAATGCCTAAAAACAACAAAAAATATCTGATCAGAATTAAGGACAAATTACAGCAAATAAACTGGTTGTGCATTTCCCTTTACCTAAATCTAGATTTCAAAGTAAAGAAAGAGATCAGTCCAACTCATGATACTTTTAAAGACAGTTCTTTGCTATGTGGGGACTTGAGATTGTGGCTTTGAAATATGAAGTTGGGAATATATATATATATATAAAAAATGCTTGAAAGACAAACTCTAAAGACAGAATTCTGTATCTAATTTAGGAGGTTTGGCAAGTGTTGTATATTGACTTTAATAGTTATTTTCTCTCCTTTCTTTTAAAGTTAAAATGTCACTTGTTATGTTGTAAAGCATAAGCCAAGTCCTTTCCATTCTTTTGTGTGAATATATTCTTTTTGGGCATCTTTTTATTTTCAATACTTACATCTGTTGCTTAAAATGCTATTCCTGCTACAATTGTTTTTTAAATGCAAACCCATATGTGTGATCTCAAGAGAAGCTGGTAAATTTCACCAAATGGGCATCCCTAAATTACATGCCATCTGCAGCTAGTGATGAGAGGACTAAACCCAGTCAGCTGTGATCTTGCACCACTGCATCTATCATTTTGATTGGCTCTAGGGAAATCAACAGCTTTTGGCTTGAACTCTTCCAACCCCAACAGGTTATTATGGACTGGTTGAGATGTACTGGCTAACAAATGATCTCTTTTATCTGCATATAGACCTTGAAGTGTTTGCTTGTGAAAATCAGTGGCAAAACTGCAAAATTTAGCAGAGCAGAAGCGGGTCCTTATTCTTGAACTGATTCAGATTTTATAAGGTATAAATACGCAGCCTTAATAACTTAGAGAGACAGTTGAAATATGTAAAATAAAGAAGAAAATTTAAGAAACATTATTATTGTCTGTGTAATTGTAATTTGATAGCACAAGGAAAAAACAAAACAAACAAAAAAACAACAACAACAAAAAACTTTTCAGAACAGCTTGTTCACATTCTGAAGGGATAATTGCCAAAATGGGAATCATTTTATTATGTCATGTGAGAATTTAGGATCATATTAGAGAAAAACAAACAAACAAAAACTAGTAGGAAAATAATACATAGATGCTACCTTACTAAGAAAAAGCCCTCAAGAATCCTATTTATGTCATTAATCTTCCACTATTAAGTGCCATCGCTTTCATTCCTATCCTGTCATATTCCTTTATTCTTGTATTACTTTAAAGTAATACAAGATATTACATTACTTTAAAACAAATAACGTTATCAACCTAGACTTCTGCAAAATATTTGACACAGTTCCACATAATATCCTTGTCTCAAAATTGGAGAGACATGGATTTGCTGGATGGACAGTGGATAAGAAATTGGCTGGATGGTGACACATACACAATTGCAGCCCATGGTTCAACGTCCAGGTGGATGCTAGTGGTGTTTTTCCTCAGAGGTTGGTATTGGGACTAGTGTTGTTTAACATATTTGTTGGTGAAATGGACAGTGAGATTGAGAGCACCCTCAGCAAATTTGCAGACAAAACCAAGCTGAGTGGTACAGTCAACATTCTGGAAGGAAGGGATGCCATCCAGAAGGGTCTTGACAGACAAGAGAAGGGCCCATCTGAACCTCATGAAGCCCAACAATGCCAAGTGCAAGATCCTGCATCTGGGTCAAGGCAATCCCAAGAATTAATATAGGCTGGGTGATGAGTGGATAGAGAGCACCCCTATGGAGAAGGATTTGGGGGGGTACTGGTGGATGAAAAACTCAATGTAAGCTGGCAATGTGAGCTTGAAACCCAGAAAGCCAGCTTTATCCTGGGCTGCATCAAAAGAAGCATGACCAGAAGGTCGAGGGAGGTGATTCTCCCCCTCTACTCCATTCATGCTGAGAGAGTTAGGGTTGTTCAGGCTAGAGAAGAGAAGGCTCCAAGGAGACTTTATAGCAGTCTTTCAGTACTTAAGGGGGTCCTACAAGAAAGATGGGAAGAGACTCTTTATCATGGAATGCAGTAATAGGACAAGGGGTAAAGGTTTTAAATTAAAAGAGAAGAGATTGAAATTAGATCTTAGGTAGAAATTCTTTACTATGAGATTAGTAAGGCACTGGAACAGGTTGCCCAGAGAATTCAAAGACGCTCCCTCTCTGGAAATGTCCAAGGCCAAGTTGGATGGGCTTTTTATAACCTTATCTAGTAGAAGGTGTCTCTGTCCATGCCAAAGGGTTTGGAACTAGATGGTCTTGAAGGTCCCTTCCAACTCAAACCACTCTATGATTCTGAGCTAATTAAAACTGCAGTTTAACAATTTAACTGGTAATATACTGAGATGCACCTGGCTTTTACTAACTTGGAAAATGTACATGCTTAAACCTCATGAGCCTAGCTAAACATTTCATTCAAAATACATTTATTTATTTATTTACTGCTTAAATAGATGAACTAACAAAATCACAAAACAAGATTAGAGGTAAGGGATCCTCCTTACCTCAGTTCCTTATCTACAGAGCTCAAAATGGTAAGTACAGGATTAATTTATTTTAACCCATGAACGTGCATTTAAATGATTAGGTAAGTAGGAATGAAGGGCATAGCATCCAGCATGATGGGGAGCAGGATGAATGAGGTACATCCTAGGAGATGCTAAAAGAAGAGAACATCTGAAATCCTGTCTTTTGAGCTAAGACATCAGTGTGTCTTTGGGATTCAGGATTCAGAGCCCCTTTTGAAGGACATCTGTAGGTATCTATGTAGAGAAGAGTAATCTGGGCTGTGCTTTGCCAGCACACAAAGGCAGGTCCTCACAGCCATGCATATGATCAAGTCCTTGTAACAAACGGGATGGGAAAGCCTCCTGTTTATCTGATGGGTATTTTCATGATTCACCCTATTAAATAAAGAGGATACTAGAATGATTTGACTCCACCTGACAACAGTTGCTTTGGTAGGGTTTAGATACCACTTTAGGCATCAAAAATGTAATACATTAGAGTTGCCAGTGTTTAAATTTATCTTTTGGTCCTTCAGCTATGCTTGTTCCCAAGTTCTCTCCTCAGTGTTAGGATTTTAATATGCACATTCAGCATGCTCTGAGAGTGCATGCTGATCATATTCCTCAGGAGATTTAAGCAAAGGAATGACTGGTGTCTGCAAATAGATTTATTTAAGGGCTAGATGCTGAGTTGCTCAAACTTCTTAGAGTTTAGGTGCTTAAAGAATGTGTCACAATTCAGCTGCAGTTACCTAGGGAGTTCTTTAAGGTCACAAAATAAAGGATGTTTGAAAGTTGGGAATTTCTAAGATATTTTGAATGGGAAGTCTTAAAGATAACAAATTTAGGATTTTGGTTTCTAAATTACATACATATTCAAATTTAGATGCCTGAATTCTGTGTTTTTTTTTGTTTGTTTGTTTTGTTTTGTTTTGTTTGTTTTGTTTTGTTTTTTGGCCTGTTTACTAGCTTCTCAATGCTTTAGTTTCCCATGTGTGTAATATAGTAATATATCTTTATTCCAAAACAGAGTGCTGTAAGAGAAAATAGTTTAAAATCTGTGCACCCTCATCTCCTATAGGAGTCTATTCAGTAGGGTATCCATTAAATACTTAAAATTTGAGATAAGATAATGTTTAAGATTTTAAGAAATATTGAAATATTATGAAAGAAAAGGGAAGAAAACCAGAAAATAGTACTAAGAAGATAAATGAAGTGAGAGATAAGGCAGCATGAAAATAATACTTTCTTTTTATGGACTTTCTGGTCCTCCTCTCCTTCAAGATTTTCTTAAAAGCTTGTGTTGTGCAAAAAGAGTCAAAGGTAGTTCAGCACTAATCATCTTTCCACTCCACTTGATATCTTAGGAAGTTAGATGCTTATATAACTTTTAAAATAATATTTATTTTCTCCCATAAGTGACTAAAGGTTCAAAACTGAGAGGTTATGAACTTGCTCTTTCAAGATGCTTTCTGAGAGCATTTCCTGCTGAAGCCAATATATGATGTGAGTTGTCTCACTTTACCTGATTGCTTAGTAGTGTAGCACTGGTAAGATTATAAGCATTCATGTTTTAAGAAATGTGTCATTTCTGGGGGAAAAAATCAATTACAAACAAAATGATAAAAGACACAAATAAGAAGATAAATTTGGTTATTATGCTAGGCAAAATTGCTAGTTAAACTCTGAATTATTGTAACAATTAAAGCAAGAACTCCAAAAACAAAACAAACAAACAAACAAAACAAAACAAAACAAAACAAAAACTGAATATTGAGGGGGAATAGAAAGCACACCACAAGAGTGACTTGTACAGAGCAGCAAAGGCATTTGTAATATTTTATTCACAGTTTGCTATCACCCATGTACTTTACTAAAAATATATCAACTGATGGCAGACTTTGGCTACAGAATCCATCAAGCGTTTGCTGCAAGTGCTTAAACATGACTTTGCAAGCAGCAGAAATATGAAAAGGCCTTCAGATTTTGATTACTCTGCTGCAAAATAGGGTATATTATTTTATTCCCCCACTTGAAAGAGCCACAGGACTGTCACAGTGACTTTTCCTAATTATGTACTTTTCTCTCCAAAGTATTGCTCACTTAGATGTCTGAAGAAGGCCGAGACCTTTATATTGATTTTTTTCAAGTGTTTTTTGCTGGTGTGTATCCCTCATGACTAATGTTAGGACCCCTCACAGCTTTGCACCATTACCTTTATTTATTACATTTACCAGAAACATTTTGTCTTTGGTGTCCAGTACTCAGCATTCTGAATAGCTGCAACAGCTGGAAAAGATCAACATTGTGGTATAACCAACTAAAATTTTCAATAGGTGACATGAAACCATTCTCTAAGGCAATGCGAAGAAATGTTTATTGGTATCTACATATACATAAAGAAAAAGAGAGATAAATGGTAGAAATGTCAAGTGATTTTCAGACAGTTTTGTACAGTAAAAAATATTTCCTTATAATGTCACAAGAAGTTTCGTTATTGACTTTGGTAAAGACAGGATTTTACTCAGAATACTTTTGTTTCATAAGGACAGATGGATGAAAAGGAATGAGGGGATTTTTTCCATTATATTTTATTTGTATTCTCTGGAGTTGCAGAAAAACACAAATGCAAAGAATTAAGGTCAGTTCCTAACTAATCAGCTCAAAAACACCATTCAATTAGGAAACAAAATCCAATCTATCAAAGACGATGGATAAAATGGCAAGTTTTGGCTAAATGAAAATTTTCCGTTCATGAAAAATTCCTTTGTGTCCTCAACATTCAAGCACAGAAGGCAAGAGCTGTTAAAGTTTCATGTCATAGTCTTAGTCTTGGAGCCCCATGCTACATGGAACTCATCTGTACTTGGGAGGGATGATGGGGTGGATTGACACTTTAAGCACTTGAAAAATGATCTTGAAAAAAACTGAGTATTTTAAACTCACATTTACTGCCTTTTTCTTTTTTCAGCCATACAAGCTTGACTGTCCTTAGGATAGGTATATACCTTTCATCTTCTAATTGAAAGCAATTCAACAAATCTAATAAACTACAAGGAAATGGTGCTTTCAAGATTGTATGGAGATGCAATTCTTGTCTCTATCGCCCTTCCTATCACTGCTTATATCCTGGTTCTGAATTTTTATAGTGTTTTCTTTTACTATGTAGAGTGGAATCTTTCCATTATCTGTATTTTTTGAAAAACAAACAAAAAAAAACCACCAACAACAGGTATTGAGGAAGAACAATAGTTTTCTCTCTGTGTCTTTTTTCTTTCTAATTGTTTATCTGCTAGAGAAAAAGATTAAAATATGGAAAATAAAGGGATCAACTTTCATAAAAGTAAAAACATTGATTTTGTAAAAATTCAAAATAACGAAGAATGAGAGTGTATAATTTTATGAAAAGTTTGGTGGGTTGTTTTCTATTTTTCTTTCTCAACTTTTCTCTTTTGGTGGCACATCAGGTAAAATCAAATTTGCATAATCTAGCGTGTTTGTACATAAAAAATACATACACAACCTGTAGTTATTTCCGAACTTGTGATGCACTGCAACCAGGCTACTCCTCTGAGACAAAGAAAACTTTCCTTGTCTCCCTAACCTACAATCAAAGAGGACATAATTATGCAGATACCATGGTACACTGCTCTTTGTTTGGGACGTGTACAGAAGGGTTGCAATGTAGACTATGGAGCATGGAAATCCTTTTCCACTCACTTCCATACAGAAGATGGACAATTAAAAGTCTTTTTATAGAGTGACTGAAGTAAAGAGCCATCAGGGTGAATACACAAAACAGAGAACATAAGAAAGAACATTGGGAGGGGGAAGGGGGGGGGGGGGGGTAAGAGGAGGGGAGGATGGAGGGGTGAATACTGTCTGCCACCTCCTACTGCTTTGTCTTCATTCTCTCAACTTTGCCCACTACTATCTGGATTTTGCCTTTATTCTTGTCATTGAATATGCCCTTTGGAGTGATCCAGTGACAGTGACCCTTTTGGAATTTGCAAGCACAGCAGAGACACCAGCTTGTGATGCATAATATTATGTTCTCATTGTTGCATTCCAAATGGACTACTCTTGCTAGTTCAGTTAAAATGAAAACCAAAATCTTCATTTATATTTCTGTCCCAATGAAATGATACTGTCATTGTTTTTCTAATTTACCATAATGCAGGTCCATCTCTGATTTTTCTGTCTATCTGTACTAGTAAACTGAGTTTGGATATATTCATACACATTGCAGGAAAATTAATTGTGAATTGTTTAGGAAAAAATGTAAGATAAAGACAACCAAATTCATGCCAGAGAAGTTTCTAAAATTTAGTATCATACTGACCAGCACCCATATATACATGCAGATATGCATGAAATGGCTGATATGAGAAGTACCTTCCCTTAAAAAATCTTTTCTTATATGTTAGTATCACTTCTAAGTGTGATGTTTGTGACTTTTTTTTCCAGTCCAGACAGAATAAGATGCAAGACCTTATCAGCAAGACCTGAGAATAAAAGAATAGCTTTTAGGTGAATTAGCTTTTGGTCTTGAACCACTTTATAGATTCAAAATATTTGTAGTAGGAATTGCCTTACTCATCTTCAGATATCTACAGTGTGAGTATGTACATATGAGCTACTATATTTTTTGATGAGTTACTATATTTTTTTTTTTTAGTGACAAAGAAGAGAAATGGGCACACATTCATCAGGTGTGCTTTAACTGGACAGTTTTAGCTATGCTCTTTAAGGCTGACTGGACTCAAGCCCTGAAAGTGCCTGCTTTTTTTTTCCCACTGAATGCAAGGGTAGACTATTTCAGACACAGCAGCAAGCTAAGATGTGATTTACTGATTGAAGAGACAGATACAGCTAAAGCACAGTCTGATTAACTCTCTGCCTTCATGTTTGAACAAAAGACTTACTGAAACTAGCCCAGGTGAAGAAATCTACCTTTGGTCAGTTGAATCCTACACTCAGTAAGACTTACTCTTAAAATGTAAGTTTCCTCCTAAAAGCAAACAAACAGACAAATAAACAAACAAGTTCAATGTTTGTACTCTGAGTAAGTAAATTCCCTTTACAGTGGTTTCAGAGAGTTTATGCTGTGGGATTCAGGCAGTGGGCTGCCATGCCAATTCAGCTCTCAGTTGCACTTTCCACACTGACTGGAGAAGGATGAACCAGGTTCTGGCTTCATTTAGTCTAAACTATATTTGTTCATATACTCTACTCATGTTGTACTTTCAAAGAGGTTTCAGCTCCATCTGGAAATGTTTCTCCCATGCCTTTTTGCAACTTTTTTTTAGAAACCTCAAGGGGCTACTTCCAGGTCTTGGAGCTGTGTTAAGCTTCAGATGTTCTAATTCCTTGATCACCTGTTCTGGCGGAATCTTACCTCCTTCAGTATTTTTTCTTCCTCTCTTGGGAAATTTATGTCTGTTTCTGACATCTGTCCCCAAGCCTTCTGTGTGAACACAGAAGCAAAGAATTCATTTGATTGTGCTTTAGTTATGTCTGTCTCTTCAGTCAGTAAATTACCCAGGCCAGCTCTTAGAATTTCTACTGTCTCTTCCAATGACCTCTTGTTCAATGTGATCTTGAATAAAAGAAAACTTTGTTATTTATCTTAACCTCTTCTGCAATTTTTCTTTCATTTCACATTTTCACCATTCCTAGCAGATTGCTGTTTCCTACTGTATCACATCATCTCTTCAGTTATCCTCATTCTTTTAATACCTTGCCTCAGCCTCTTTGTTGTCTTTGAATAACTTTTGTGCTGAGTCCTTCAAGTTTTCTTTTCAGAGGCTGTTTTTATTTGTTGGATAATTCTGACAATGATAGAGCACACATTAATTTATTCAGCACTGCTTTTCACCTTCACGTTATCTTTTTTTCCTGTTGTTTTATTTCATTTGATTACACAAAGCACACTAACAATCTTAAAATGTGCTTGGTGGAAATAGCAAGATGTATGTATTTAAATTTTAAGCACACAGAGGTCTATTTCTAGTTTCACCACTGAGTTACTGCAATTTTGGGAGAAAGCAGAACAAAATAAAGCAAAAAATAATAATAATAAAAAAAAATCTAGGCTAGACATAGGCCAGACTATACATCTGTGGGTGGCAAAATGTTAGAAGTGAGAGAGTGGGCTGGCAGAACTTGTTCACCACAAATGTTAGTTTGTGGCAGACACTGCACTTCATTCTCTCAGGAATATGGGATTAGGTGCTGGAATACATAACAGAAACCTACATAACATGTTTTATAAAATTGTTTTGGTCTTCTGGAACATGCTTTATGGTGAGTTGCTATAATCCTGCTGACCACCATCACTAGTCTCTAATATAAAACTACAAAGAATGTCTCTGATAACTTAAAAACCTATCTAGAAGTTCAGTTTATGAGAAAGTAAAAAAATGGTTCTGAGTATGAAATAGTGTTTCCACACCTGTTTTATCACTTCTGTTCTTATGTAGCGTAGTCAGATATGCTCCTAGAACTTCATTTTGTGGGGGACTAACTGGAAAACGATACAAGATACGTTATGATCGCCAACTACATTTCACAGAAAAGAACTGGAAAACTGGATGAAGAGGAATTGCATATACAACTCCCACCAAAATATACAGCAGTATATTTGAATGGAGTATTTTTGAATTGTTTCCAGTCAAAAGTTTTCATCCAGGAGTTTTTTCAGTTTTTAATTTTTTCAGAGAAGTCAATGTTTTCCACAGGGAAGGAAACAAAATAGCATGATCTTCCAACTAGTTTTGAGTGTAACAAATGTATGTTTTTGTAAAGTGCTTTTAGACCATCAGATGAAGGTCATTGGGGAAGTGGAAAATGTCATTAAGAAATTCACTGACTTGATTTTCCACAGGTTTAGACTTCATTTGCCAGCTAAATACTACACTTCTTTTTTTTACAGTGAAGTCTGTTACAAGATTCAAAATGAAATTAGATTGTGTGTTCTAGTTCTCTCTTGGTACTGAGGTCACACCAAACTACATCTATAAATTACCTAGGCACAGTCGGTTCTTAATGCAGCCCCTAAGGACACTCCAGTGCAGTGGTGTGAAGAGAGGATTTCTTTGGCTTAGCATTAGGCATAATCGTTCCAGAATGTGCTTTCCCCCGAGCAGTCTTACAATAGTCCTCAAATTGAGGACAATCCACAATTCTCCCAAGACTTTGACTTGCAACAGGTCTTGTAACTCCTGACTATTGCAGTCTGTCTCTCTGATAGCTCAGGATATTTGCTCCCACTCAGCCCTCTGAAGCTCCTCTGACAACAGGCCTCTTACACTGGTTCTTCTCTTTGCTGTGTTGGAGAGAAACCCTCCTGCTTAGTATGGGAGGTACAGCTCAGTAGCACCCACTAAGCAATGAATAGGTCTAAAATATTTATTATTACACCATTCCTGAAGGGAAGTATTGTCACTCCCTGTTTTTATATGGAGGCATTCTGTTATGGGAGGCTTACTCTTAGGGACAGGAGCTCAGTGAGATCTTACACAGGGAGTTAACTAAAACTAGGCTGGAGGGCATTCTAGCACTGACAGTAAAAACATGATGTTATTTTGGTCTTGAAGCTGCCCTGAGAAGCTCTGAATAGTATAGTTAATGGATCTAGGAAGGTTGGATTTAGGAGTCAGGCACGTAAATACTTCTTAAGAGCTTTTCTGAGAAACTCACTGCCGATAATATATGAAGTAGAGTAGGAATCTGAAACCCTAGCTAGTGCTGTAAATGCTGAGGTATTCCAAAACAACTGTTGTATTCTTTATGAATAGTCCCTGATGCTGCAAGTCACATGTTCTTGCTTAATGCTCTAAAGAAAAATACACGAGGAGTTTCACAGTAAAAAAGGGTTTCATTAGAAAATATCAGTTCATGATACTCTTCCAGCGCAGGCTGGATTTTATGGTGAAACTGAGATTCACCTTAAAGTGTACAATAATCAAAGTCTCTGGCCATTTATCTACAATATGGGAAACTCCAGTTAAAGCCATTTTTTTTTTTTTTCTACATTTTTTCCACAGCCCAGTGAACAATTTAGTCATGTTTTATTAGCTATTTTGGGGTCACTATCCCCTGTTCATTTATACTAGCTTGTTCCTTTCTGTATGGATAATTAAATAGTCATTGGAATGGAACTATAGTTTTGGCAATACAGAGCTTTCTGAAAATTCACTGTCAAATTCCACCCTGTTCTTACCAATAGTCCCCATGTATTAAACTGGACAACTCTCAGAGTTCAGGTGCAAATACAGACCAGGCTGGGGCCTCTTTATGTTGATCCCAGTGAATATTGGAGTAGACTGGAACCAGTTTCTTATGTGTTATCATCTTTATTTCATCCCTCAGATTTTTCCTGATTACTTGACTCATTTTACAGCACATAAATTCTTTTTTTTTTTTCTTTTTTTTTTTTTTTTTTCATTTTTATGCTGTTTGCTTAAGTCAGAGCCTCACATAATTCTTCACTGGGACAATCAATAGCAAATTTCTAACACCAGTTTTCTCCCTTCATTATCTTCAAAATACTTCATTGTAGGCATATGAGATTTAACCCAGTTTCATCTTGCTAAGGTCCTCTGTGTCTTTTCCTTTTTAGCTACACTTGGGGAAAATGCGAAGCACTCTTAAATACTGTGTTCACTTGGAAATTACTTTACTGGCACTTATCTGGGAACACAGAAGAGACAGAACCTAATCGATCCATAAAGGTGAAAATAAAAGCTGTGTAATGCAAAATGTATTTTTATGGTAAAAGGAATTGGAAATGCAAAACATTAAAGGTAGAGGGAAAGAATAATAGTTTTTTTTGTTTGATTTTTGTTTTTTTGTTTTTTTTTTCCAGAGGTGAGGCTGATATTTCTAGTCTAGAAAATTAGGAAAATCAAAATGACAGCTCACAGCCATTTTCCCTCTGTCCCTTAGATAAAGTCTTCAACTTACCTCAGGTGATTTGAAGAGGTACAATGTCTGGAGCTTAATAATGGAATGACGTTAAATGTATACTAATGTAAATAATTGAAACACAAGTTGTCTTACAAAGTCCAGAGGAAATGTCACAATATTTATTCCTCCTGCCTTATCATTGCATTAAACTAACTACACCCATTGCTATCAATGGGCAAAATGTACTTGTAAAAGCCATTTTTTTTAATCTTACTGATGACTTCCTTATAACTGTTAGAGCACAGATTATGCAGTGGCTCTCTGGGACCCGTACTCACCAACACAATAAGAGCTAGTATTACATAGGACAGAGGCTACAACTGCTGTACAGAAAGCCTATTAGAGCTTGCAGTGAGGAAAGCAATCCTATTTATGAGGAATTAATGATGTATTACCATTACACAGGAAGCAAAATGTCTGGCATTACAGACAAGATGGAGTGAAAAACACATATGAAACAAGTCCAGACCTCTGAACCTCTGAATTTATCAGATACTTATTCTCTGTTCACCTTTTAAAGCATTTTTACAGTATATTGCTAACCATCTACATGCAACAACACAGAAAAGCTCCCCCCCCCCTCCCCCCCCGAGACACACACACACATAAAAAGTAATCCTCCCACCCCCAATTCCACTAACTTATGGATATCTGTATTGCATGTACATAGCAAGGTTTTGGTAGTGGTTGGGGGCTGCAGGGCCACCCTGTGCCAGACAGAGCTGGTTCCTGCCAGCTCCAACAGCTCTACTGCAGGGCATGGGTGGACCCAGCAACTAAGATGGTGGTGCCTTGGGGAAATGTAGTTGAGAAAGAGCAAAACTGCACACAACAGTGAGGACTGCAGGAAAAAAAA
>CM021697.1:166072047-166114519 GCA_011074415.1 Stictonetta naevosa | reverse complement strand
CTTCCTTCCTTCCTTCCTTCCTTCCTTCCTTCCTTCCTTCCTTCCTTGTGTTCTTTGACTGTGTCAAGCTAATAAAAACCTATCACTTTCTTTCATCCTATTCAGTGCTCAGGAAAGGGCACAGCTCTCTGTACCTTATAAAGGTACCTACCTAAAACAAACTTGATAAAAGGAACAGGAGGCAGAATACCTGCTATCACTTTATTTTATTTTTTTTAATTTTATTTTATTATATATATATATGGTAGTAGCAATGGTCAGTTCAAGCAGGAAGTTCTACCTTGTTCTCTCTGCTCAGTTTCCATATTTTAAACTACTTTTAAACTACAATTTATACATGTCCACATTAGAAAATCTGTAGCAATTGACAACTGCTTTCTGATATGGCCATCATCAGAAAATCAGGTGCATTGTATAGAAGAATTGATAGCAATTTTATCACAGTCCAGTTTCAACCACAGTCTGAAATTCTTCCTGTGATACAATGACTTATTTGCAGGTTAATTTCTTTATAAGTATTTTGGAAGAGATGCACTTAGACTTCTGTATTATATTCAAAAATAGGAAAAAAAAAAAAAAAAAGAAAAAAAAAAAGCTTTACTGCAAAAGCTTAGAAGTGGAAAAAATAGCTATACTGGAAATTAATCTTATTTTCAGTAACTAATTCTAAAGAGATTATGACTGATCTTATACTTTTTTAATTAAAAAAAAAAAAAAACTATTTAATGCAAAAAAAAAAAATGTGAACAACAGTATAATAATGTAAGAAACTTCTGCTTCTGGTTTATTTTACACACCAGTGCAAATTCATAAATCCATAGTACTTATTCCTATCTATTGAGCAGAAATACAGAACCTTTTTTTTTTCATGACAAGTTTAGTCATAATCTGTTAAATAATGACTGATTTATATCTTTGTCTAGTTAGGAGTATGAGCTCTTCATACTTGCTGACAGCTAACCTGAGCTATTGAAATGGTTAGGTTTTCAGTTAAAACTAGTCACCTTGCTTCACTCACCAAGTGAGATAGGTGCCTTTCTAATCTCTAAGACACCTCTCATATTGAGAACTGTTCTCTGCAGAAGCTGTGAGAAAACTGACGATGCGTGCACAGATAAGTACATATATATTTAGACACAGGAAAAAGGGTGTGTGGGGGAGAGAGAGATTTCTACATGCATACATTCACATGCACTCACAGAGATAACTATAAATTGACGTATACATCCTAACATTCTTTCCAACCTGACAGTGCCACCATAAAAGCCAGGAATAGTGGGAGACATGCTGCAGTAGAGTATAAAGGGAAGTCTACTTTGATATTTCACATCAGTATGATACCTAGAATTATGTGGACCAGACTCTCCCTCTGGGTGTCCTTGTTCTACTGTCTCTTTCCCCTCAGCTGTCTTAGCTGTCTTTCTTCCTCTTGTATATCTACCTGTCCCCTTCCTCCAGGTGATTTTTTCTTTTGCCTTGAACTTTCTAAAGCACAATGAGACAAAATGTGCTGTTACTCAGTTTGATATTGCTTGCTATATCATGAACTCCCTTTCCACTGTTGAATCAACAATACAATCATTTTTTTTGTTTGTTTGTTTGTTTTTGAGGGGGAAAACCACAGCACTGAAGTTATGAGAACCTGACAATGTAGTACCCATTTTCAGAGCTAATGAACATGTCTAAAGGGACTTCCTCCCCCATGAAAACCCACTTATCACCCAGATCGAGCTGCGCGGAATATTGCTTATTCCCAGGTTGTGTAACTTAGTGAAGGCTGCATAGCTTTACCAATGTAGACTGGAACTGTGTCAAACTGGTGATAACAGCTTCCATAGTTCATATCAGTTTCATCATGCAACCTTCCAGAAGCAAAAACACTAAAATATTTCCAAAAAAAAAAAAAAAAAAAAAAAAGACTTGGCAATGCTGCAGAAAGAAGTGTAGTGAGTATGTCTGAAAGCTTGCATATGTGTTGTGCCTACAGAAATGAAAATGTTTTTTGTTAGTATGTAACAGCCTGAAAACGTCTTTGTGGTTAACACTGGAGTCTGTGGTAAGTAGATATACAAATATATTTAATGTGTTATTCATATGTTCAATTCAATCTTAGAAGCTTGTCTAAAATAATATATGCTGTTTGAAATCACTGTTAAACAGAGGTTTCGCAATTGAGAATGGGTAGTATTTTGCATTGTCCCACTGAAACATACTTTTACATCTACACAAGTATAATGAGTGTCAGAATTGTCTCTTCTGCTGGGAACTATATTCAGAAGCTTTCATATTAAGATTACATTCAATTCATTAGTATAATGATATGATCTTAGTTCCACATTACCCTCTGCAACCTCTCTGCTCAAATTCCCATTTCTTCTATCTTGTGATGCTTCTTGGATATCTATATACGGTTGCACTTTTAGTGCTTATGCTCTTGAATACTTACATTCTCATGCAGCTTTATGGACAGACAAAAATTCCACCGCTTTATGTAAAACAGGTTTATATTCTACGTCCACGGTCCATTCTATGGTCGATCTTACTAGCTGTTGAAACACTGTTCTCAGTTATCCATGCATGGCTGCAAATACTAATGTCTCTGACCACAATACTTGCTAATTTACAAATAATTTTAGCCCAATAATTTAGAAAATAGTGTTAGAGGTTTTCCAAATTCCTAGAATTTCTGTCAAGTCACTAGTTCTCCTTCTGTTTTGTTAAAAACAAAAAACAAACAAACAAAAAACACACAAAAAAAACCACACCACCTCATATAATACTCAAAGCAAGAAAAAAATGCCCTTTGAATGCAGAATATGAACACTATCATTCAAAATAGGCTGAAACTAAAATTGTTAACTTCTGGGGGAGGTGGTTGAATAGATGAAGACTACTTGGCATAGTAGTTGGATACATGAAGCATTAAAACATGACATGGTATTAATTACAGGGACAACATCAACCAGTCAGAAACACAGCAATGGTTTTGAATTGTTGATTTGTTATCTTGTTAATTTTTCATTAGCATTATATAATATTCAGGATTTTGTGCTGCTTTGTTTCTTTTAATTATGTACAAAAATATATATAAAGTAAAACAAAACCCACACAGATATACTTAAAAGCATTTTCTTCACAGAATAGAAGACTCTTTGTGCTCTAGCTCTGACATTCATGACCCTAGGAATACATTAGTGTTGGATCTAGGCACTATTTGTTGACATTGGTAGTAAATTCCTATATTATTCTTGCAGACTATTTGACATGTAACATACTATTCTTGGAGATGGTGAGCCAGAAACCATACAATATTAACATTTTAAATACAGGGAAACTGTGTAAACTGATTGATAAATATCCAACACAGAAGCGCATAAGCCAGAACTTTTAAAAAAGACTTCTACATAAAGATTCCTTCTATGTATACCATGCAGTATGAGTTAACTTTTAATTCATAAATGTAGCAAGTTAAGATATAATAGTGATGATGTGAATCCTCATAAAGGAAATATAAATAAGATTTTTACTATAATAAACTACTAAAAATATAATACAATGCACCCTTATCTAGAACACTATTAAAAAAAAAGGGGGGGGGGAATGGTTCCAACATATTAATGAAATAAAGGGGTCAGAAGTAAAGGAATAAGCATTAGTTCAACCATGACTGTTTTAAAAATATTTATTAGGAAGAGAATGGGAAAAATGAAGTAAATAAGCTTAGATGAATGTCAGAGGATAATGGATCAATCACACACACATACGAAAGTATCTAATTACTTTCTTAGCTGATGTACACCAAGTAAGTCATAAGAAAAAAACTAGTTAAGTACTGAACAAAAGATGTTCAAAGTATAGCACTCATCGAGTATGTATCAATGAAAAAAATGCAGAAGGTATATCTTCATTTTACAAAATCATACATAATTCTGACTAATGCATTAGGGAAAAAGTCACACTGACTTTTTTTGTTTAATGATTGAAATCTTTGTATTTTGATAATTGCTGCTTTCTTTCACTCAGACAACACATCAAATTCAGATGAATTTGTTTGACAAGTCATGCCAGAAAATGACCAATAACCTCACCAGGTTTTTGGCCACAGTATTATCTTCTGGCATTTTTTTTTTTTTTTTTTTCATGCAGACTGTTTAGATTAGTCTTCTCTGAATCTTAATATATTGCGTATTGTAATATTTATTTTACCTTATTGTGATTGACATTGGTTTTGCAATACGTAGCTCATACTCTGAAATAGCAGAAGGCTTTGCAAATAAAAGTTGCACTGTTGTCTGTATTTCAAAGATAAACTTAGAACACTTGCTACAAACAGTAGATCTCAATGTGATTACAGGTAATAGTTTGATGAACATCACTGTTAAGACTTTGAGGGAAGAGCATCTAAAGGTCACTAGAAAGAAACCACGTAAAGATTTGGTACTTAAAATTTTATTTTCCTTTGGTGCAATCAAGGATGTCTGGCAATCTATTCTGAAGAGAAGAACAGCCGTAACAGAAAGGGACTTGCAAATCTGTAATGAGCCACATTGGCAGGCTGGGAGCTTGTACGGTGCCTGCTTGCATTATGTCGCTTGTGCTGCACTCTCCACAAAATTTTAAAGCAGGACTTAGAGAATCACAGAATTGTCTAGGTTGGAAGAGACCTCCAAGATCACCGAGTCCAACCTCTGACCTAACACTAACAAGTCCTCCACTAAACCATATCCCTAAGCTCTACAGCTAAACATCTTTTAAAGACCTCCAAGGATGGTGACTCAACCACTTCCCTGGGCAGCCTATTCCAGTGCCTAACAACCCTTTCCGTAAAGTTCTTCCTAATATCCAACCTAAACCTCCCCTGACGCAACTTTAGCCCACTCCCCCTCGTCCTATCACCGGGCACATAGGAAAATAGACCAACCCCCACCTCGCTACAGCCTCCTTTAAGGTACCTGTAGAGTGTGATAAGGTCACCCCTGAGCCTCCTTTTCTCCAGGCTGAAAAACCCCGGCTCCCTCAGCACCTCCTCGTAAGCCTTGTTCTCCAGACCTCTCACCACCCTCGTTGCTCTTCTCTGGACTCGCTCAAGCACCTCCATGTCCTTCTTGTAGCAAGGGGCCCAAAACTGAACACAGTACTCAAGGTGTGGCCTCACCAGAGCTGAGTACAGGGGGACAATCACTTCTCTGGACCTGCTGGCCACACTGCTTCTTATGTAAGCCAGGATGCTGTCAGCCTTCTTGGCCGCCTGAGCACACTGCTGGCTCATATTCAGCTGACTATCAACCAAGTTCTCTGCCAGGCAGCTTTCCAACCACTCATTTCCCAGCCTGTAGCTCTGCTTGGGGTTGTTGTGCCCCAGGTGCAGGACCCGGCACTTGGCCTTGTTGAACTTCATACAGTTGGCCTCAGCCCATCGGTCCAGCCTATCCAGATCTTCCTGCAGAGCCTTCCTACCATCCAGCAGATTGACACACGCACCTAACTTGGTGTTGTCTGCAAACTTACTGAGGGTGCACTTGATCCCCTCATCCAGATCATTGATGAAGATATTAAAGAGAACTGGCCCCAGTACCGAGCCCTGGGGGATGCCACTAGTGACTAGCCTCTAACTGGGTTTGACTCCATTCACCACAACTCTCTGGGTCCAGCCATCCAGCCAGCTCTTAACCCAACGAAGCGTATGCCAGTCCAAGCCATAAGCAGCCAGTTTCCTGAGGAGAATGCTGTGGGGAACGGTGTCAAAAGCCTTACTGAAATGAAGGTAGACCACATCCACAGCCTTTCCCTCATCCACCAAGCGCGTCACTTTGTTATAGAAGGAGATCAGGTTCGTCAAGCAGGACCTGCCCTTCATAAACCCATGCTGACTGGGCATGATTGCCTGGTTGCCCTGCAAGTGCCGCATGATGACGCTCAAGATCATCTGCTCCATGAGCTTCCCTGGCACTGAAGTCAAACAGGCCTACAGTTCCCCAGGTCTACCCCCAGCCCTTCTTGTAGATGGGCATCACATTTGCTAGCCGCCAGCTAACTGGGACCTCCCCTGATAGCCAGGACTGCCGATAAATGATGGAAAGCGGCTTGGCCAGCTCTTCCACCAGTTCTCTCAATACCCTCAGGTGGATCCCATCCGGCCCCATCAATTTGCATACATCCAGATGCTGTAGCAGGTCGCCAACCATTTCCTCATGGATTGTGGGGGCCACATTCTGCTCCTCATCTCCTTCCACCAGCTCAGGGTACTGGGTATCCAGAGAACAACTGGTCTTGCCGCTAAAGACTGAGGCAAAGAAGGCATTAAGCACCTCAGCCTTTTCCTCTTCTCTTGTAACTAAGTTTCCCCCCACATCCAGTAAAGGATGGAGATTCTCCTTAGTCCTCCTTTTTGTACTGATATATTTATAAAAACATTTTTTATTATCTTTAATGGCAGTAGCCAGACAGAGCTCCAGATGAGCTTGGCCTTTCTAATTTTGTCCCTGCACAGCCTCGCAACATCCTTATAGTCCTCCTGAGTGGCCCACCCTCTTTTCCAAAGATTATAAACCCTCTTTTTTTCTCCTAAGCTCAAGCCACAACTCTCTGTTCAGCCAGGCTGGTCTTCTTCCGCACCGGTTTGTCTTTAGGCACGTGGGGACAGACCGCTCCTGTGCCATTAAGATTAATATAACTTAATCTAACATTTCAACCAAAGTCTAATGTCTGTCCTTGGAAGACTGAACTAACTGATTCCACAAAGCAGCAGACCACAGGGCTGTTGTACCTACTGAGTCACAGTTGATCTAGAGGATCAGTTTCTAATCTTTCCTATTCACTGCAAACCTGGGTTCACGTTGTGTAGCAGATCACCTCTTCTCTCAGAAGTGCTTCTGGACACCATCCTCCTTCCCTGAAGGTGAGAAATCAGAGACTGTAAATGTTTTTCTTGTTCCATTTCTATCTTTTTCTCTCCTTGCTGAACTGTACTGACCTATAAGAATTGTTAACTTAGCTTTCAACTATTTGCTGGATGACCTACAAAAATATTTTGAAAAATGGAAATTAGGTTATAAACTTGGGCTCTTATCACAGTGTGTCATGCTGGTAATTTATTACAGGATGGAACAAGCAGTATGCTGGAATTTTTCATTGGAAATAGCTTCAGGGTTTTCAGTCCTGTTTCTAAACTTCTATTTTATTGTTATTGGTCCTCTGGAGAATTTTTCATTTCTAATTGAGAAAACTTTCCTTTACTTCTAATAACAAAAACAAAACCAGCAACAACAACAATAGTAATAATAATAATGCAAAATCCAATTTAATGAAAGTAATCGTGTAGGATTTATTGGTGAAAGTATTGAAACAGGATTCAAATTCATGAATTCAAACTAGAAGTCTGTATTGATTTGTTGCACTAATTTGTCTGTGGCATTAAGCAAATTAATTGCTATTTTTTTTATGCCTCAGTTTGCTTATTTGTAAAACGGGAATAATAAAACTATTTACTTCATAGGAACTTTTCAGAAGGTTTAATTATGGTTTTTAATGGCCCTTAGGTGCATTGGATAGTAGATGCTGTGTAAGTTGCAACACGCTATTGTTCCCATTTGTCTTCTCTGTCATGGGAGTTTCTCTGCTTTCAAAGTCTTACAAATGTGAATTATCCTTAACAGTAACCAAGCCCTTAAGTTTTATGCAATCTGAGGAAATATATTATAACTGTTGTTTCCAAAAGGTGTATTTTATGTCACTAGGTAGATATAGATCTAGAAACCTGGAATAAACCCAACAGTTTTCTTCCTAACAGAATAAGAATTGTGAATACTGTATTTTGTTTCTGCAGGTATGAAAAACTATCTGCAATAATTTAGCATTCTGTGGCATAGCCATATGCTCGTAGAAATGGAAGAAGGGAATTTATGTCATTTAGCTCAAAATAAAGCATTATCATGATATGTCATTGAATTACTTTTCACCAAATAGTTTCATTTTAAATATTCTGATGACCAAAACCATTTAATTTGTAATCTTAATTATCTTGTCCAACACTGGTGTAGATAGATCTCTTCTGAGCTCATTAACTAATGTTTATAATGCACTATTGAATATCATAAACAATACATATTTTTTTTCAAGGGATGAGTCATTTTCCCTCCTTTTTCATGAATGAATCATCTTGCAAATACTGTGTATTTGTTCATCAGGAGACAGATAAAAAGGGCATATGGGTGCACTCAGTTGCCAGTGTAACATTAGAAAAATCTAGCAATCCTAACAAATCATTTTCATGTGTTGCAGGTGCTGTCTATTAGAAGGAAAGATCTACTTTGATGTTCTTTAATTAAAGTTTCAATTACTTTAGTTATTATTCTGAAAAGAACTGAATTAGAAATTCTAGTGCTAAGTGTCCTGTGAGGTCAGAAAGTATTAATGGCCAGTAGGCTAATGCTACTAATAATATCAGCATATCTGCATGTGTGATACATGAGTGGTGTGTGCTGTGTTGCATATCAGACCTCATAGTTTACTACATTCAAAGCTTCCTCCTCACCACAGAACCTCCTCTTTAAGTAATCCTTTTCTTTCTGCCTAATCTTCTTTCTTTCCCTTGTTGAGTCTGTTTTGCTTTGTGTATTATGAGCTATTTCAATAGACTGAAATGACCTCAGTGAAAATAAGCTTAAAATGGATAAACACTTCCACAGACAGCAACAATTTTATGTCCATCTTCTGCAGACTGCAGGGGCTGTCAGGGCAAGGCCTGGCAGACAGAGCCTGTCCCAATGCCCCAGCCAGGAACAGTGCAGCTGGGGGCAGCAGGGCAGGCCCAGGCCCAGGCTTTGGGCACCTCCCTGGGGATGGAGACAGGCTGAGGCCTGGCCAGGATGTGGGCCCGTAGATGGGTCTGTATCAGTGGAGCCGATGATCAGGAAGGGTGCTGAGGAGCTGCAGTGCTGGCTCTGCTGCAGCCTCACTGGGGCAGGGGCTGATAGTCCTTTGGGCTGAAATAAGGGCTTGTGCTTTGGGCAGGGGCAGTGAGGCCTCAGTGCCCTCAAAACCCCAACTCTCATGTTGGGGTAGTATCAGGTGAGTAGTATCTGATTGACAAAAAGTGTCTGGAATGATTTTGATCAGTTGACACTGTCCCCTGTATTTTCACCATGATGGAGAATTAGAGTGGGCCAAGGATTACAGGCTGTTTGCATGGGGCCAGCCTGTTTAGAAAGCAATACCACAATAGTATGGATAATAGCTTAAAAAAACAGCGTGGTCCCATGCCATTTGCCTCAGTGCCAGAAAATAGACTCAGAGACATTTAACTTATCAGTGTAGATAAAGCACAGCTGTCTTAGACACATCTGAACTGGTGATGGCAATGCTCTGTAGAGCCGGTGGTGCTCATTCAGGTGTTGAAATCACTCCAGCTGAAACACCATGGAGCAGGCTAACTAACGTGGATTTATCAGTCTAAAAGCCTTCACCTCTCTCCTTCAATTCCCACTAAAACCTTCCAGTGCAGAATAAATACTCCCGATTTTGTGGTGTTTTACACATCACTGCACTTCACAACTATGTTTTTTTTTTTTTTTTTTTTTTTTTTTTCCCCTACTCCTGCACTGAATTGACCCTGCACTGGTGCCTACCACTTATAAGCACTGGTAGGATGACAGTTTGGATGAGATTCATCTGGCCCAATGAACATGTCTGCATCCAGAGCTGTCACCTTCAACTTCATTTGTAGTCACTAGAAGGAAATAGAAACTCCTGGATTCAATTCATCTCACAGTAATTGTCTAAAATAGGTCAGGAAAGTAGTTCTCAGTAAATTCACTGTTTACCCTGTTGATATATATAAAAAACCCAAGTGTGACTAGTTCAGAAGTAGAAATTCAGTGCAGCTGTCTAAACTTTGATTAAAAGGCTTTCACACTTTTTTTTTAATTATTTTTTTTGGCTTATTCCCAAATCTTTATTTTTAAATGTAACTCATATTACCTGATGAGTTCCAAAGCAGATCTGCATTGCTGTAATAAATATAATTATTATGATAATTATTTGTAATTCTCACTAAGGTTAGTATGCTGTATAATAACACAGGGAGAGAGCAGGTCACCAGCTGTCTGTGCTTCTGGAAACAGGAAAAATTTGTACACTTCGATTTTAAAGGATCTTCTGGAGTGTTATGGAAATATAGAGGTAGCTGAAACATACTCTGGGCTGTTTCTGTGCACCAGGAGACCATTATCATGATAATTTAACACCTGTATCACTGATTTTTGGTAGTGCAACCTGTAATCAGAAGCTGAAGCAATCTCTGAAGCAGTTATAATTTAGATTACAGTTTAATATAACGCAGTATTGGTTCTGAGTATTTGGATCACAGAATGTGGAACACCTCACTGAGCCATGATTGTAGTAACTAGGATTTACCATAAAGGAGGGCAATAACATAATTCTATAGTCTTGAAATGTAGTGAGGCTTCACTGAGTTTATATCTAGAGCAGGATGGCCTGTTTTTGGCAGTGTGATACCATGCAGGATTTTTTCATGAGGCATCTTTCTGGTATAGTTATGTTTAGAATAGGCCCAGTGCACACTTCTAATTTTCCTTCAGGCCGTGATTTTGAAGGGCAGTCAGTATAACTCAGGAAATAGAGGAGTCCTGTGAAAAGTAAGTTTTATCAATGCGACATCTCAGGTATTACAAATGAAGAAAAATAACACAGCCAAGCAGAGCTGTCAACACTCAGCTGTGTACCTTCCACCTCCGCTGTCTCACCAATGCTGACAAAGTCTGTGGGATAGTAGGCACAGCATAGATGCCTGTAAAGCTTTCTGTCATGAGAGATAAGGAGGGAGAAGATATCCAAGCTATTCTCCCTGCCTTTGAAGCTGGTTAGGAAAGGAAAATTAAGTCATATCTTCCAGAATGATTATTTGTTTCTGTACTGACAATGTTATCAGCAATGTAGGTTTTGGTGCTGCTATAATGTGGCCTGCACTCTTATTTTAGACAAAACACTGTTTGCTTCTTTTTTGCTTTCCTCCTTAGTGAAACCACTGCCTATGCAAATTTTGCAGCTACATGAAGCCCTGGGACTGGCTAGGGGGACTGGCATCAGAACTGTGAGTTAGGTTGAAGTGAAAAGCAGTCCTGGCCATTGCACTTATTTATTGTGATAGGTTCCAGTCCAGCCATCATGTGGAATCTCTACCACAAGATAATACAACAAGAAAGGTAAAGAGACCTTGTTTATTTTTTTGTTTCTTTTCTGGACAGGACTGAATACACACTGGAAAAGCTGTGTAAAATTTGATTTCTTATGAGCTTCCTGTTTGATTTTTTAATAGCTTAGGAAAAAATAAGGTATGTGGACATATTTATATAGCTGTAGTACTCAGATCCCCTGGGTGAAGGTTTCTGGCATTGTTGTCACTGTTAATAGGTGGTTCTGCCACACTGCAACTGACTCCTACTGATTTCAATGGTATTCAGATGCCTAAATAATTGCAATGTTCTGAATGGTTGTATTGGGTTTGCATGGCAAGGTTTTGATAGTGGGGGACTGCAGGGGTGGTCTCTGTGAGAAGAATCCAGAAGCTGCCCCATGTTAGATAAAGGCCTGTTTCAACCGGCTCCAAAGGGACCTGCCGCTGCCCAGAGCCAAGCCAATAAGTGATGTTGTTTGCGCCTCTATGAGAGCAGATTTAAGAAAGGGGAAAAATAAACAAGCAAACAAACAAACAAACAAACAAAACCCACCAAACTGCTGCTCAACAGCAGCTGGGAGTGTGAGGAAGGAGAACCAGCCCTACAGCCCCCAAGAGCAGCACAACAGGAGGGCAGGAGGTGCTCCAGGCACGCAGCACAAGTTCCCCTGCAGGCTGTGGAGAGGCCCCTGGTGGAGCAGGCTGTCCCCCTGCAGCCCATGGGTCCCACATGGAGCAGATCTCCACGCTGCAGCCTGTGGAGGAGCCCCCGGTGGAGCAGGTGGATGTGGCCTGGAGGAGGTTGCGGCCCATGGAGAGTCCCCGCAGGATCAGACTCTAGGCTGGACCAGTAGCCTGTGGAAAGGAGCCCATGCAGAAGCAGGGCACGTGGGGGGAGCTGCTGCCTGTGGGAAGCCCTCACCGGATCAGTTTGGGAAGGACGGCATCCCGTGGGAGGGACCCCACATGGAGCAGGGGCAGAGGGTGACTGTGAAGGAGTGTCAGAGATGAAAACTTAGGGACTGACTGCAGCCGTCATTCCCTGTTCCCCTGTGCTGCTCAGGGGGAGGAGGTGGAAGAGGGTGGATGGAGGGAAAATGTCTTTAGTTTATTTGTTTCTCACTTCTCTAGCTTGTTAGTAATAGGTAATAAATTTCTCTAATCTCCCTATGCTGAGTCTGTTTTGCCTGTCACGGTAACTGTTGAGTGATCTCTCTGTCCTTATCTCAGCCCTTGAGACCTTTTCATAATATTTTCTCCCCCTTTTCCTTTGAGGAGGGGGTGTGAGAGAGCAGTTGTGTTGGAGCTCAGCTGCCCAGCAAGGTAAAACTACCCCAATGTTATGACTTGTTCAAGTCCTCTTCCACATACAGTGAATCCATTGGAAATTTGTCACTGAAATTTAAAAATGGTCTGGATACACTTTTAAGGAGGAAGTTCAAACTTTGACTGACTGAAGAAAGACCCAAGACTTAGTATAGAGAGGGGCCTATAGGTATAGCAGATCTTTAGAGAAATGTCATCTTATTGGATTTCTTTAAGGCCATAAGGAGTAGTGACATAAAACTTTTTAAAACTCATATAACATTTTCAGTTTTGGCTAAGGCATTGCACTGTCACTTGAATACCTTCAAATCTCATTCCACAAGATTCCTGTTTATCTATGACTGTATGCAAGCCAAAATGCCTTATCATCAATCTTGCTAGCAATAACACTCACTTGTAAGCCCAAGTTTTGAGCTAAGACTGTGGGGGGTCACCTAACTAAGTCCTGACATTACAGAGTCATTCTGATCTGAAGTCACACTGCAGTTTTAAAGCAATTTTCATGGTAATTATTTTGCTTGTAGCAGCATTCACTGTCACAGATACACTAAAATTAAAAACAAAAACAACTATCCAATTAGGCTTCACACAAAACCTCCCAAGAAGGAGGGATGTTGAGCATTCATCTGTCATATGGAACTCCCGTGATTAAATCTCTCATTTGGTTAAAATGAGAGAAAATTTACTTAAGAACCTGGTATCCTGGTTGATTGAGGGTTTAGGGCACCTGTGTTGAAATCATAACCATACATGATGCAGATGAAGAATATTCAGAAGCTCTGGATGTGGTACTAGTGCTGTTCTTCGTCCAACATAAATTTTCAGATGGTACCCACTCACTAGCTACCTTATCTTGACTGTGTCAGTCCCACTGTGTTCTAAGGACACAATATTTTTCAGGACATTAGAAGCCAGGCAATAGAAATTCTAACTGACAAAAAATTAGCTAGACAGCTTAGGCACTTCCAAAATGAGTTGATAGCTGAGAAGAGGTTGGTAAATTCTGAATTGTCTGAACTAAGGTCCCTAAATGAAGTCCTACATATTCCTATACATAGTCCTATGTGATCACACAGCTCACATGGCTCGCTTTCATAGATTTTTTTGCTTCTTGTCATGTCGTTGTAAAGGAGAACAAACAGAAATAACAATGGTTTCATAAAGATTTTTTATTTGTACATTATGAGTTATTAGTGTCTTGTCCAATTAGGAAAAACACTCATTTTGTAAGTTCTACTGATAGGCATCTTGAGCTCATCTCTGAGGAATGCAGGAAAGAAGCTGGTTTGTGTATCATATTACCAGAAAAGTAGTAGCAAATAACCCAATTTTATCTTATTTTTCAGACTTTTCAGAATTAGTCTGCAAATAAATATCTTGAAGTTTGAAATGACTTCAGCAAAGCTTGACATGGTAATAATGGCTCACATTTGTGCTACTTATTCTCTAACCGGGCCCTTAGCCATATTATTTGCATTTTGTCTTTGCTCCCAACTATCCTTCTTATGTTCTTGTCAAAGCTATTACACTTGCTGTTACAAAGAAACGAGGCTATCTGTATTCCCAACATTCTGGGACAGAATAAAGGAGCAAACACTTCTGCACAAAGCTCCTTTGAGCTATTTAATTTACTTTGTGACAAAAGGAAAGATGACATTGAGCACTCTACAAAGAACAAAATTATTTCTTAAAACATGAAATACAAATGATAATTCAATCATTAGGAAAAATTCTATTAAGTTCAGGAAAATTCCATTATGCTCCCTTCACTACAGATTGTGAACTAGCCACTACTGTAGTGGGCTGTAAAAGTTTTGTTGAATTTTGTTTTTAGGCAGGCCTACTAACAAAAAAATCTACTTTAAAATGCAGATGTAAACTCACCTTCTTCCATGTTATTAATAATAATAAAAACAAAAACAAAACACAACAACAAACACATTTGTTCCTTGGCTCAGGAACAAGTGGGAAATTTTCAGTGGGAACAAAACAGAACAAAGCTGTTATTGTCACTATATGAAACACATATTTTCCCTTTATTTTTATATATCTTAATAATCCATGGTTTCCTTTAAATAAAGAGTATGCCATACTGAAATAAAATAAGTTAAAACAATAAATGACACCTAACAAAAGCCTGAAGGGTGTGGTTGTTCAATTATATCTTCAAATGCTATTTTTAAAAACTGTGGTCACAATTGGTACCATTTATTGTGAAAATAAAAAAAAGAAAAAAAAGAAAAAGTGGTTTCAGGTTTTCAACTACTATGAGTTTAGAAAACAGGCAGTCTGTGGATGGACTATTTGGATTTTTGAAATAATGTTCTTGGTGACTAATATGATTTTATGTGTAGTAGAACATCTCACCTGGTCTCCAGCTGCTGCTTCATAAAAACAGGGACCTCCTCTAGATCCCATATTATATATGCCAGTGCTGGGCAGATGTTTCAGATAAAAAGGATCATCTCAGTCATGCTGGTGTTAAGGTAAATGAAGCCTTAGTATTTTAAATAAGGCAGCCCATATCTGTTAGTGGAAATAATCCTCAAAGCTACCTCATGAAGTATTTTTCTTTGCCTTTGAAATAGAAGTAAATTCTGTTGAGATAAGGAGACATGGGAGACTTTATTGTGTCCCAGATCCAAGTTGGCCAAGCCTTGACACCGTACCACTGGCCAGAAAAGAGCCATGGTACTCTAAGCAATAAAGAGACCACTCATTTAAACCCACCCCCCAGCCCCTTCTCTCTCTCTCTGCATATTCCAACAGGTAAACTTAACAGCTTTAACATTTGCAGTTTGGTGACATTTGAACAATAGAGTTGTTGTAAGATACAAGGTTGAAATATTGTACCAGTATTTTTGTATTGATCATATAAAGGTTAAGATCAAGCCTTTGGAGAGTCTTAGTCATTGATTCATTACCACAACACATCACTTAACAAAATTAATAGGAAGCAAAAATGACATCTGTGCTTTAAAAAAACAAACAAACAAACAAAAAAAAACTCTCAACATAAGTACAAGCTTAATGTTTGCAAACTGCACAAATTACATGCGCACACATAGACTGAATTAGCTTAAAGGTTTCTCTCCTGAAAGATTTAACTGCATGAAATAGGTGACTTGGTACCTCCACTTGTGTTAATTTGAACCTGTTCTTTAGTAGAAACAGAAGAAAAGAAAGGCTGTAGAGAATAAGGAACTGTATTGTGTGATGTTATATTTCAGCATCTTATTGATCAGAAATTTAATTTTTGGGACACATGATGTAGTTTCAAAATACTTTCATCCACATTAATTCTTGTTTGGTGGGGAGACAGTGTCACTAAAAACAAAGCAGATCTCACCTGTTGTAGAGTAAATGGAACAAAAGATTGCTTTTGCTACCATGTCTTTTTTATTAGCCAGAAGTAGAAAGAGACCAACTTCCAGGGAACATCTAGACACATTAGAATGTCCCTATATAGAATTGCAGGGAAGACTACAAGTAAAAGTGTTCAGTCCTCATTCATATGACAAGTCAGTCTTCTATGCACTGGTGATTGTGGCACTTATGAAGCATTACACTACCCTGTTCTCAAATTTCTAAGAAATGCTCCTAATCTTACAGATCACCACAGTTTTATCTTGAGTTAATTTTGCAGATACAACACGTTGTGTCTGACTATTATACAACATTATTATGATGGGTATCCTTAGCTTTGTGGTAGTTGTGCAACCTGCTCACTAGACTAGAGGTCAGTAGAATTTTATTTATCGAAAGGATTTAGAGACAGAGATGCAAGTGAAGTACAGGTGACAGCATGGGACTGGAAGCAGGGAAAGCGTGGATCTGTGAAGGTGACTGAAAGATTAGGTAGAAAGATATGTTTTATAGGAATATACCTGTAAACTTCATCATGTCCTGTTCTGGGATTTCAGAGCCTGCCTATCTTGAGAAATGGGTCCCTACTTCTGCTCTTCCATGCAAATTGACACCCAGGGAGTTTGTTTGTTGAATCCTCGTCTCATACATCTCCAGGGTACCATGAATGTTTTCTGAGGCACTCTGTCTGTTTTCTTACATAAATTGGGCCCTTGGGCCTGAATACTTGTCTCTCAGAAAGCAGGGCTTGTAAGATGAGGGAGGTTATAAGTTTTCCAAAAAATGGTGATGATCAGATTATTTTCATATACTGGGAAATGATCTATCGGAGAAGCACGAAAGGTGGGTACCTCTGTGTCTTTAAGTTTCTGAATCATTCCTCTTGTTTTTCAGGTGAGACAACATCAGGGTAAGTCTCTAGACTGATAAAACTTAGGTGGGAACATAGACTCGGTCCATATGACAAGTTCTCCAGGCCTGGCTGTAGAGTGGCAGACATGAATAAAACAGTTGTCCTATCATGTCTATGGTATTGGGGTGCTTTCTGTCAGACTTCATTGCCTATTTGGATTACCTTTGTTCCAATATTCTTCACAAAGATTTGGGCCCATTCAGTGAAGTCCACATATGGTTTAATATAAAGGCTTTTAGGTTTTCAAAGGTAAATGCAGTCTGCCTATTCTGTCTCTTGATGACATAAAAATATGACAAAAGATTTTTTTTTTATTTTTTTTTAAGCATTTCTCTTGTTCAAGGTTAGATTAAGACAGATACACTTACGCGTATCAGATGTCTGAACTAGGTGTCAAACCTAAGTTTGGTACAAACCTATAGTAGGACTTTATTGTCCAAAAATAGGACAGATACTACTGAGATGCATTAGGACATCCCGGATTAGTGGAGATGCCGTATGAACTAGGGAGGACACATTTCCATTCCCTGATGAAGGTAGATGCTCACATTTAGACAACTGAGTATCACCCTTGTGAGTGTTTAGATGACTCATTCTCTTGTCTTCATTAATTCTATTGAGCAGGAGCAAGTGTCTTAAACTTAAAATGAATGACACTTTCAAAATTTTGATTCACTAGCCCAGATTAGGCAACAAGTACCTTCTGAAAAAACACATGGAGACCAGACAGGCCAGACAGGAGTCCTTGTATCTTCTTATGTGGATTTCTCTCCCCGCCTCCCCCTCCCCCCCCCCTTTTTTTTTTTTCTTTATTTTTTTTAGGATATGTATGTACTCTGTAGTGCTCTCACTCACAGCTAAATTTACAGCCACATTCACCTCTCCAAAAACTGTTACTCTTCTCCATAGGAAGATCTACAATTTCCTTCCCCACTCTTTCCTTACTGAACTGTGTATCATTCCAAGCATAAAGATTTCAAACTGAAATATGAAAGACAAAAGATATTTTCTCTGTTCTAGGACTTTGTCAAAACTCTCACAAATTACTCCAATGAATCCCTCATTTAACTCCTGAATACAGTTAAATTATTTACAGTTAATTTACTATTCCAGAAGAAAAAAGCATGGTGGTCTGAGTATATATTGTAAAACTATAATTGCTATTTCAAATGACTGGAAAAATTTAGGCTGCTGTTTTCTGTTTTCAGAGGTATTACTTTTTCTGAATCCACATGCAAAGTACAAATTCATGTCAGTGAAGTTATATCTAATGGACATTGTATTTGTTAAAAATATTTTAAGGACCTAACACAACCTAGGAAGTATTTTTTTTTTTTTTTTCCCCTATCTCATTGTCTTTTTCATCTTTATGGTTAGGATTTTTAAATTGTTAAATTTGTTAAATTGTTATCTTATTGGATGAATTATTGGCATTTCTGAAGGTAAGGTAATATGATCTTCATTCTGGCAGCGCTGAGTCCCTCAGTTGAAGCACAATAATTGAGACAGTTCATTCTGCTGTCATGAACCACTCAGGGAGGCTAACATTCCATTTGCCGTAAGAATGCATCTATTACTACAGTTCAGATTAAGAAATTTATAACAATATTTGAAAGTGATCTAAGACTGTCTTCAACAGGACAACTATCTTCCCATATTTACTTAGAGACCTGAAAATAGTCATTTTAAGCTTCATTAATGTAAAATTTTATTTTAAAATATTGTATATATTTCAATTGTTTTAAGAATATGGATCAGAGCACTTATATTACATATCAGTACCATTGTACTGCAAACTTAGCAGTTACTCTAGTGAAAACGTAAGTTACATTTTTAAAATGTTTTCTCTGTGCTTAAGGTTAATACTGATCCAGAAAGCATAAAATAAGTGTTTAAACAATCTCCCTATTGAAAATCAATAATCTGTTCTCTTATTATGAGCACAGTATGTGACATAAAAATAGAATAAAATTTGCATTGCATTTTCTTCAAGGACTCTTTAAGGAGTCACAAACAGTGCAGAACTATTTTCTCCCCTAGATCTTTTGTGAATGACTTGAAAGCTGTAAGTCTTTCAAATCCATGTCCATATGCCAACTGCATACATTTTGTATTTATTTTTACTGTGACAGTGTAGGGAACAGCGGTGCAGTGGACAATAAGTGCAGTATGTGGAAATAAGCAAGTAGAAGCTCTATAACTTGGGAGATTAAACTGTAATTGCTACTTTTATCTTTTTCATTCTTTAATATAATATTTTGATCCTATTTAATGTTCTACAAAAGGGGTTATATAGGATTATTGTCAGCCTTTGAAAAGTCCGTTTAGGGCCTGTAATTAAGAAGATGGAGGGGAGGCCACCAGTGAAAGAATGACTTTTTATTTTAGTTGTTGGATTATATTTAACCTTTCAAATTATGGATGCTATTTTGACTAGCACTATCAATTATATACAGCTCGATTTTTCTCAAAAGAATTAAATTTAAAAGTTCACATTAATTTTGTTTTTGAAGTTTTGTTATCAAAACAGATGTTATAGACAAAACAAATTATTATTATTATTATTATTTATTAAATGACAGGGGTAGCCTCTATTAATTTTCTGCTGCATCTGGAAAAGTGTATCTATAAAAGGATCATATCATGCACACACACACACACACAATTCTGTACCTCCACTGCTTCTTTTCTACACTTCACTATAAAATGAGGTTGAACTTCCACTACTATCCTGGTTATAGGGAGCTGTCAATTTACAATCAGAAAACCTTTATTCACAAGGCACTGCTTTCTAGCTAATAAACTCAGGCTTTCAGCAAAAGGTTGCCATATATAGACTTTTTGTTGTATCAACAGGAAATGTCACCTGTTACATCAGTTTGGGATTCTATTTATTCCCAAATTAACTTTACTAACATGAATGGAGCAGTGAATTTTGCAAAGTATTTTGTACACACTTCTCTGCTTTGTAGCATTTTCTGGCTTTAAGACATATAATTTATCATTTTAAGATTGTTTATTTTTAAAATATATTTTGACTGATCTTACACTGCCTTATATTTTCATTAATCATATATAGGATGCTTACAACCAAGCAAACTATGGAATTATTTTTCACCCATTTTGCAGATATGTAAATGACGTAGATACCAGAAGGCAGAGGAAAATTAGATCTCACTGTAAAAATAATATTTCCTTGGGGGCCCCCCCCCCCCCGAAGCACAACAATCCCAAACCAAAACAAACAAAAAAACACAGGTTAAGAATAATTATACCTCATTGTTTCACACGAAGCCTTAAATGATTAGAAGAAAAATGATAATTGGTGTTCACTTGTTGGTGAATTGTGTTTTCTGTTTGGTTTTTTGTTTTGTTTTGTTTTTTGGTTGGTTGGTTGGTTTGGTTTGGTTTGTTTTTTTCCCCATTCTTTTCAAGGAATCTCTCATTTTGACAAAATCCCTAGTGTTTACTCTAACACGACAAGATTTTGTTACGTGCTACTCCTGTATACTTGAAGAACCTCAGTCTTTTATGTAAATAATTCATTTTCCTAACTTCTGTCTCACTGAGTATAATTTTGATATTGACAGAAAACTCCAAAACTTGTCCTGTATGGCAAAGTCTTCAGTAAGAGTTGTTACAAAAAAATAATAACATCTGTAATGGTGCTTGCTCTGGCTAAGTAAGAACCATATAACCATTTTATGTTTGTTGACTTTTGCCTACAGAAGCTTAGATTTCAGAATGCTTCAGGGGTGACTAGACATTTTGGTACCCTGAGATTTTTAAGAACTTTGTGAAATGTATCTGTGGAGAGACTGAACTGTTAGTGTTCAACAGTTCTTTTAAGACTTGATTGTATTGAATCAGTTTGTGTTGGCAGCCTATGATGAGTCAATGCTGTGCAAAATTGGAATACCTTTGTGATAACTGTCTGCACAATCCTCCACCTCCTCATGAGGGAGGGGGTGGGGGAAGAAGAGGTATAAGAGTGTCTTGTCCTGAATCTGCTCAGTGTTTTACTAGCCAATCTGCCTAAAACCAAAGAACATCAAATGCAATCCCCAGACACGTGGATTGTATTAAGAATGGAATAAGAAGCCTTAACTCTGTAGTTCCTGGCTTTTGTTGGATTATTTTTACACAGCTTTTGTATTTAAGGAGGATTATGGCACACATGGTCAATAAGATCACACAGTCTTTTCAGACCCCTATAATACTTCAGGGTACAATGAAATGAGTTAAAGATGGAGAGAAAAGCCAGTCTCAGTCTCATGGCTTCTGGAGGTTTAAATAAGAACTTATTTCACATTTTAACAAGGATATTTCCATAATTTTTAATAGTAATGGAAAAAAATGTTGAAGAATTTTACAGAAGAATCTCTTACTGAAAAGACCTGGTGTAATTACAGTGACAATTACTCTCCATTTCATCGATGGTGATCATAGGAGACCCTTTAAAGCTATTATGATTTTGTTCAACGTGCATGGGACACTGCTATTTAATTTCTATGCAACTTTAATGTGACTGCTATGAACCCTCCGTCAAATGCATAATCATACATTCTACAGTTGTCATGGTGTACTATGCCAATAAATACCACTAAAGAAATTCTTCATGCACAGCCCATTGGCATAATAGTCTATAATGTTTTTTTTAGTGCTGTTATGGTCTACTGTATCAATGCCTACTGAGGGAGATTTTAAAGCACTCATCCAAGCACACAGGGTAACTATACATAATAAAAATCTCAAAGTTTTTGGAAATAAGCAATTACTCTGCATTGCACTGTTCATTTTATTTATAAGTGTCAAAATCATTAGCATACACACAGGACAGATGTGGTATTCAAATTTTCCCTTAAAGATTGAATTAACTTTGCTTTGATGGGCTTAAAGAACCATCAAGAAGGCATTTTTTGTATTGTATTTCATTTCTGCTGATATCAAAGTACAAAATAAACAAAGGAAAAACTGAACTCTATGTCATTTAATGTTCTCATATTTTTCTATGATTTTGTATGAAGTGTCCTATTTGCCTCATCTTCCTTCTGAAAGCCATCCATGTGTCTAATCTGAAATTCTTGTCTAAATTTTCTGTCCATGAAACAGAGGGAGAGAAGAATCTCCAGAGAACAATATGGAGGAACATTCAGAAGCTAGATACTTAAAATGAGAGGGACAAATGACTCACTGAAGACTTTAGCTTAGCTACCTAGGAAATACATAACACAAAATACATTTCAGTCCTCACGTGCAAACAAAGACACTGGAATTTCAGAATTTCAACTATTTTAGATTAAATTGGATTAATTTTGGACAATTGAACTTGGACTTCTGTACTAAATAGGGTGCAGTGCTGAATGTCTACCACTTTCTGACACAAGTAACAAATGACTCAATAGGAAGCTCTAGAAACCATACTGCTGTCACTGGCACATTGACTTTGTTATAGCACTGTGGTACACAGGTACACTATTTATCAGTTAGAGTACATTCCTAAAAGCTCATTTGCTCTGGATCATCAGAAAACTCTTTTGTATGCCTTTTCCTTTTCCTTTTCCTTTTCCTTTTCCTTCTCATTTTCCTTTTCCTTTTCCATCTTTTTTTTTTTTTTTTTTTTTTTCCGTTCCCTTCTTTTCCTTCTGTTTTCCTTTTCCATTTCTAAACAAACAAGCATATGGTTAATGCTAATACAACATCTCTTCCAAGCATAACAATTAAGTTCTCTTTTCTTTCTGGCTGTTCAATTTGCAGCCTATGGGAACTTACTCAGGCTGTTTCTAGATTTCAGTAGTGTTAGAGCCTCATGATACAAACTAAAGGTTTGGAACTTGACATCTAATAATCATAAATATTGGTATGGTAGATGTTTGAAACTGTTCTCACTAATAAACTGGAGACTGTGTGCACTAACCAAAAGTAAACAATGCAAATTTTGCCAAAGTAATAGTTCAAGATGAAGGAAGTATGAATACTTGCTTTATTTGTAACATATTGAAAAAGAATCTCTCCTAGGCTGAAAGCAGATGTCACCATGGTCTTTAATACCAAACGTGTCAAACCTGAGAAAGGACCTGTAAGGAAAATTATGGAGAGTTTATTAACTTTCTTGAAACAGAGACACTGACAGGTACAAACTAATTTCAACACACATTTCTACAGTGCCATCTGGAAAAAAGGTCAAACATTAAATTGATTTATGATATAACTGAGCTTCATGATCATGCTTTCCTTCAGAATGGTTTTATCTGTACTCAGGTTCTCTAGTCACTCAAGTCATTTTAAGATGTCTAACACAGGTGAATCTCAGAAGTGTGGTATTTTAAAACTGGTAGGTGGTTCAGCACCATGACATCACTCTCTCACTTCCCCTTCTCAACAAAGCAGGGGGAGAAAATAAAATAAAAAGACCCTTGCGTGTTGAGATAAGGACATGGAGATCACTCACCAAATACTATCAAAGGCAAAGCATACTCAGCATAAGGAGATTACTGTAATTTATTGGTTATTGATAACAGACAAGAGTAGTAAGAACTAAAAGATAAAAACACCTTCCCACCCACCCACTGTCTTGCTACATAAACTCAATAGGGAAAGTGAGATATAACATTAGAAAATATGGAGGCTGTAACAGAGGTAACTACAATCCTTCTTATTTTTAAATATTTTTCATCTTCTTAATTGAAAACATGGACTGGTCACAGAGTGCTTTGGCATATTTTCCATTTATAATGATTATTATGTTAGCCCTTTTTTTCATGGCAAATCAATGTACCATTCTAGACTTTATTTCTCTTCAAACAATTCTTGTGATGATATTGACATCTTCTCCATATTGATTTAGATATCTAAATAATGCTTTGAGAGTGGGATTCCTTCTGTGTAAGTTTAGGTATAAGCTCATCACCTTCGGTTCCACTTACTGTCAGTGGGGACACATAGGCACTTTTAAGGGCAAGGTTCTACTGACCTAATTTAAAAAATGATATTTTCAAATCATTCTCTAAAAGCATTTGATTATTAATTTTGATTACAAAGGAAGTCTATTAAATTATTACATTGGATGTTGTACATCTCTGTTACTGAGCTGGTCACATAAGTACCTACTGCAAGAAACTCCCTGAGTCTGGTGCTCAATAAACTATCCCCATGCTGCACATGGACACCTGAACCTCACTCCCTTAACCGTTTGCTGAATGGAGCTGTACTGTGAACTTCATTTTTGGATGAGACATGGACCTCTGTTGGGCATCCATCACTTCTTGTTCCTTGGTTTCTGTGAGAGGCAAATGAAATATTTGGACTAGGACCTGAGTGCACAGGAATGCCAGTGGAGTGCTCACTATAGACACAACAAAGAAGAATGGCACATGAAGAATTCAGGCCATAATGTATTTCTCAGTTTCCTTAAAATGTGTCAGTATTTAGATCACGTTTGCTTTTACTACAGAATATTTTATGTGATAGAGGAGGAGGAGGAATAAATTAACTCCATCTTTCCCAACAGAAAAGGTGTTTTCTACAAATGACTTTCTATTACCAGTATAGCTTCAGTCTTTTTCTGTCTTTTTCATTCAAGTCTTTTTGAATGAAATGGGATTTCCACTGTTGCTGTGTTAGAAACCAAGGTACAGATCAAGTTTTGAACCAAGTAAATATAGTGTACATTGGTGTAAGAGTGTCTGTAGGAAAAATCCATAATGTAGACAAGCCTTTTGACAACATACTTTTCTTGAACTTTTGCCCTCTAAAGACAGAGCTCTAAGCAAGCCCTTTGATTCAATAATCATCCTAGTGGGCAGTAGTGGTAATTGTATACTTGAGTCAATATTCCAGCTTCTGTGCCAGGTTAGATATATGGATTGTCTTCACACAAAATATATTACTTTAGATCCAGGAAAATGTACACTAATCAGCATATAAATGCATACAATACAGAAGGCCCGAACTAGTTCAGAGTCTGAGATGACTGATTGGAAAACAAAATTCTAGCTAGTCAAAGTAAATTGTTAAATAGAAAATATGTTTCAAAATTCTTGTCAAATGAATCTAGATGAAAATAACAACAGTTTATGATATGTAACATGTTATGTATTAAATATTATAACTTATGTCCTATAATAATCTATAATGTATAGTATATTAGATATAATGACATTAGTATTATATATTAGTATATATTAGTATGCTAAACAATACTGTCTATTATATCAACTGCACTTATATTTAATTAAAGTGTATTAGATAAGATTTATTTGGAAATGTCAGTCGGTTGATAGCATAATTTATTTTATTTATTTATTTATTTGGTTGTGATGGTGGTACGGAGGTGTGTCAAAAAGTAGTTGCTATTTGAGTATCAACAGAAACTACCAAAATTTTAAATCATTTTATACAGTAGTCTTTCCCTATAAAACAAGCAAATTTTCAATAAATTCAAACAGAACATCAAAGAAAAATATTGACCAGAAACCTAACCAAATGAATGCTCTCTAGAGCACAGTAAAGTGAAACAGAGGTTGATCAATGAAACAGAGGTTGTCCAGCCAAACTCCGGAGGGCAAAATACGGTGGCATCATATAGAAAGTCCTGTTCTGAAAAACAGGATGCTTTAGCTGAGGTTGAAGTCTATGCTGATAAGTTTACCTATAACACCTTCCAAATTAGTTAAAAGCTAGTTTGAGCACATTAACAATCTGGAGTATTAACAGTAGCCTAAATGATCCAAATAACTTCATTTTTGTCTTGTTCTACCTGAAAGTGTTTTCAGTCACTTTCCAGTCTTTTTGCATAGGTCTAATATGATTCTAAGTTGCTTAAATCTTTAAAGATAGTCAGGAGGAAGCTGATCTCCACACAGGTGACGTGAAGACAGTGCAGAGGTTTATGCACTAGTATTATTTGTTACATATGTGTCCCTTGCATTGAGGAAATCCGTAATGTTCATGTTTTCAGCACTCAGATGTAGCCTGAGGAGGAGCACCTACAAACATCTTGGTGTCTTATAATGATAAGTGTTATGAACCTTCTATACTATTTGAAAATCCAAGACTGTCGAGTAGCAGTAAGACCTCTGTAACCAGTGAGCTAAAGGTGAACGTATGCTTCTCAGAGATATATGTAAGCTAAAAGCTACAGGCAAAGGGTTTTTTCACCCATCAAGTATTGCTCTGTTTTGTCAGTGATTCTTATCTAGTTCGCTTTAACTCAGATTGTGCTCTGTTTCATATACTGTGAATGTACTGAAACCCTGGAATCTGAGTATCATGAAAAGGTAAACATACACCCTGAATGACCTCAAACAGGCTGATGGCATATGTAATGCCCAGTCTTCTATGATTTGCCTCAAAGGTGCACAGCTACTCATTGGGATAGGCAACTGTGAATTATTTGACAGAACTTTCTGCTCCTTTTCCAACAATATATATCAATCTAGGTAAGATTTTATTAGGAGAGCATTTCACATGAGAAAGTGGTGAAACTGGAGAGAAGTTGAGCCCTGACCAATCATTACTTAGAACTGAAAATGAACTGTAAAGTTAGGTTCTGGTCTTTACTTTCTTTCAAAGGCAAGTAAAATATAGAATGAGTATGAATCTCTTAGATCATGAGTGTATATTTTAGACACTGATCTGGAGAAGCACGCCAAAAAGGAAGTACTGAAAATATGGGTTTTACAGTATTGAGGTATGAAAGACACGCTGAAGGCACACATCCTTACACTCATGCAGCAGTTCAACTTGGCCTGCTTTTCATGTCAGTATCTAAACACAGAGCTATTGGCAAGTCTGTTTTCAATACATAGGTCTCTCTGCGTGAGAAGACATATTGTGTAAAGTCTTAGTTTTGTTCCAGTGCTGAATGAAAATTAACTTTTCCATAAAGGAAATTTTTGTTTTCTGTCTGTATCTTTAAACCTGAAACACTAAGAGATTGAAATATTCTGCATCCAATGTATCAGCTGTCATTAGTTAAATCATTGATTATGAAACAGTTATGTGGGAACACTCTGTTCCACAGAGGTTCCACAAGGAGGTTAGTCATGGAGATCTGAGAAATAATGGCCACTTATTATCAGCTTTCTCTTTCCTTTTGTCAGGACTTACCAAACAGGCAAATACAATGTGGAGAAGGAACAGAATTTTTCCTGGCAGGAAACCTGGTATTTTCTTAAAATGCTCAAAGTGGACTTTGAAGTAACTGAGTAACTAGCAAAGAAAGGGACGAACCAGTATAAACCAGAATAAATAATTCAGTAGCCTCTGGGAAAGAAATGATGTGTCAATAGACTATGTTATGTGCCCATGTTATTAACTTACAATATTAATGTTAGCTTTTTTTTAAATTTTATTTCTTTTTTTTTTATTTTTTTCCTAGGCAAAGACTGATGAATACTATTCACTGGGAGTTCTCATTACTGCATTGTTTTTTAATTCCTTAAAATCTCTGTGAAAAATGGTCTGAGAATCTTAACTTCTATGAAGAAACTGTCAGTCCTGTTTGTTTATTTCTACATTAAATTCCTTTCTTACACAAATCTAAATGACATCATTTCAAAGCAATAGGTTCCAAAGCACCAAGAGAATGTGTCCTGTTCAGTTACACGCATGCATGAACATGCATAAATGCACTCATAGAGAATACCCTTTTTTTCTATTGCAAGGGCTTGCATAGCGATATGAATGTTTTAGATGCTTAAAAATAAATTATGTCATGATAGGGAAATATGGATGCCCTCTCCTTGCCGCTACTTGATCTTTCTTAGCTTCATGTGACATCACAACTAAACTGATTGGCATTGATATTTTTAATAGCTATCTCTGTCTGAAAGCAAAGACAGGATTAATTAAAATTTGAATCTTTCAAATCCAAGAACGAAGAGGTAGGCAATAGTCAATTCTATTAGGTTTGATAACATCAAACCTAGAAACAAGAAATCATCAATAGACACTGTAATGACAATATCTGATCCATATATAGTTTACAGACATTAATACAAATGAAATCTGTAGCATCCAAGTGTAACTAAGTCTGACTCCTGTACTGCTAAATTTATAAGACTTAAGAGGCTAAGCTCTGCTAGGAGGATTGATTGATAAGATTATAATTGTCTGTGGCTTTGGAGCCTATCAGGGTAATAAGTATAAAAAGGTCTCTATACAAGTTTTTAAATTATAAGAGTGTCAAAAATGTATTTATTTGTAACAAGGACATATTAAGTAACTCTTGATATTTCCTTAAAGAAATATAAATACTGTAGACTCTAATTCCATCTGAAATGATTCACTCAGCATCTACATATAGATCTCATTGCCATGAATTTTCATCTTAGTTATACTTATTTGCTCTTAATATTTTATTAATTTTTGTATGTGTAAATACCCAGTCAGTCATACAGACAGTGAATAAAACAGACTCTGTTATAGAAAAATCATCTTCATGACAATGAAAATGTCAATAAAAAACACAGATGAATGAAATGGTAAAATGGCACTTTAGGTGAAAGAATTACTTAATTATGTAACAAAGTTTACTCACTGTCTTGAGAATAGAATAGAATAGAATAGAATAGAATAGAATAGAATAGAATAGAATAGAATAGAATAGAACAGAACAGAAGTATAAATTCCTAGGTATTATAGGTATTATTATAGGTATTATTGAAAACAATAATTATTTAACTGCCACAAAACCACTTGTGAGGTGAAAAAGAGTTATAGCCCATATTTTACAGATGGAGAAAATGATGCCTAGTAAATGTATATGCCTCTATCTTGATGTGCCAAAATTGAAATGCTTGTGCTCTGGTTTCAGAGCTGATGAAAACCTACAGATCTAAGATAAATTAATTGTGAAACACACAGTATCTGGAAGCACTAAGAACACATTTTTTTTTTTCAATCAAGATTGAAAGGGTGATTTGTATTTTTATTTTCAAATGCTTAAACTATTATTCATCCACTTTTACGTTTCCAAGATTAGATCTTGGCTTTTATACTGAAAGATGCTTTTTGTCATATTATGTTCACTATTTTATAGTTTCCACTGTACTGCCTGGAAGGAACATTCATCCTGAAAGTATTTAGTCTTTTGTTAGTCTCTCACTAACAATCTGCTTTTTATGTCTTTCTTTATAGAAAGACTGTCTATCTATTAATAGTTTACATTTGTATTTGGAATGCTTCAAGCTGCAGTTATGGCAATCCCTTTCACAATTTCCTTCCGTGTCTTCTGACACTACATGAGTATTTGTGTTTGATCAGTTTTTCTCATGGGTATTTAGTAAGTAGAGTCTGTGGGTGCATTTTCTTGGTATATGGTATAGTAAATGTTTTGCTTCTTTCAGGGGCATGGAAGCCTCTGACTACACAGTATGCTATACTGGACCTAACAATCAGAAATGCTTTCAGACTGCAGACCTGGGAAATGACCTGAAAAACATGCTTTGACAACAAAAACAAATACATTTTTTTTAAGCAATATTTAATCTTTCATAGCTAAGACTTAAAGTAAAACAGGACTTCTGAGGAAATGATGTAGTGGAATGAAGAAGATAAAATATGTTATATCAGCACCACTCACATATAGCTCCTCTTTCAGAGTTTTCTGGTGTACTTCACTAACACTGAAATGTGACCAAACACCAACAGTTAAAAAGAAGCTAATACTTTATCTTAAGTAAAGGCAAAAAAAAATGCAAAACAAAACAAAATATTTTAAAGCACTACTAAGTGTTGAAAAGGATTTACATAAGCTGCTAAAAATATAAACAGTACCTTAGAAAAGTCAGTAGTTGTGCCAAACACTGTATGAAAACAGCATTAGTGACCACAGTTTCACAGCGCTTCTGAAACTTAATACATCTGGAGAACATCCTTAACTGTGGATGAGCATCTCTCCATGTGGACTTCCAAATAGAAGTGTCAGTGCAGTACAAAATGCCTTTTACTTTGCATGCTGGTATCTCTAAGAATATGTCTGTGACCTGGCTTTTTAAAGCATTTAGAGACCAAAGTCACCCTAAATTCTTTTGCCTAGTCAAAGAAGAGAAAAATCTCCTTTGAGGAGATTTCTGAAGAGCAAGGCAGAGGGCCTATGAAAGAGGCTGACTGAGGATTTCCTTAGAACCAGAAAATGGATTTATGTTAGCACAAGCCTAGGTGCAAGTTAAGCTATCTAGTGTGGTCCTTTCCTAAAACTACTGAGGAACACACACACACAGCTTTTCCTGTATGAGATTCAGAATTTCTAATAAGTATTGTGAAATAAAAAATCTTGTTCCTCCTAGGATCGGAAACTTTGTGCTAAAGCTATTAATATATTTCAGTGTCTGGAAAGTTGGATGCAGCCTTTTAAAATTGCCCTCATCTGTTGTAAATTATTGTAGTGGGTTAGCCAGATGATCCACCCAGTCACTCTCTTGCCCCCCCTCCTCAGCAGGAGAGGAGCAGAAAACAGGAAAAAGAAAGCATAGGATAAGGCAGGAAAATCACTTATTGATTACCATCACAGGAAAAACAGACTCAACTTATGGAAAATTGTAACTTATCATTAGTTAAAATAGATTTTGGTTAGTGAGAAATAAAGACAAAAAATAAAACAACACTCCATCCTCACCCACTCCATCCTTTGCCTTTTCCAGGCTCATCTTCCCCTTTTCACTCCTGAATCCTTGCCTTGCCCCTCCCCAGGCATCTCAGGGAGATGGGGAAAGGGGATTATGACCAGTCCATAACAGCTCCTCTCTGCTGCTCCTTCCTCCTCACATTTTGCCTCCTCTCCAGAGTGGGTTCTTCCCCTGGTTTGCAGTTCTTCTAATGTCACGGTTTTCTTTCCTTGAGCTTTCCTTGGGTGTTGTTAAAAGCTGTATGTTTTTAAGTCATAAGATATTATTTCTGATTGTAGATTTAAGTTTTTACAATGCTAGTACTCTTCTTCCTCTGAAAATATTTTAGTAAAGCTAAGAATATTGAATGTATATTGCATGTATGTAAAAATTTGATATAGTAAATAATAGTGGTAGTAGTGCTCTGTAGTTACATTTTCATTACATTTTACATTATAAAACCTGTCTTCATTCGTTTATAGATTTTCTAAAATGGAGAAATAGAGAACTCATGAGAGTGCTTGCTACCTTCCTCTTATAAACACAATATGTTTCTACATTTTCCATCTACAGTGTACCACAGTATTGGTACATATTTCACTCTGCTTTATTTATTTATTTATTTATTTTGTACAGGACGCAGGATACAGAAATGCTCTTTCTGGACAATTCTCTTGGCATGGCATGATCTGTACTTTATGGATGAACTAGCTGTAGCACTGCCCTGACGGCACGGTGCAAACACAACTCACTGATCAGTATCTGGCTCTGGCACAGATACGCTGTCTGAGTTTGTTCCAGCATTCTTACTACCCTCTACATGGTAATTTTCACACAACAATGGGAAACATGTTTTGAATAGATAATGAAATTACAATTCTGAAGTAAATAACTGCAACATTTTTCAGCTTCACTGAAGTGAGGGACTGTGAATGGATTTATCTCACCTAATGTGTATATCTAAAAGTTACAGTAAGATGACTTATTTGCTGGCAATATTGCCTTAAAGTATTTTTCCCCCCCCCCCCCCCCACAGACACGTACTGTTTCTGCCCCAAAACCATATTGCACTCTTTACCCCTCTGATTTACAGAAACACAAAAGCAACTGAGTGTGAACCTGCTTAAGTCAACAAATTGCCATCTAAATATTTCTGAAATCATAGTTAGGGTGCCTGAATTTTAGCTCATCATTCAGTTCTACTTTATAGTCTAGAGACATAAATAGGCATCCTTCTAAGTAAGTTTGCAGATGATACCAAATTAGGAGGAGCTGTTGACTCCCTTGAGGTTAGACAGCCCTTGCAGAGATTTTGACAGACTGTAGGGCTAGGAAATCAGCAACCATACAAAGTTTAACAAGAGCAAGTGCTGGGAATTCTGCACCTGGGATCAGGCAGCCCTGGATATATTTACAGACTGGGTGACAAGAAGCTAGAGAGCAGTTCTGCAGAAAGTGATTTGGGAGTTCCAGTTGACAACATGTTGAACATGAGTCAATAGCGTGCCCTGGCAGCTAGAACAGCCAACTGTATCCTAGGGAACATCAAGCTCAGCAGGGCTAGCCACTAAAGGGAAGGGATTATCCCGTTCTACTCTGTGCTGGTGTGGCCTCACCTTGGGTACTGTGTGTGGTTTTGGGCACTACAATATAAAAAGGACATAAAACTATTAGAGAGTGTCCAAAGGAGGGCAAGAAATATGGTGAAAGGTCTGGAGCTGAAGATGTATGAGGAGTGGATGAAGACACTTGGTTTGTTCATCCCAGAGAAAAGGAGACTGAGGGGCAACCTTATGCTGTACTACGGCTCTTCCTCATCAGCGGGAGCAGAGGGGCAGGTGCTGATTTTTTTTTTTTTTTTTCTGGAGAACAGTGACAGGACCCAAGGGAATGGCATGAAGCTGTGTCAGGGAAGGTTCAGACTGGATATTAAGAAAAGGTTCTCCACCAAGAGGGTAGTCAAGCACTGGAACAGGCTTCCCAGGGCAGTGGTAATGACACCAGGCCTACGGGAGTTCAGGAAGTGCTTGCACAACGCTCTCAAACATTGGGTTTGATTTTAGTGTGTTCCTGTGTGGAGCTGGACTCTATGATCCTTGTGGGTCCCTTCCAACTTAGGATATTTTATGATTCTATGATACTCTTGCTGTAAGTGCCAAGATCTCCAGGTCAGCTTAGTTTTACGGTATTCCATTTCTTAAAAGGACAGTATAATGTAAAGAAAGGAGGAGGCAGAAATGTTCTCTCTTCTCGGAAATTTGCTTAAGAATGCTAACTAAAAAGCAAGGAAATGCACATTCACCATGAACACAGTTCATGAAGTGATGAGGCCACAAAGAGCCTCAGAGGAAATGATTGTTTCCCAACAAGGAGCTCATGCATTTCAAATTGCTCAGCACCTGGACTTGAAATGAGTCCATGCTCCTGTTGCTTAATACTGTTGCACAGTGGTTTTGGCAACAAGACTGACAGTTTGAAGGGTTATTCACAAAATCATACAGCATGTTAAATTTGGTAACGTATTTTTTCCTTTCCCTGGCAAGAGTACAAAAAAAAATTGGCTAGATCTTTATAGATGTGCATCTGGCTGAATGGCAAAGGCCTGGCTATCAAATTTATTAGTATTAATTTATTATTTCCTGGTTTTTGCACTTCACTTAACCAATATAAAACACTGAATCCATACTTTGTCCTAAGAAAATCACTTTTTTTTCCCCCATATAAGGGATGAATGCATCTACTGATGTTTTTCAGGCATTATTAACTTTTCACTGCTAATTAACTTTTCACTGCTTTGGTAGCATTGAGAATTTAAAATTTATACAAATATAAGTTAATTTCTACCTGCAAAGCCAGATTCTCTCTATAAATGTCTTTAAAAGATCAGGCTGTATGTCTGTTTTGGCAGTACCTCTTCTAAGTAAACGACTTGTTGTGGATACATAGGGAAAGAATAAGAAACTAGGCTAACATAGTATTATTCTGCCCTCATATTCTGTCCTGTCTTTAATTAGATGCCTCCTTGAAACTTTTGATCCTGCAGAAGAATGAGGAAAACTTTTAGGGTAGTAGGGTGTGTCAGGGAGGTCCAGTGCTAACCAAGAGAGAATTCTAGCACAAGGATTTTCTGATCGTGAATTCTTGCATGGAACTGCCATCTTACTACACTCATATCATATGAGTCCAATACTCATGATTTTGATGTAACAGTGTGATACAAAATGTACTGAAATCACAATACACATGTAAGTTACAATGTAAACCCAGCTGCAGCTATGAGATTAGACCAGGTTGCTCAAGTCTGTTGGGTCTTAAAAACCTTAACGGGGGAAGCTACACCATCCCTATGAGAAGTGTGTCTCACTGATTAACTATTCTCACAATTAAAAGGTTTTTCCTTATATCCAGTATAAATATTCAGTTTATGTATTTCATTCAATTTGTCTGTTTTCTCTTTTCCTCCCGCTGCGCACCACTGTGAAGATCCCATCTTCATCTTCTTGATGAAGAATCTGAAATCAAGTTGATTAATGTTTTCCTTGCCAAGAGTGGCGGGAGATGGCCAGGGAAAACTGGTCAGTATTCTAGATATAGCCTAATGAGGAGCGAATAGCAGGGAATCACTTCCTTTGATCTACTGGCCACGCTCCTGCTCATACAGCTTAGGTTCCTGTTGAGTATCTTTGCTGCCAGAGCACACTGCTGATGTACATTGAGCTTACTGTCCACTGGAGGCCCAGGGATCTTTTCAGCAGAGCTGTTCAGCAGCTAATCATTCCCTAGGCAGCCTGTAAGGAGTTCTTCCTTCCCAGGTGCACGTGAAAGTGTATAATATTTATTTCACTTGGGGATACATATATAGCATCAGATATTTTATTTTATTTTATTATTTTTAGGAAGCCTAACAATTGTGGTGTTTAAAACAACAGAGAACATGAAAGAAATATTAACAAAATGGATATTGTTCCTTATCTGAAGATCAGTTGTTTCTAAGCACCTGGAATGTCTAACATATAATTAGCTGTGCTTTCTTGGGCTAAACATAGAACTGTGAGTAGCACTGTAGTGATAGTTTTGAGTATGTCATATGATGTTTCTTTATTTGGAGTATTACCTTAATGAAACAAATAGCAAAAGTTATGTATTTATGAAAGATGTTAAGAAGCATACTTTAAAAATCAGAAAAATTAGAATATACTGTTTAACTTTTTATTGTTGGTACTGTTTATTATTTATTTATTATAAACTGCTCACAGGCCAGAAAAGCGCCTCAGCATTTTTTAGTATTTTGTATTAAATTATTAATATATTTTCTTTCAAGAAGCAATAGATTTCAAAAATACTGTACTTTGTGGAATTACAGATTTTTTAATAGGCAGAAAGATGAAAGATTGAAGTACTTTTATCTCAGTTTGTGACTAGAATGTAAACAAAATAATTGTATTGAGGCAGAAGACTGATAACTCTCTTTGTTGTTATTTAGGAGCGGAGAGTCCTCTTTTTGTGCTTTTTTTGTGCTTGTGCTAGATGAACTGTGCTTTGCCAGATTCTTGATAGCTATCTGGGCTTTGGTTTTTCAGTTTTGAGGTCAGCGCATTAACACATTTGCATTATAAAAAGAAAGAAAACTTGTTGGGAATCCCAATATATATTTCATCTGGTTTAAAGCCTTAATCCTGGATTCTGAATTCTGTGTGGTTTTAAGAGTATTAGTACAGATTTATACAAAATGGCTTGATACTGCATGTGTAAGCACTTTCCACCAACATCAGAAAGTTAAATAATAATAATAATAATAATAATAATAATAATAATAATAATAATAAAAGTAGATCAGTGTTAACAGAAACTAGCTGCTGGAGACCTGGGAAGACCTGTTTACTGTCTGAAACAACCACATTGCTTTTTTGTTATTGTTCCAGAGATAGCTTTCAATCAAGTATCTATTAAAATATTCTTTCAATAAACAGAATAAAGGAAGAGTCTGTCTCAGAATGTTGTCTTTTTTTTTTTTTTTTTTTTTTTTTTTTTTTTTTTTCCCCTTAACTTTCTGTAGCAGTTGATGCACCTGAACACCAGCCACTCTTTTTTTGTCCTTAGAACCTACTTCTGCTACATGCCTGTTTCAGGGCAGATGGGAATAGTTGGCACAGCAACTGGCCAAAATTCAGATACTCTATTTTGTGTAATAAACCCTACATAATGATATTTCTATATTTGGTTTTGAACCAAATCATGCAGAAAACAATTTTACTAAATTTCCCATAAACAGAAATTCTGAAGAAAAAAAAAAAAAAAAAAAGGCATTTTTCCTAATAGCTTCCACCAAGTAAAATAAACACACTGGGACCTGCAGCTGCTGAACAAAAATCACATTCCTGAGGGGATCAAGTGGCTAAGGAACAAGTTCACTTAAAAGTCAGAACATCTTAGAATCTTAGGCCAAAGGACAATCTGCCCAGTGGGGCTCCCTATAATCACATACCATTGATCTCCAGCAGCTGCTGGAGTGGAATTAACATTCTTGTCGGGTTGACTGCTGCTACTAGCCATGTAAAATTGTCACAACTGTCCATTTCAAAATTTTCGTGCCAAGAAACCTTGAAAACCTAAGAGCCTGGACTTGGTATAGAGCTCTCAAGGTTGCTAGGCTCTTCCTGCCTATTTAGAGGTAGAGTTCAGCAATTGAGATCAGCATCTGAAAACCTTGCTACAACAAACTATAAAGGTACCATGGATAATGAGCTTCATTCACAGGGAAAATCATATCTCTGACAGTTTTACTCAGGTGGGCAGCCAAGCTCCACCGCAACCGCTGTTTCACTCTTCCTCCTCAAATGAAAAGGGGCAGAAAATACAATGAAGAGGGATCAACGGTTGAGATAAGGATAGGGAGATTCTCAACAGTTATTGGCATAGGCAAAACAGACTCAACATAGGGAGATTAATGTAATTTAGTGCCTATTACTAACAAGCTAGAAGACTGAGAAAGTAAAAGCAAACTCAGAACACCTTACCCACTCCATCCATCCTCTTCTGTGTCCTCCCGCCGAGCAGCCCAGAGGAACGGGGAATGGGGGCTGCAGTCAGTCCCTAAGGTTTTGTCTCTGACACTCCTTCACAGTCACTCTCTGCCCCTGCTCCATGTGGGGTCCTTCCCATGGGATGCCATTCTTCCCAAAGTGATCCTGCATGAGCTTCCCACAAGCAGCAGCTCATCAAGAACTGCTCCAACATGGCTCCGTACCACCGCATCCATCAGTCAGGAGCAAACTGCTCTTGCATGGGTCCCCCACGGGCGGCAGCTCCCCCCAGGTCCCCTGCTCCTGTGTGGGCTCCTCTCCATGGGCTGCAGCTCCATCCCAGGGCCTGCTCCTGCGGGGGCTCTCCGTGGGCCGCAGCCTCCTCCAGGCCACATCCACCTGCTCCACCGGGGGCTCCTCCACAGGCTGCAGCGTGGAGATCTGCTCCATGTGGGACCCATGGGCTGCAGGGGGGCAGCCTGCTCCAACAGCGACCTCTCCACAGGCCACGGGGGGACTTCTGCTCCAGCGCCTGGAGCACCTCCTGCTGTTCTTCACTGACCTTGGACTGCAGGGCTGTTTCTCTCATTTTCTCACATCTCTCTCTCCCAGCTGCATTTTTGTGCTTTTTTTTTTTTTCTCTTTCTTAAATCTGTTCTCACAGAGGTGTAAACAATGTCACTCACTGGCTTGGTTCTGGCCAGTGGCTGGTTGCTTTTGAAGATGGCTGGAGCTGGCTCTTATCTAACATGGCGTAGCTTCAGGACTCTTCTCACAGAGGCCACCCCTGCAGCCCCTCTCTACCAAAACCTTGCCATGTAAACCCAATACAAACCTGAACCTCCCCTGTCACAGCTTCTTGTCCTTCCCTTGGGTCCTGTCTCTGTTCACTATAGAAATGAGATCAGTACTTCCTCCTCGACTCCTCGTGAGGAAGCTGTAGGACTCCATGAGGTCTCTTCTCAGTCTTCTCTACGCTGCACAAACCAAGTGACTTCAGTTGCTCCTCATATATCTTCACCTCCAGACCCTTCATCATCTTTGTTGCCCTCCTCTGGATGCTCTCTAATAGTTTTATGTACTTCTTATATTGTGATATTGTGACACCCAAAACTGCTCGTGCTTGAGGCGAGGCAACATCAGCACTGAGTACAGTGGGGCAATCCCTTCCCTTCACCGTCTCCCCCAGTTTGTACTGGGACTGTACTGGACAGGATTGTCCTATCCCAGGTGCAGAATCTAGTACTTGCTCTTGTTAAACTTCATATAGTTGCTGATTGCCCTCAGTCTGTCAAGATCTCTCTGCAAGGGCCCTCTACCCTCAAGGGAGTCAACAGCTCCTCCTAATTTGGTGTCATCTGCAAACTTCCTTAATATGCATTTGAGTCTTCCATCCAGATCATTTATAAAAACATTGTAGAGAACTGTCCCTAAAATGGAGCCCTGTGGAACCCCATTGGCATCTGGCCACCAGCCTGACGTAACCCCATTTACTACAGCCCTTTAAGTCCAATTCATCATCTAATTGTTTACCCTTCACATTTTGCATTTGTCTAGCTGTATGCTAGCATACAGCTAGCATGTATCCAGATGAATATTTAAGAATATTCAAGAATATTTAAGAATATCAAGAATATTTATTCATTTATTCACTCTTTGTTTAGCTTATGAAGCAGGCTAAAATTTAACAGAGGTGTGATCACACAATAAAAACACATGCAGGAGTTTTCACCGGTTCTTCTTCTTAGTACACAACCTTGTTACGAGAAAGACAATGTAATTTTCAGACCTGAACTTTGATAACATGAAAAGGCTTTCATAGTTTCCTTAGGAACAAACTGTTAAGATCACTGTTATATATGTTATATATACAGTTTCTGAAGCAAGAACTATACGATCTATTTATTTATTTATTTATTTGTTTGTTTTTTCTCTGTGGACTGCATCATGTATGTCTTTACAGTAACCTATTTTCCTATATGTTTACTTCTTTAAAACATATGTTTCATTATTATTTTCATTAGAAGGTCCCAGATAATTTCTATCAGGAGTTCAGCTTTATTTTATGCATGGTGAAAAGATCAACATATAGATCATAAACAAAGCTTAGTATTTCCTGTCATCTGTTCTAAATATTTCATTCTATTGTTCTTCTGAAAGGTCAAGTCTGGAATGTCACATCTGCAAGGACACCCGTGACCTCTCTTGGCATACAAGGTCTTGCAAGATGGAAGCAGGAAGAGGGAAGAATGCTTCCATGAGTATCCAAAATAGATTATTAAGAACTTATCCCAACAGCTGAGTTCCCTAAGGCATCAGTGTTAGGTACACATATACACAAAATGTTTACCATTTAAGCATACCAGGAAATATTTCCAAATCAGTCTCCAATGACTCTTATAGCTTCTTTCCTTTGTTTCTTGTTAGTTTTTTGGATTTAACAGTTTGGAGTTGGTATCAAGGTTTTTATTTTTTGTTTTGGTTTGTTTTCTTCTGTTTCTTTAATTATTCATATCTTAACTTTTTAGAATTCCTCAGGAACAAACAAACAAACAAAAAAAGATGATTTATCTGAATATTTGTAGCTCTGGGAACTTTCTATGATGAAAGAACCTATCTATTTTATACATATCTCATCTTTACAACCCCCTTGTTTGTGAACATTAATTGCATTCTTTAAAACTTTTTGAAAAAAAAAAAAAAAAAAAAAAAAAAAAAAAGGTTTTTTTTTGGTATTTTTGTTTTTTGGCTGCTTCAATATTTTTCTTGAATAAGTTTCACAAAAAATACCCAAAAAAATAGGAAAACTATAACCCATATAAAAGAAAAAAAAAAAAAAAAAAAAAAAAGTTAAAATTGGAGCTTGGAAGCAACAGCCTATTCTTTTTTCATAGAATCACAGAATGTTCTCAGTTGGAAGGGACCTACAAGTACCATCAACTCCCAACTCCTGGCTCCACACAGGACCACACAAAAATCAGATCATGTGTCTGAGAGCATTGTCCCAATGCTTCTTGAACTCCGGACTTGGTGCTATGACCAATGCCCTGAGGAGCATGCTCCAGAGACCAACCATCCTCTTGGTGAAGAACCTTTTCCTAACTCCCAGCCTGACCCTCCCCTGTCCCAGCTCCATGCTGTTCCCTTGGGTCCTTTCGCTGTCCCCAGAGAGCAGAGCTCAGCGCCTGCCCCTCCACTCCCCTCGTGAGAAAGCTGCAGGCTGCCATGAGGCCTCCGCTCAGCCTGCTCTGCTGAGTCCCTCAACTCCACCTTTTCTCTGCAAGTCCTGTTGCTGGTCAGACTGCATCTCTTCTCACATATCATGGCCATTCAGTTCTCTGCAATGAGATTAAAACCCCATCTCTCTTCAGACTGATTAGATCTTGCAACATCTGTGAGGAAAGTGAGGTAGGTATAAGCATTCTGTTTTTCTTGACGCACATAGGAGGCACAGACTAACAAAATGCAAAATACTCAAGCGGTTGCTATGTTAAGTCCTAGCAGTTGCTAGATGTTCTAAATGTTAAGTCCTATTCACATTAAAAAAAAAAAAAAAAAAAAAAAAAAAAAGTGATTCTGTGCTTTGCTGCTTGGAGTTCTAAGGGATTTTATTAAGATAAATGATCAAGCCACTGTGAAGAGCCAGAGAAAAACACAGGTCTTCAGACTTCTGAGGCCAAAGTGAATCACTCTACATACATTTAAAAAGATGCAAGATGACAGTGAGATAAGCTGTATTTAAAGGGCCATATATTTTCTGTTAAAGAGTGGAGGAGTTTCTCACCACCTCAGGAAAAATGTGTTCACAATCACTTAGACTGCAAATTAAGAAGGCTGGAATGATGTTTCAGGCAAAACTAAAAAGCAGTTATGAAAGACCACAAGGAAATAGAATTTTAAATGTTTTTTCCCCTTCGTGCTACTGCGAATCATGGACCTAAAACTGTGTGAATTCCAGCAGTCACAAAACACACTCAGCATCCGTTTCATAAAAGTCATATGTCAAAGAAAAAATGATGCTTTTGATGGCATGCCCTTCTTTGAAAAGGTGAAAATACCAGCTAAAAGTCACCAGCATTTTTCCAGTGAGCTATGCAAGTTTCATATTGTGTGCTCTCCAACTTCCTTGCATGCTATGACTTGCTCTTGTGGATGACAGATTCAGTTAGGGAGAAAGTATTTTGCTGCTGTCTTTTTACACTCCAAACTTGCCTGGGATAACTTAATTTTAGAATATTTTTGTTGTTTTTGATTTCTAAAATGACAATGTAAGTTCTGTAATTTTACCCATTCTAAGAAATTAGTACTGGAAGATAACACAAAAAAGACTCATAGACTTTCTTGCAAGCTTAAACATATTTTGAACTTCATTAAAAATTACTGTGGCAGGACTTGTGTTTTTCAGTCTCTGAACTTCTTTATGCCTTTTTTTACTAACAAAACCCAAACTACTTGACCCCATGAAACTTACAGAAATTATGTTGAATTATTTCTATTTCCCTTAATTGCCTGTGCTTATTCACTGAAACACAGTTAATGTTATTCTTTGGAATAATGAGAGACATTGGACTCTTGTTACATGCCTTTTTATCTTGGTAATGAAAACCTTGGTTCAGTTGTGAGATCCATGCTCCTGATGTCATTGGAATATGTAGGAGACAGTTGTTGCTGTCTACAAAAATTGGAAGTGCACATATTTCAGCAGCATTCTTTCTTGTTAAAGAAGAGAGAATTATTGTAGTGACACACCTTCATGCATATAGCACAGCTGAGATTATATGATGTGATGTAAGGCTTTGTTTCTGCCTTTATGTGTACTTCAACCAGAAGCAGCTGGAGCAATAACTTTGTCACATTAAATCCTTACAGAAGCAAAGTTTGCTCTTGTTTAGCTGTCTTAAATTTCAGCTTAGAAGTAAAACTTTTGCTATAAACTACTTTTTTTTTTTTTTTTTCTCAGCATGATACTGATGCAATTCAAATAATATGTATCACATTTTTCTTTGAGATTACATGCTTTTAAATTTTCTTCACGCATAGATCTGTGTCCAGAATGAGGCTAAAAAACTCCATGCTTTCTGATGTATATGGTCGTTCATTGCACCAACAAAATGAAACATGTAGAGTTGATTTAAATAACATTATTATAGTTTTCACATAACTCTGGACATAACAAAGAGATCCATTATCTGTATCTCTGTCACAGAAAAATTGTCTCCCGCAGAGTATATACGTCTTGCTTGAATGTTTGCTAAGCTCTGTTTCAAGATATTTTTCCACATAAGTGATTGTTGTGTTTGCCAAAGGGATGTAGAATAAATGAGGAAGGAGGTGGTATGTGGGTATGTGTGTAAATTGAAGTTCCTTACACTCATAGGAAAAACAGGACCTTCCTTTAAAGCAATTGGGGTCAAACTTTTTCTAAATAAGGGTCACTATTAAAGGGAGAAGTTGCTACATGAGCAGCTCCTTTCCATTCAGGATTGCAAGTTCCACTGCTCTTCCTGTTTACTTTGATTAAACAGACCCCTGACAAATGCACCTATGATAAATAAATATTGCAACTGACTGTCCTTTAGTATTTTTTGCTTTAAAAAAAATATAAAAAAATAAATAACCAAAAAAAAAAAAAAAAAAAAAAAGAAAATGAGATCAGACAGTGAGAATCATGCAGGGAGAATCGTTCACTAGCCAGGTATTCAAGAGCCCTCACCAAACCGATTGCTTATAATCTTAGAAAACCTGATTTGTTTATTGACTTTTTGTAGTGCCACCCAGTACTTCAGCTGAAGATTTACTGCTGTTTGGAATTAAGAAAGCCATAGAATGAAACTTGAAAACTGTCTTTCCAAATAATCTAAAATAAAATTCTTAATGGACACAATTGCACTAGCAAATAATTCAGTTCCCCTCATTACTTTCAGATCTTGCTTCTTTATTAACTGCCTAAGTATTTGTTCAAACTTTTGTTTGAAGAGAAACAAATATAGTTCCCTCTGAAACACAACCAGTGGTTTTGGTAATAGCTTCTTTTGCAGAT
>CM021697.1:166020450-166071947 GCA_011074415.1 Stictonetta naevosa | reverse complement strand
ATAAAATAAAATAAAATAAAATAAAAGGAGTAAGACAGCAGTAGGCTGGGTATTCTGGGCTCTACACAGTTCTGCAACACTCTGAATTTGCTCTTGACACTCAAGTATCCTGCTGCCAAGGCATGCAACACATTTCAAGCTCTAAGAATGTAGCTCTGATAGGCCACAATAAAGACTTCATATTTTCAAAAAACAAAAACAATCAAAACACAGATCAACAATTGTGCCTTTCATTCAAATGACCATCACATGGTACTAAAAGCTTAGTCCATATGCAACATGTTTGCTCTAGGCTAATCCTGAAGAACCACCCTACAAAATTCGATCTGGACAACAAAGGTAAACTGATGGTACCAACACATTTAGCAGCACGTATTTCTACGGATGCACAGGTATTGGTGAAGTAGTAGGGAGAGTCCTCTTAGGGTGAAAATTCAGTCCATTGCTGTGTCAATGGTAATGATGTAAAAATATTTATTACCTAATTTTGTAGATGACAGGCTTTGGTGCAATAAAAAATGAAGACAAGGAGGGGTTGCCCCCCCCCCGCCCCCCCAAGATTAATTAGTCTCCTACTCTGAACTGTTCTCTGGAGGATACTATCATACAATCATCCTCTACTGACTACAAGGGACCCTAGGGAAATTAGCCTTTATAGACTAAAATTAGCCTTTGGAAATAAATTCCCTTTCCCTGATCTGACAAATATCTACATATGTCCAATGTGAATAATGCATATGCTTTTAGAACTTCTTTCAAAACACTGCTTGGAAAAGAAGGACTCTTGACTTTCATAGCACACAAAATATACCTGATTTGGAATCTGTGAGAAGCACAGCTACCCTCTGGTCTAAGGCATAATGGTAAGCCCTCTAAAAAGGAAAATCAACAAGATGTATAAGAGACAAGAAGAAGTATATTACAAGAAAATGCTGATCATCGATCATCCCTCTTACATATACTTGGAAGAAGCCTAGATTTGCACGTATTAGGGTTGCTTCTGTTTTTCCTGTCTCTCAGATAAGGATAACTTGCTGCCTAATGCTACACAGTCACAACTTGTATGACCTTTGTCACTATAAAACCTCTTTGTCAGAGAACCTGTCCTCTTAATGGACAAGCACTCTTAACTGACAAGCCCTCGCAAGGGCTGCCAGGTCCTCGAGTGGCCTCGATGCCAGAAGGAAATAAATAAACAGATAAAATAAAATAAAAACAACACTGCCCGCCTCGACCACCCGCTCCGCTGCAGAACGCGTCCACCCCGCAGCCGATCGCCTCAGCGACAATGGCGGCGACACCCGATTTAAACGGCCCGCCGCTGACGCTGCTGGCCCCGCCCACGTCTCGTTAGCCTCCCTCGCGCGGGCTGCCGGGCCCTGGCGGCTCCCTCAGAGTGTTGATGTTCTACGTTTCTGTGCAAACACAGAAAAATTCCTTGTGATTTTGTTGCTTATAAAAAATAAAATAAAAAATCGCAAGTATCATTATTGTGTTTTAAGAGAAAATGTCTAACTATATTGTGAATAGTAAAACTGAGACATACTTTCTTCTGAAATAGAGATGACATACAGACGAATTTATTAAGAGGGAGGAGTAGTTTGTACGTAGTTTGTATTCCACATTATAACCCAAACCTAACATACGGATGGTGCCTTTGTGATCTCCAGACGTCTGTTTCTTCGGAAACTGTCCTCTGCAGATTACACAGTCATTTCTGAAATATTCATGGAAAGAACAGATTTCATTCACTGAGCTTTCTGAACATAAGTAATAACGCAAATGTATATTATTTAAACACAATTCCCAAAATAGAAGAAGATCATATCTGCAGATGGATACCAATACCATTCCAGAGAAAGACTGCCTGTGAGAGCCAATAGAATAGAATATAATCATCTTGCTTAGATTCTAAATTATCTCAACAGATTTTCTTTGATGAACAACAAGCTTTAAAGTGAAGTATAATTTAGGCATCTAAGCTTAGTATTTTGACTTTTAAAAATGTTGTTCATAGATACTTGGGTAAAACTTCCTGATATGACATCAATAGGTAAGTCTTGATTGAAAGTTTAAAATGTCTAATGTTTGTCAAACATGTTAATAATTGCCTTTCCCCTCTATAGATTTTCTCCCATTAAATCAGAGGCTTTGTGTGGAAGTTGCTGATTTTATACCTATATTGCTCTATTTGGTGTTAAATTGGTCTAATTATGCAGCCCTCAATTTCACCAGCAATAAAAATGCAGAGGAAGATGACAGCATCATTGCTGATGTCCACTTTAGAACTGGAGGTTTCATGCAGTTATCAACAAGTTCAGAAGGGATTACAGGAAATATCTTATATGGAAGCCTCGTGTTTTTCTCCTCTATGTCTTTTTCTTCTTATAATTCTGACATAGGTAAACTGTTGTTATGCTTGATAATCAGATATACTTACACACATCTCAGTAAAGACTTCCTTTTCTAACATGTTTTCATCCCATGTACCTAATAAAAAGCAGGACAAGAACTGTGCAGCATATGTATTGCTGGTTTGATAATGTTAGAATGGAGGTAGCGAGATCAGCAGATGGAAAGAACTATATGAAAAGACAAATAAAATGTAATTTCAGACTCATGTTTGTGATTTTTTTTGGTTATATATTCTCATGGTGACCCTTTCCTGTCCATCTTAAAGTCTAATAATGTTAAGTTCTTCTCTTTAGTAAGAACAGTTTGATGGTGTTTGAGCCCACACATTAAGACATCTTTGCTCTTTTTTTTTTTTTTTTTTTTTTTTTTTTTTTCTCAGCGAGGCTTTGTGTCATTTAAAAAAAGCGAAAGTGGAAGAGGAAAAACAAAATCTGTGGATCAGAAAAGCAAAATGGCCATCCAGCATCATCTTCAGTGGATAAACTGGGTTCATTTAACTTGTGATCAGTGCAGTGACTTAATGTACAATTAAAAAAAAAAATCACATCCAACACAAATCACCTCTGTACAATTGTGCATGCAATTTCATAAAATAAGCCAAAGACACAGCATGAGATTAAACATATCTAAATATTAGTAAATTATACACATAATTAAACACAGATTTGACTTCAATTATTCTTATTTTTTAAGACATACAGTACTCAAAAGTGATAATCAAATATAGGGATAACAGAAAAAAAAAATGCAGGTTTTCTTATTTCAAGACATTAACCTTCAAAAACAACAGTTTTGGAAATTTTGATTTAGGCTGTATCATTCAGTCTTTTTGTAACCTTGTCTATTTAAGGAGACTCATGTTCATAAAATAATCTAATCTAAATGAAATATTTCAGGAACAGTCTTCAATAAATCATGATGTTTGTTCTCTATAGCCTTCCTATGCTTCAAATGTTTATATAGTCTTCTCATTTTACTATTACTTTTTAAGATGATTCTGGGATTCTGGGAATGTCAAAATAAATATTTCTTTGACTTTTATGAGCTGATTGACTCACCTTAAGTAATTATTATTATTTTAAGTTTTAAGTAAATGCAGAAATAGAAAACAAACAAAATGAGTGCATTGAGACATTGAGAACATAAAGTATTTTGGAGAATACTGAGCCACTATTAATCAAACTTCACCTTGCTTTCTAGTCACATATCTTAGTGCATTTCTACTTCGCAATGTGTTTTATTTTCAGTGTTTTTTTACTGAAATACATGGCTGTTTGGCTGTTTTAAACCAGAAACTCCTTTTTTTTTTTTTTTTTTTTTTTTTTTCTCAAGGTCTGGATACTAATGTCATCTGAATCTTCTTTCTACTTTTCTCTATATATTTTCTGTATATGTCCCTACGTTCATTCATGTTTTGGCTGTCTTTTCAACATTATGAAACAATAGTATCCCTTTAAAAAAATCGTAAAGGCCTGATTATAACACCATAATTAAAAATGAAGACTTCATCCCAAGTTCAATGGGTTTGATTTTAATGGGACTACATACAGAATCATACCACTTCTTGAGTGGTGTGGTACACCATATATTGTTGGACTGAAAGTGATGAAGATATGAAGAAAGTAAAGGGCTACTTCTAAATCAAGGCAATCTCATTTTGACTGTATAAGTGAACCTAGCATCTGGCCATTCTAAGTCAAAGTCCTGAAAAGGTGGCTCAAAAATTTCAATTGTGTGATTTCAAAATTTCAAAAGTGCAATGTTGTGCTATAATCTACACATGTATTAGTTTATTTTTGAAATGTATGATTTAGTGTTTATGCAGAAGTAACATTTATCTGCACCATTTAGTAAGACAAAGATGATGCTTGAACTCTAAATTCCAGTATTTGGCACAGTAGCAAACAATTTAACAACATGCAGAAGGAGTACACACAGAACATTGGTACAAGCTTTCCATGCCGTAACTACTTTACTCTTTCTGCAAAAAGTTCCAGAGAATGCTGCCTCTTCCATAAAGATTGCTGACACAGCAAAAAAACATCTGGGGTTTTCTGTAAATATAAAGCTCAGACAATTAACTCATGTACAACACACACGTCATCATATTCATTTGCCATTTTCATGGTGGCTTGTCCTTTCTACATTTTATTATTCATTTATGATAGCTATTATATGCCTTTCAGAGTCTATCTGGCTCTCCTGAGGAATATTTATGACTATTATAGGGCTCTTATGAGAAGACCCAACGATAGTTATTGCGGAAACTCTGTGAAATGCTACATTAGTGCAGAGATATGCTGGTAGTAAAATACCTGAACTTGTTTCAAAGTATCCCTTGATGGATATTAAAAGACAGGATTCTTCTGGTGAATTTCTGTATCTCCTCTAACCCCATCACCTCACAGAAAAGAGTATTTCGGATGGGAAGTTTTATATTCAGTGATTGCAGCTGGTGCCTGAAAGCAAGAGACTTTGGAAAAGCTTCCACTGAAAGAAACAAGAAAAAGAAGATTTTTCAAGGTATTTTCTCCAGTAGTAGCATAGCAGAAGTAATGATAGGTGAAGATAGATGTGCTAAGGATGCACCTTCTGACACTCAGGTGCACCTTTATTATCCTTAACCCTTCTACCTCCTTCTATTTTAAAGGAGGAAGGGTGATGACTTGATGTGAATCTGAATACTGCAGTACTGCACCACCTTCTCTGTGGGAGACACTCTGGAAGGAAGAGAAATTGGGTGGGTGGTGGTGGGAGGGAGGTTCATAGCTTTTGCTGGCATTTATCAATGACTAATTTCATCCTTGCATCCATAACCATGAAGAAAAATGCTGAATCATTGAATCATATTTTGCTAATCCACGGCCATTAAAATCATTTCTATGCTTCCCCTATTTTGGCCTCTCTATGTAAAGAACAAGTAGACATTTCCATTTAGAACGAGGAGATTTTCCAGAACACAAGTGATTGTTATAGGAGCAAGTATTCCATGCTGCCAGGGAAGTCTGGGAAACGTCTTGGGTGGAAGGTGAAAGAAGAGAATTTATCAGTCCAGAAAAATAAAGAAAAAAATAAAAATTAAAAAAATATTAATGATAATGAAAAAAAATATGAAAGCAAAGGCTTGATATGGGTACAAGATAAAGATAAAACAATTTGGTGCAAAATTTGATTTACATTATATGGAACATAAATGTCTGTTATGGTTCATGTCCTATGAATGCAAGAAATAGATTCCATTATATCCAGAGAAGTTGTGGATGCCCCGCCCCCGGGATTGTTGAAGACCAGGTTGGATGAGGCTTTGAGCAATCTGGTCTATTGGAAGGTGTCCCTGCTCATCTCTGGGGGGAGGAGGAGGGGTTGGAATTAGATGATCTTTAAGGTCCCTTTCATTCTAACCCAAACCATTCTGTGATATGATTATCACAGTTTATATGATTATCACCTTATATGATTACCACAGCTGCTTAATATAATTGCTCCAATTGTACAGGTTACACGGTATCCTTATTAGCTTTTTGGAACACAGTGTTTTGAACTTAGCTTTTTTCTCAGTCTCAAAAATTTTGTTGAAAAAGTTGCTCAAAAAGTTGCTGAAAAATATTATGTATTTATATTGTCTGGGCTATATAAGCGGTTTAAAAGAAAACTTTTATAAGAAAATAGCAGTTAAAAGAAAGCCAATATCTTGGAATACAATGTACTGCCATTCTGGACCACTCCAGCATTATCTTGTGTAGAAAATCTTGTGGCTATTTGAGGGAAACTACAGAAAGAGATTTGCAGTGACTAATCTGATAACGGGGAAGCTAGTCTCCACAGGTATCTTCCTTAATTAAAGGAGAGGAGCAGATTCCACAAAGAATATGTTTCAGAACAAGGGGCTCTTAATCATCACTGAAGGTGTCTTCCTCCACTGAAGATGCCTAAGAAGATTCTTCTTCACAGGTAAAAATCAGTCTTTTTGACTAACCTTTCAAAGGCTTATCACACTTCATTACAAGATGATCCTTTTAAAATATTTCCTGGCATGGAGTGTGTATCAGTGTTTAGGGCCCTAGATTTCCATTTCTTTTTTCTCTGTGGCATGTTTTCCCCTTCTGCCTCAGAGTTACAGGCCAACACTTTTATACAAATTATTAGCAAAAATGTTCTTTTCAGACCAGGATGAGTGTCACACCACAGGAACAAAATATTATCCCCACTTTTGTGTACCCCTGACCATAAGCTGCCTGGAACAGGAATTGTTTTTTACTTCTGATCCTTAGGCAAAACCCAGCATGCATATTTAGACAACATCAAAGAAAAAAACAAACAAGCAAAACCAAACAACCAAACAATAAAACCCAAACACAAAGTGACTTAGTAAGTAAATTAATTGAAGTCAATAATGTCAGTTTACTCTAGCTGAGGATCTGGCCCTGAGTATTTATTAAGTGTGGGATTAAGTGTAAATAAATCATATTGCACTGTTGGAGTGTGTGGTAATTGGGTTATTTTGTTTTCTGAATTCCCTGGCTTTTGCTCTTCTGGTTTACTTTAATTAACAAACAGCATGAAGCTTCTCAAACCTGCCCTTGATGTTCATTCAGCAAGAGGGAGAGCAAATGCCAAACTTTAACGTATAATTCATCACAAATAGTGAGATACCTTATAGGAGGTAGCAGAAAATATATTCGTTCACATTTAAATTAAGTGTTTCAAATAATGATTTAATCGAAAATTAATAAGCCAGTTATTGCAGGTTAATTAAATGCCACTTGATGATTAAAAACATATTATTTATTCAGATTAACTATTAGGCAGTAGTGTAGCCCCACACCCTGCTGTGACTTATGGCTTTATTATTGCTTTAAAAGACTCTGACAATGTTGTGGGGTTTTTTTTGTTGTTGTTGTTGTTTTGTTTAGTTTTGTTTTGGCTATGTTCCTTTTTACAATACCTTGAAAATATTATGAAAAAGTAACCCAAAATTCTTAGCATATGACTGCTTTCCCCTAACAGACTATTTGTGTACTTTTGGTAGCAGTGTTTCTAAAAGTTCAGCTATAACAATGGTAAGGAAAACATTTCAAGTGCTATACATGTCCATACATATATAAAACAATGGGAACACTTGCAAAGAGTGTATAAAAAATAGCATAAATGAAGGTAGTCAAATCAGTCAAGTCTGTAAGCTTCCAAAGAATTTCTCTAAATTACCCTGTGGGCTATACCCAATTAATATTCAGAAGAGCTGTACACCCATATACGACACCTACATTTGGACGTAAATTTTTTGCTGGAAAAATTAGCAGCACCATTTTTATTTTTTATTTTTTTTTGTTTAGTTATTTTGTTTTGTTTATTTTTTATTTTTTTATAATCTTTCTTTATCTGTATTTTCTTATTTAGAATTCCTTGTAGATGAAGGATTACCATAATAGAGCAAACTTTTCATCCATACTAATGCACAGTATGAGCACCATCTTTTCCTGTCTTAAATCCAAAACTACATTAAATCAAAGCAACTGTACAAATCAGTTTTGCATGCACAGTAGGACAGCAGGGTTTTCCCACCTTCAGTTTGGACAAGAAACTGCAGCCTGGCAAGTAGCCTATTACAATTATATCAGCTTGGAAATGTTGCACAGCTTTCATGACGTGAGGGAAGTGGCAGAGTCGCGTATGCAGATACTGTTTTTTTGCTACTTTTGAATAAGTGATTTTCATCTTCTTCAATGAACTGTCACTGCACTGGAAGACTTCACTGTACAAAACATGAACACTGAGTTTCCTCCTGTGATCTCACAATACCTCTGAGTGCAGTAATGACACCACTTTTTGCTGTAGTAAAAGTTTTCCTTCCATCTTTTCTTAGAAATCACTTATCAGAAATTCCAAAAAATCATGCATATTTATTTAAATACTTTCTGGAGCCCAATTTGATATTAGGAATTTAGAACTTGGAAAAATAACTTTATTACCTTTACAAAGTTATCGGATGCTATAAACTTTTGTGTTTTAGGGGTAGCTTAACCTAGATCTAGAATTTCCATGCATCAGCCCATAAGTGAGCTTGAAAAATACTGGGCAGCCTCTCCCTGACTACAAACCTAGCTGTCTAAATACAGAATTCGCTATATCCTCTTCTGACACGGAACCCACTTGCTTAGGCCAGCTTTGTTTAAAATATAACAAAGAGGAACCAATCAAAAATATATATATATATATTTTTTTTTACTTTGTTTTACATCAAAGACCTTTTCTCAAATTAAGGCAGACAAAAATATTCTATGAGCTAGTTTACAACTATTGTAGAAAGTCAACTGTCCAAAGCATAAAACACAGTTTATTTTCAGTACTGTGAATTGCATTGCCATTCTCATTCTATAAAATAAACTTATAAATTTGTAAAAACAAAGGCAGTAGAAATGGTGTGACATTGACTGGAAAACACTTTATTCCAGCATACACAGCTGTTACAGTTTCTGAGAGGGCAAGGACACAGAGAACCAGGTCTCCTTCCAATCTTCTTTAACGTTATGGATGGTTTAATGATCACCATTCTTCTGGATCCATAAAGTTTATAAACAGTCCTCTAACAATATAGTAATTGAGTTAATCATTATTTTACAGAAACAAAATCTTCCCAATCTATCTAAGGCTTTAAGAGAAAGACAAACATACAAGTGAAAGGGTCTTCAGAAAGGAATCAGTTACACTAGCTTATATTTCTTCAAATTCACCGACTCTTAGGCGTGAAGACAAGACAGTTAATACTTTGTTTTCACAGAAGTTGAGTGTATAAGTGCTTTCTCCAGTAGTCAAGAAGGTCAGTCTTTCCTAAATGCAATAAGCAACAGAAAAAGCGTGAGCTACCATGCTGAACAAGAAGGAAGACCTTTTCTTGATGAAAAAGTCAGCAAGAAGAGAGGAGAATGTAATGTCATTTATTTTACTTTTCCTTCAGATGGCTCTAGCAGGCAGCTTCAGCAACTTCTCTGATCTCTGCAGTATTCATGAAAATGATACAAGACTGTGTGAGGATACAAATGGTATTTGTCAATAGGTGTCAGGATCTTCATATTGTTAGGGTTAAGCATCTGAAGATATTTTATAGTAAGGGTATTTAAACATTTAAGGATTTCCATTTGTATATAGAAATAACTGGATAGTTTATAGAGTCATTTTGTGTAACTCCATGTGCCATATATCTATTGAGGATCTGACTGATCAATGGTTCTATGTCCAGGTGGAGACCATTGACAAGCGGTGTTCCTCAGGGGTCTGTCTTGGGACCAGTGCTTTTCAATATCTTCATCAGTGACATAGATGATTAGATTGAGTGCATGCTCAGCAAGTTTGCAGATGACAGCAAACAAATCTCGGGGGTTATGGTAGACAAAAGGCTCGACAAGAGCTAGCATTGTGCACTTGCAGCCCAGAAGACCAGCTGCATCCTGGGCCGCATCAAAAGAGGTGTGACCAGCAGGTCAAGGGGGGATGATTGTCCCCCTCTACTCTGCCCTCATGAGGCCCTACCTGGAATGCTGTGTCCAGGTTTGAAGCCCCCAGCACAAGAAAGATGTCGACCTGTTAGAGAGAGTACAAAGATGATCAAGGGGCTGGAACACCTCTCCTAGGCTGAAAGAGGTATGGATATTCAGCATGGAGAAAAGAAGACTCCAGGGAGACCTCACTGTGACCTTTCCCATACTTAAAGGGGTCTTATAAAATAGATGGAGAGGATCTCTTTACTTGGGTAGATAATGATTGGACAAGGGGGAATGGTTTTAAACTAAATGAGGATAGATTTAGACTAGATATTACGCAGCAAATTTTCACTGTAAGGGCAGTGAGGCAGTGGAACAGGTTGCCAAGAGAAGTTGTGGATGTGCCATCCCTGGAGGTGTTCAAGGCCAGACTGGATGGGGCCTTGGCCAACACGATTTCATGGGTAGCATCCCTGCCTATGGTAGGGGGGTTGGAGTTGGATGATCTTTAAGGTTCCTTTCAACCTGAGCCATTCTGTGATTCTATGATATGACTCTCAGAATTTTCTTCAACTTTCCAAGACACACTGCAAATTATAAATTGCAATCATGTTTCCAGCAGCTTGGTATACCTCAGAGCATCCTCTGCAAACCTCAGCATGTCCTAAAACTAACGCAGCAGACATTAAAATGATGGAGCAATTAGTACACAGATCACTTATAAAATGCATTGTGCCAATTTTATTAAAATTTCAGTGGATAAGGATGGTAGTGGTAGTGGTGGAAGTAGAGGATAGAATTTTTCAAATAACTGAGAATAGATTATCATACATTTCTTTTGTACCACTTTGGATTCATACCATTAATGATTCAAATCAATACTGTTTCAAAGATGTGAGATGGTATAAAGATAAAAATAGCTTTCAAACTTAAAGAAGCACACATTAAAAATACACTGAGACATCCATACCTTTTAGTGCTATTTAATTCCGACAGAATAATTGAACTTTACAGATATTATTCCCTTTCCTCTATTTATGTTGCCTTACCATTTTGCCTTTCTCTTCGTAGAAAGGAAAATAATTAATCAATGTCACTTCTATTTTAATCATTCCTATTTTCTTGTTTTCATGTACTTAAAAGAGATTCCAGTATATTAGTTCCCAATACTTAGGCAAAATACTGAAACACAGAGGAAACAAATCATGGTTTTAGAATTAGTATTTGTTAGGAGTATGACTGTGTTACTGAGAGCTGATAAAGAAAGAAGCAACTTTACAGACGTCTGCAATTTCAAAAGTACCCCATTACACTTGTCCTTTTGCCTTCCTTTTGCTCTTTTTTGAAACTTTTTCTACAGCTTTCTCTCAAATTTTCTTAAATCATGCTACCACATAGCAAACCAACACGATTTATTTGTTTTTAGGAGTCCTGTAACTCTTTTAAATTGATACTGTTTTAAAAATAGTGAAATGAAAAGAAGAAGGGGGAAACTGAGAGAGAACTCTATGAGATACAGAACTAAAGAATTCTGGTCTCTGATAGATATGTGACTCTTAGTTATTAATGAACTTCCTGGGGGTGTTTTGTGACCACACTAGATACTATAAGTAGTGAAACATCAGCTCTTGCTTCAGATCAGCCAGCTTGCTGCTTCACCCTTTCTTCCTTCAGTGTTTCATTTCATATTGAAAGAAACAACTTGTGCCATGCTACGTAATAAGAAGAGGGCTGCATCAGCACATCTGATGAGGAAGACAAGTCTCACAATACGGAAAAAAAAAAAAAAAAAAGAGACATGGTAAAATGCTGCAACCTTTTGCTTATTTGGGTTCCTTGCCAACATGGAACCACTTGAAAAACACCCGTCTTCCTTCTGACATCCCATTCTCTCCAGTAAGAAGTATATCATAGGTGATAAATTCACATGCCATATTAGGCAAGTGAAGGAGTCAGGAGTCAGGAATCAGTGCTGCAGGGCTGCAGATGTGTGAAATGTAGCCTTCTCTGTTTTGCTAAGTGAGCTTAGAGACTTCACTATGCTATAGATGCACCTGAAATACTCAGGTTAGTGAACCTGAGAGATCAAAGACAAATGGTCAGGAGCTGAGCATTGCATCTCATCTCATCACAGAAATTATGAGAAGGACAAAATATCAAAAAATACAAGGAGGTTAATGTACAGGGTATAAACAGGTATAGGGATCTGCAGGAGTCAGGAATGTCAGGGAATCTCTAACCTCAGGGTCAGAAGGAAGTCACAATCCTGGAGGTAGGTCTGGTTTGCTTTCTTAGAAGAGAGAAACATAGAAACAGTGTGGGGGTGTAGATGAGGAGGTATGAGAAACATTTAGCTTCAGTTTGGGGAAAATGTAAAGAGTGGATAATGGCTTTGGTCCACATAGAAATGTTGTGTGCAGGAAGGACCGAACTGCCATTAAAATGTATAGTTCATTGTTATAGTTCAATGTATAGCCTTTCATTTCTCTGTAACCCTCATCCTACAGAGACTTTTTGCTGAAACTACACAATAAGTTACGAAAATCCTGTGAAGCAAATTTGTGCATGCTTCAGTCACAGTCTTCCCTTCTTACAGCAGCCTATTTTTGAAAAACTTTAGGACAAATCAAGATATTTGTGAAATACAAATGAAATTCACCAATAGGTTGAAGTATTGGTGTGGCTGGGCTTGGAATACAGGCATTCCCAGAGCCACATGCTGTGATCTCATGTCTTGTGTGCGAAGAAACCAAGATAAAAGGGAAAGATTATTATTATTTTTTTTTTTTTAATGTACAACAATAAGAAATGCTATGAGAGGCAACTACAGAAAAAAAAAATTAAAATCTGAAAAAAATGAAAAAGATTTCAATTTGCAATAAAAAAGTTTTTCTCTCTCAAATGTCTTCCTCAAAAGAAGTTATTGAAAAAATATTTATTGGAAGACACATATTTCAGGGGGAATTTCACCTTTCAATACATTTTTGTCAGCTCTAGTGAAAGTGTCTTTATTAATTGACATAATTGTCTGTAATCAATTTTTATTTAGATTTTTGTTTAGTTATTTTTGTTGGGCTATTTGAGTAGCATTTTTTTGAGATGATTAATTAAGGAGGTTTAGAGTTTCCACTATGAATACTAGAACTGCTTATCAGTGTAAGATTTTTTTTTTTTAATATAATATATATATATAAAAGATTTTAAAATTGTTCCTGTCCTCCAATAATCATTAAGTTAGATTCATATATATCTGTTGGACCTATCTGTCTGGAGCTCACAGGGAGGTTGCGCAACCAAACACAAACATCTAAAGGAGGTGTCAATTCAAAAAAAATGTTCAAAATGCATTGATATCAAAATAAATAAATACTATTATCAGCAAAACACATTGATCCAGAGGAACTGATATGTTGCATACACAGGCAAGAATGTATTTTTGTGTGTGTGTACGGAAAATACTGTGACCAGTCTGATGTCTTCCACTACAAATCCTCTCTTGATTCACTTCTACCATTTTCGTACTGACACAGGTTTGTTCTTGAGCTCAATCAAATCTCATGTCTGCAGCCTTGGCTGCTGTTCTGCTCCTTCAGAGTTTTTTTTTTTTTTTTTTTTTTTTTTACTCTTGGCTCTAGTTTTCTCTTTGCATACATTTTCGCACAACTCTCTGCACTTCCTCCCTCCCTGTGGCTCAACTTTTTCTCTCTAAATCTCCTCTTCCTTCTACTTCAGTAGCACATTGTGGTGACCCCCTCTCACCCTAGCAGCACTTGACCATACTCATCTTCCTTGCAGTAACATTTCCACCACAGAAGAGCAGTTACAATAACACCGAACTATTATTGTATATTTCAATGAACTCTTCTTTCATGAAGAAAAAAAGTCAGTGTACCAAAAATATTATGCTTCAGTGCTTTCCAGATGAAACATTTTAATCTTTTAAAGCATTCTTTAAAGATTCCCTTTGATTTCATTTCAGACTTACAAGCTCAAAATAAATTAAAATTCTAAATGAAATATTTTAAGATAACAATAATGTTCAATTTATTACTTTTTAGTATGTTTTTAGATAGCAACAAGTAATAGTTATAATATAAAAGCAAAAGTTTAATTCCCTTTTTTTCATCACAATGGACAGAAACCTGAACACTCCTATGATGGATTTATGAGGAGAAGAAAGGACGAAAAAAGGGACATTAACTTAACTGCTTAACTGCTGTTCCAGCAGTCTGTTTTCCATTCTTTTTATGTGGCCCAGAAAAGCATGACTTGTTAGCACAGCTCCTGCCATACTTTTGGTAATTTCAGCTGGCAGATTCCAGACTGAATTTGATAGAAGTTATCTGTGCTGCTATATTATGAACATCAATAGTTCTAGTGCTATGACAATGTCTAGGAAAGTAATAAAAAACAAAAGCAAACAAAAACCCTGTCTGCTGAAAGGTTACTTGATCCAGCAGTGCCCTTAACTTACATAGGAAAAGGTATAAGGAACAGAAAACAAGGATGCTCCCCTAACAGTCAGTCACTGGAAGAATATAATTTGCCTCCCTCTATTGTACAAGTATTTAGATCTTCATGTCAAAACTAAGGCTATATTTTCCAGATTCTTTTGATTTAAGGTCTAATTTATGTTTTGTTATGTTTTGTTTTTCTATATATATATCTATATGACCAAGTTTGTTCAGTTTCACAGTATCTATTAGTCATCAAAAAATCCTTTGCTTTGGCCTTGACAATTGCTCTGGGTACATGTCTTTCCTTACTTGTACCCAAAATACTATTTCAAAGATCACTTTTGTGGCCTGTTCCTTTGACCATGAAATCATGTTCTTTAATGGACTTTCCCTAATTAAATATAAATTGTTTTAAAAGTTAAACTTCGTCTTCAAGGTTTTCTACGTATTATTTTCATCCTAGATTTTTAGATACCTTGAAATTTCTCCCATGTTGCTCCCATACTTGGAAGATTTTCTTCTTAACATCTATAAAACTTTATTTTCCCCCTTGCAGTTTTTCCTTCTAGTTCTTCTTGTTCATGATCCCCTTGGCGAATTTGACAATAGTCAGACAAGTCTGAACAGTGTTCCAGTATGATGACTAACACTGTAATGGTGTGCCTGTATTTCACCTTTATCTGTTTTATTTTAGTGTCCCTTTGTCTTAGCTTTTGGTTGTAAGCTTCCAGGGAAACTATCTATTCCATCTGAACAGTATCTAGGAACAAAAACTCCTGACAAGGGCTCCCAATTTGACCTATGATGCAAAATAAAACTAAGAATGATAGCAAAACAACAGCTTCAAGTCAGAATGAATGAGTCTGAGCAAGAGAGAGAGATTATACAAGGTATCTACTCCTATTACTTTTTTTTTTTTTTTTTTTTTTTAATAGTATCTCATGTAACATATGACATATATGACATATTGTGTTGGACTAAAGACATCTTTCTGGGCTCCATAATATAAATATAAAAAGGATGTTAAGAAACTTGAAAACACCCAGAGGAGGGCAACAAAGCTGCTAAAAGGCTGGAAGGCATGTCCTATGAGGGGAAGCTGAGAACACTTGGGTGGTCTAGTCTGGAGAAAAGAAGGACAAGAGGTGACCTCATTGTTCTCTACAACCTCCTGAGGATGGGAGGTGAAGACAGAGTTGTTGGTCTCTTCTTGGTAACCAATGATAGGACAAGGAGGAACAGAATAAATGTGCACCAGAGGAGGTTCAGACTGGACATTAGGAAAAAGTTCTTTACTGTGAAGATAGTCAAACACTGGAACAGGCTTCCTTGAGAGGTGGTTGATGCCCCTGCCTGTCAGTTTTCAAGAGGCATTTGGATAATGCCCTCATTAATATGCTTAAACTTTTGGTTAGCCCTGAAGAGGTCTGGCAGTTAGATGGTCTTCGTAGGTCCCTTCCAACTGGATTGTCTGGGGGATGAGAGGTTGGAAAGCAACACTGCAGAAGGGGATCTGGGGATTCCAGCTGGCAGCACGTTGAACATAAGTCAACAGTATGCCTTGGCAGCCAAAAACGCCAGCCATAATCTGGGGTGCATCAAACACAGAATATCTAGACAGTTCATAGAAGTAGTTGTGCTGCTCTACTTTGTTCTGGTGTGGCCTCACCTTGAGTACTGTGTGCAGTTTTGAGCACTACCCTCACATCTCCAACTAGTCTTTTGACATTTGTTAATATAAGGTCCAGCATCACACCTCTCTTTGTTGGCTTCTCCAACACCTGTGTCAAAAAGTTGTCACCAATGCACTGCAGGAACCTCCTGGATTGTTTGTGCCTAGCTGTGTAATCTTCCCAGCAGATATGAGGGTGCTTGAAGTCCCCCATGAGAAACAGGGCTTGTGACTGAGAGGTTACTTCCAGCTCTCTGGAAAAGGCTTCATCTACCTCCTCTTCCTGATCAGGTGGCCTGTAGCAAACAGCCAGAACAGTATCAGCCATGGTAGCTTGCCCTTTAATCCTTACTCATAAACTCTCAACTCGCTTTTCAGCCACTCCTAGACAGAGCTCCACGCATTCCAGTTGCTCTGTCACATAAAGAGCAACTCCACCACCCCACCTTCCTGTCTGGTCTTTTCTCAAAAGCGTGTAGCCTTCCATGTCAGCACTCCAGTCATGTCTCAGTGGACTCCCACCATGTCTCAGTGACTGCAATGAGATCATAGCCATGTGACTACATACAGATCTCCAGTTCTTCCTGTTTGCTTCCCATACTATGTGTATTAGAATACAAGCATTTCAAGGAGCTGAAATGTTTGTTTCTCATAACATGTGTGTTTGTATAGAAACATGTCAGATGTCTTTCATTCAATTCAGCCCCTCGTGGGGCAGACTGAAGGGCCTCACTAGCATGCAGTTCCTCAAAAATTGGCATGCAGTCCCATAGCTTATCACTGATGGGCCTGATTTTGTCCCATTCCCCCTTGAAATCTAGTCTAAAGCCCTATCAATCAGCCCTACTAACTCCTGGGCAAAAATCCTTTCTCCCATCTGAAAAAGGTGCTCCCCATAAGGATTCAGTAAGCCTGGTGTCACGTAGACCTTTCCGTGATCAAGTAACCCCAAACTGTGTTGGTGGCACCAGCCTTGGAGCCATGTATTGATCAGCTGGGTCTGCCTGTTCCTTTCAATATTGATCCCAGCTACTGGAAGGATGGAGGAAAACTCCTGTGCACCTGATCCTTCAACCAATTGCCCCAAAGCCCTAAAGTCCCTTTTGATCGCTCTTGGGCTTCTTATTGCCATCTCATCACTGCCAACTTGAAAAACCAATAAAGGATATTAATCAGAGGGAATTACCAGGTGAGTAACTTTCTGAGCAATGTCTCTTACCCATGCCCTAGGGAGACAGCAGACTTCTCTATGGGTCACGTCTGGATGACAAATTGGGCCCTCCGTTCCCTTAAGAAGGGAGTCCCCTGTGACAATAACCTTTCTTTTTTTTTTTTTTCTTTTCTTTTTTGTTTTTATTTATTTATTTATTTTTTCTTGATGGGGCTTGTTGTGATGTGGAGTGTAGGTTGACTTGCTCTGGGCAACTCCCTCAGTGTGGATGGACCTTTATTCCACATCATTTGCTTGCCCATCAAGTTTCAGAGCCTCATATCTGTTGTGTAAGGGCACCTGGGAAGGTGAGATATACAGCAGGGGGGTTCGCCTGCAGTGCTGAACAGGAACCTGCTTCCACTCCCCCGTCTCTTACATCCCTTCCCTCTGCCTGGCGGCAAGGGGGTAAGTAGGGGAACCTTCGTTTCTTGCGCAGTGGCTGTGGCTGTTAGTTTTATGGTGTCACAGGCTTTTTTTGACCATATTTTAGCTAAGGAAACTACTGGAGAATTGGTTACTTTTAGATTGGACCCATGCAGATCTGGCCTAATTTTACCTTGTTACGGTGATGGAGGGTGTTCACATCTGCTAAAATTCAGCTTCCAAGAGTTCTATATTAGAAACAGTTAAATGGTTTCCCCTTTATACTTCCTGTACTCATAGATAAAGTCAGAATACTATGTTCTAATCAGTGGAGTCATTCAACAGTTCTAGTGAGTTTTCTATTTAACACTTGTTTAAAAATAGAATGGTCAATTCTATATCTATATGATGAAAAAATTGTTCTGGAAAAATAGTCACTAGGCAAGCTTATAGATAGACAGATGAGTCATCAGTTTAGATCTTCCTTTTCTGTCTCCATCTCCCCATCTCCTTCCTCAGAAAAGCATTCATAGCATTCGTTAGGTAAGGAGGCCATGTTCTTTTGTTCTTTTTTTTTTTTTTCCAACTACCTGTAATTACTGAATGTTGCCCAATATACTCACTTAATCTTTTCAATGTGTTAAGTGTCGCTTTATCTACCCTAACAGATGGAAGCTGATTTTGCACTACTTGAATTTTGTAAATTGATGCTGCCAGGAACTGCTTTGCAAGTGCTATTGAACTTTCACTGGATAAGATAACTTAGATCTTTGTTAATTCCATAGAATAATTAAGATTCCCTGCAAGTGAAAACCTTGAACAGGTACATTATGCTTAGAAATACAAAAGGTGTTCAAGAATCATTATCATATCAATGCAGTATATTGATATTATTGTAAAATAGAAATATGCCAGGTAACAGAGCAGTTATAAAGCAATACGAGCTGTTTCAGCAAGATGCATATTGACCTCAGACTATAGCAAATAGACTCCTGTTAGTTATGTGACATTTTCTCTTATAGCACATGTTCCACCCTGTGACCCCCTTTTGCTGCTTAATTCAACAAACACAATACAGTATGTGAAAAAGAGCAATCTTTCGATGAATGTCAGAAGCCCATTGCTTAGGTTGCCAGGGAAATTTCCCCTTTGGTGAGTACATGTTCTGATTGTTTCATTTAATGATTGCATCCAATTACTTGGTTCTAAGTGCTAGATACACTCCACATAAATCCAGCCTTAATTTACCTATCTTTAGCTTGTCTTACCCAATTGAAACTCACCTGTGCTAGACAGTCATGCAACTTTCTTAATTGCTTTGACAATCTGACGTGCTGGTGCCTAGATTTATTAGGTATCTTCTTCCCTAGATTTATTTATTTATTTATTTATTTATTTGAGCAATGCCCATACATCCACTGAGATCCACTGAGAATCAAGTTAAATATCCAAGATATCTAATTTCTTCCTCTGTCTTCAGAGTTACCTGAAAAGTTACTGCATGGTCATGTCTAGCTTTCTTGGAGATGGTAGACAGTTTGTGATGCTATTTGCTTTTTATGTGAATCTTCAGTTTTTTATGGTATGAGGAGACAGAACCAGAGCTCCAGATATACTTTCTGATGGATCTGAATAATCAATTTATGCTTAAACTCATAAATCAGAGCAGATGACTGCTCATAATTCTCCCCTTTTACTTCTGCTTTCTTTCAATTTGCACCTATGAAAATGGATTAATATTAATTCATTTTTCTCTTCATAGTTTACAAACTTTTGTGTGTAGGAGCTTCTGTTACAGGTATTGTAATCACAAGACAGAATATAAAGTAGGGACATCATGCAAATATAAAATAATAATAATGTCATATTACTATTCGATTTTAAGTTGCACATTCAAAGGAAACTGCCATACTACTTATGGAACTTAAATGAGAGCAAAAGATAGATTACTGTGAAAAATATATATAAACACACATAAACACATGCACATATTTAAGTCTTTTACCCCAAAGTAGGCCATATAGTAGCTTGATTTTGATATGCTTGGTTGTCATAGGCTGCTTTGAAACTAAGTCAGAGAGACTCTCTATGTCCTGGCTTTAGCCAAGGTAATCTGAGCACAGGCTGATGTGTAATACATGCTATAAAGCAATGCAAAATACTTTGACATAGATGGATCTTTTTGTCTTTGTCATAGGAGTTCATGCTGTAATCACAGAATTCTAAAATTTGCATTCAAAAGGGACAATATTCTCATTAAAACAGAAAGCCAAAATATTGTATCGGTATATTGGTAGGACAATGTTTTTTTAATTTTTTTTTTTGTATGTTTAAATGTAACATATACATACATATAGGCAACACTAAGAAAAATAGGCGGATATAAATTTAGGTTACAGGATTATAATCATGGAGAGAATTTTAGACACCTTAAAATGTTAGAAAACTCACACCTGGGATTCAGTCCGATTTTATTTTTCAACTTAAAAACAAAATTAAAATCTCCCTACAGTTCACTAGTCTTTACATTTGAACTTTTAATTCTTCAGTAACCAAAGAACTAGTAGACAATCAGTTTAATTCTTTAGTGGGAAACTAAATACCAAAACATAATGACACACCATATTGGATATATAATTCCAAATATAAGAAATAGAATAAAGTAGCATGAATTGCAAGTGAGAAGCAAAATGTATTTCTCCTATCCCGTAGCAAAGAATTCCATTTAGACAGATACATACTGAAAACTGCTTCCTAAAGCAAGTATCATGAAAGCTTTCTTTGGTGATTTCATCTAAAATTCTGAAATGCAAAGGGTCAAATAATACAAGAGATTTCATAGCTTTTCATACATCCATCAGAAGACTTCAGGGCTGATGCAAGCTGATGAACCAAGATTTAATGTTTTATGGTCAATCCATTTTGTACAGATTACAGTCCAAGCAGCTGCATCCTGCCCTATCAGTTATACATCTCAGAAGACTGCACTGTTTGTAGTGGAAAGTGACATACTATCCATACTATCTAATGGATTAATATTTGCATCAGTACAGGAAAAAAAAAAAAAAAGGACAAACTGCAAATATTAAGAAGATATAAAATGAATTACAATCCTTGTCTAGTTTGTTTACATAAATAACAGAAAATGTTTTCAAAGATTTCTAGAAACCAGATCTACATTGAAAACAACCTTGTAGCTCCAAGAGAATTTTTCAAATTTAGTATGCTTTTAGTTTTGATATGGGACACATAATATCAATAATGAATAATACAGCATACATTTAAAAGCATATAGATGTGATCTAATTCTTCTCCCAGTAGTCCAATATCAAAATAATACATTTTTTAAAACCTTCTCTGCAGCATTTATACATGAAAATTCTGCCAGTCTTCCTTTCAGAGTAGGCTACAGAGTAGGCTATTCCTTTAGGAGTGACTTGGATAAAAGCTAGCCATTTTTTGATATTTTATCCAATCCATCATCTATTCAAAGGAATAGGAAAGCAAGACAAGGATTAGTTCTCAGCAATGAAAATGTAACAAAGTGGAGTGGAACCCTGAGGAACAGATAGGTTAGAATGCTTTTAAATGATTTAAGCCGTATCTTATGTGAGTTTCCATGCAAATGTCCCCAACTGGTATCTGTTTGACTTAGATTGATAACAATACACATAACACTTCAGTTATGTGTTCCCTGCAGTGCAGATAAGGAGATACCTTCTATTCAAATAAAAAGTAGATTTTGTTAGAACTGTAAGTAGTGGCGAAGCTTTGGATTCAAGAATCACTTTCTCGTATGGAAACGCAGAATAATAAACACAGACTTGGATTTTACTTTCCTGACACAAGAAGAATTTTATGTTTTGTTCACTGAGATTATTCCCTGAAACATAACTTCAAGATCAGGACATCTTCTAGTATGTTCTTACTTTGTGCAGGACTGCAGTGGTGATGAATAGGGCCAATCAGATATGGAAACAAAAGAAAATCAGCACATTATAGGGTCCCTTGAGAAACCTCAGCAATTTTATTTCTCTTAGAACAGAATGCTCTGGTCAGGTCTCAGGTAAACCCTGGCTAACTTTTAAACCTGCGGCTGTTCTGAAAACAGCTCTTAAAAACTGTCAGGTGCACATTTTTCAAATTCAAATGAGCAAACTCATTTTTTCTGACTTGACTGGGCCCTGGATGTTCTTTGCTTGCAGAACTCATCAGTGAAGAAAGCACATTATAAATATTTTTATTTTTATTTTATGTGATACCTCCTGTTATTTTGTATTTAAGTCAAACCAGAGGCAATTAATGTCACTTTCAAAGGTATTCATTAAATTTGACAACTTTTTTTAATATATGTCAACTAGTCACTGGTCAAGTCAACTTATTTCCACATAGGACCATTTGCAATAGTTGTAAATCTTGTTGCAGAGTCCTTTCCCTACAATATGAAACATAAAGTTCAGCTAATATATATTAGAAAATTAAGATCAAATAATTTATTTTAATTTATGACAGCTGACGTTGGAGTGAATAAGATTCGCTTTCTTTTCCAGTTGCATCAATCTAACATGGTTGTTGCTCTGCACAGGTAAGTACTAATATAACCTTAAAGTCACCGGGTAAAGAATCATGCAGATTTACATTCTTTGTTTTCCTTCTTCAGTTGTTATTTTTATGAATTCTGTAAGCTTAGTTCACCATTTTAACATAGATAGTTTTCAGTTAAAAGTGCTCTTGAAAATGTTTGTGTGTATGTGTGTGTGTATGAAAAGCTTATGTTTAGCTCCTAAAAGTTGCCTAATGCACATGAAACTTTAATAATAAATGACATCTTCTGAAGATAGGACATATTTTTGTTCTTCACTGTCTGTGAATACACATACACAATTTTCTGTCTGATAAATGGTGTTATAATAATTTACTGTATGTTTTCTTGAAACTAGAATGGGAACAAATGCATTCTCATTCATCTAAGAAATGTATGTAGACTTCTTTCCATTCTTTCCCACAGCCTTGGTCAACACATTAGTTCAAGAGAACATCCTTGAACTCTGTCTTCCTTCCTGTTGTTAAGTATCACTACATAAAATTATTTGTCTACATGTTAATAATAGATTATCACACAAAATAAACATGGATAAGACAGAAAATGAGAAGATTAAGGATTCTAATTTGGCACAAATTTGTAATAAGGTAGAGATTTACTAATGATTTATATATCTTCCAGCATATGCTATTGGAAAACAGTTCTTGTTCTGCATTGTTACTGAGTGCCCTAAGTCAAAAAAAATTAAATATATGCTTAAATTTCATCATAATGAGACTGGAGAAAAAAACAATCAAACAAACAAACAAACAAACAAAAACAGTATCTATCCATTGATAATATAAGATCGGATCCAATTTTAGTATGGTCATCACAACTTTACAGTTGTAAGGTTACTGCCCTATCGCATCTTTGCATACTGCCCAATGACATGTTGATGGGCTGGCTACAGCCCCAGAATCTTACCTTCACCTCAGCAAATCTGTCCTGAAGTGTCACTGAGAGATGTACGTCAAGATGTCCTGCTTTCCCTAATGACCAATCGTCTGGCCAGATCTTTACTCTGATTTTATTAAGCAACCATGGTTTGTTTTGTAAGCAGTATTGAACTTTCTTTGGCTGAAAGTGGTTCTTTCTTTTGTTAATTCCATAGAAATTATTTATATCACTGCAATACCTGAGCAGGTGCTGTAGATGAAGTTAGCAAATAAAGTTCTTGAGTCATTAGTCAGCTAAATGCAGCATAACAATACAAGTAAATGTAGAAATATACTGTGTAACTAACCAAGCATAAAATAATTTGGTTTGCATCTAGGAAACTATTCACCTGACAGAGTATTCTGGCAATACCTGCAGTGGACTATTGATGACTTATTTACACAGTGAGCAAGCTTCCCTGAGCCCACTAGGAAAAGCTGTAATGCTCATTACTATTCCATCCCAAAACAGGCAATGGATGAAAAACAGTCAATGATTATTAAAGCGGTGCACTTCAGACTAGTACAACAAAAACTGTCTGAAAGCAAGCAAATATGTATCTATGCATTCAAAACCTTAAATAGTTGAGTACTCCTATACTCTAGAAATTCCATTCTGCATTCTACCCCTTAATTCTGACATGTTGGAGACATAAAAAACTTGTATGTAAAAGAGCAGGGGTAGGTTAAAAGAAATAAAAATAAAATAATAATAAAAAATAATTTTAAAAGCATGAGATACTATCCAGACAGATTTCAGAGGAAAGAAAAAAAAATCTTAAAAGTGAGATGAAGAAGAGAGATAAGCATTCTAAATCACAAGACCAAATTTTTGTGCCAAGAAAAAGGGATTTAATCTGGCAACCTGATCATGATTTTCATAGTTATTTCAGAAATAAAAGTATACTAAATGCGTATGCCTGTACCTTAGACTCTACTTTTTTTCTCTCTCTCTAGTCTGCCAAAAAAAAAAAAAAAGAAAAGAAAAAAAAAAGTGAATTATTTGGACATAAAAATAGCCAGACTGGTATAGCCAGCATTTAGAAGTATTCATGCACATTTCACATCCTTACAATTAAGATGCATATCTGGTTCCACTGCATCTTTGAGTCAGAGGCCAGTCTTCATGCCTGTTTATTCATCAGCATCTGAATTGGGATGGTCAACAAAGGATTTTGAACTGTGGAAGTTGTGGAAACAATTTTACAATGCTGGCATTCAACACTTTCCCCTAACCCACAAACCATTATTGAAAATAACTTACTGAAAAATCAAACAAGCCTTGACTTGACTTCATTTCAGTGCTGGATACTTTATGCATGACCATCAAACTGTAAGTTTCCATCATGTAAAATGGTAAAATTTTCCGTACTAAGCAGGGTCAGTGAAGTTATAGCAATGACATGACAGGAATTAACAATTAACTTAGTTGAAAAATAGTAGAGAAATATAAATCCTCAGTGAAAATGTTGATTCATCAAAATAGAAATCTTAACCAACTGAGCTGTATCCAGTAGAAATCTCTCGTTTCCTCACAGCTATTCTTCTCAGCTTTCAGGTGAAAAAGATTCTTTGTAGCTGCAAGGCAATGCCACAGTGTGGACTTTAGACAGATGCTTAAATCTTTTGCTATTCTGAAAAAAACAGAATGAGTCATTTATATGTAGCAGAGGAGAAAAATCTCTAGAAAATTCCCCCTACACTCCAACATAGTCTGGAATAAAAATAGTAAAGGAGAAAAAAGCCATACAGATTCATTTTGACATTTCCAAAATGGAATGCTTCAAATCAATAGCATTAAAAATCTCAGCATTCTTAAAATAATATTTTTTAACTTTTTGTTTCAAAATGTCATTACACTCTTTAAAAATTGCACCAGATATAGAGAAAAAAAAAAAATAAAGCTTATTAAAAATAAATAAATAAATAAATAAAATCTCTTTGGTTCAGTTCAAACAAAATGTTTTCATTCGACAAGCATGACTTTAAGGGTCATTTTGCCTCTGTGAAATCTTCACAAAGTTCTCTTTTTTCACACACATCTTTTTTTATTTTAACCCAGTGATAATAAGAATAATAGATAGAGTACTTGGTGGGTGTATTTGGGTGTATATGGCAAGATTTGAGGCAGGTGGGGGCAACACTGCAGGGCTCCTTTGTGAGGAGAGGCTGAGGCTGCCCCATGCCAGCCACAGCTGCTTCCAGCTGGCTCCAAGGGCTCCACTGCAGGGCAGGGCTGGGCCCAGCAGCCAAGTTGGTGCAACCTCAGAGATGATGTAGCTGCAAATAGTCTGCAACATGTGGGAAGGATCCCCACCAGAACAGGGGAAAAGTGTGAAGAGGAAGGAGAGGCGGAGAGGAGCTGTTACAGTCTGACCACAGCCCTCATGCCCACCTGCACCACTTGAGGTATGAGTGCAGAGAGAGGAGGCTGCAAAGGAGGGCAGTTTAGCCAGGAAGAGCAGGGAGCAATGGTATTTTAAAGCGTTTGTCACTACACAAATCTATTTTACTCGGCAATAAATTAAATTATTTTTCCCCAAGCCAAATCTGTTTCTCTCATGACAGTAACTGGTAAGAAATCTCCCTGTCTTTATCTTGACCCACAAGCTGTCTAATCTCATTTGCTCCCCCAGTGCTGTTGAGGAGAGGGAGTAAGTGAGTGGATTGGTGGGGACTTTGCTGTTAGCTAAGACTAACTCACCACAGCAGGTTATTTAAAGGGTTCGTTACTCTTCAATAAAAAAAAAAAAAGAAAAAAAGGAAAAGTAAAAAGAAAAAAAAAAGAATATGTATATGCACACGCATGTATGTGTATATGTTTACAATCTGAAAAGAAAATTTACTAAAAGTTTAGTTTACAGTGATGTATTTAACCAACTTGAAGTTCAGATATTATGCGAAGTGCATTCCCAAGGTGGAAAGCAGAGTGGAGTGACTTTGCATGCTACAGCATTCAGGCTTTTTGTTGCTCCTCTGGAACAGTTCTGTAAAATACATTTATATTCTGTGTGTCTGTGCTCATGTGCTCAGGACCAGCCTTTGTATAGTCCTGTGTGTAAATTCAGTGAAGTTAGTCCAGAGAACTATTTATTTATTTATTTTTTTTTTTCCTTTAGTACATGAAGCTGGCAGCCAGTTTAACAGCGACCATTCCTTCTTTTTTTCTTTTTTTCTTTTTTCTTTTTTTTTTTTTCTTCCCTCCATAGAGAAAGTATTAGAAGTGCTGGAGGATGAGGACAATTAAGAGGACTCAGTGCTAATTTGGTGTAGAATCAGCATCCCTGGCTCTAAGCAAGAGGGATAGAAATGCAAACATATTCTTCGCCTTTCTTTCATATTCCTTTGATTATGGCCAGAAATTTTCATAATTATTTGATAAATAAATAAATAGATTATGCCCTCTAATGTGAAAATCCAAGGTCTGTTTTTGATATGTCTCACATCTCTTCTTTGTGGGCTGGGTATGGTGTTTGCACACAGTAACAAAGTATAAATTATGCAGGGATAATGATACAAGAACTCAGGAAGGACTTTAAAAACTTGCTGTCTGCAAGGCACACCTGTGCTTCTTTACTTATTAATATGCATTTCTTTGTTTCTGGATTTATATATAGAACACTGGAAAGGGCAGGTTGGGAGAGGATAAGTTTTGAAGATGCTACCAGTAAAAGTTACAAAAAAAGAAACTGAGGAAATATTTTCAAAATAACTACAAAATCAAATCTTCAAACAAAGCAATGCAAACCAAGAATTGAAAGAGGAAATCTCTACAGTTATGCTCTGGCATCTGCTAAACAGCTATTAGTACATTTCCAAGGGAAGCTGTGTTTGCAAAAGGAAATGATGAAGCTTCTGCATCCAAAATACTTTAAGCCTGACATGCATTTTTATCCATGTAGCAAAGGAATTGTGATTGTTGTAATCTATAAGGAGACTCCTGCTCCTGTGCTTGAGTAGTTAGCAGCAGCAACTTGGCAAATAGTTTATATATGTTATTGATATGGGAGCTTAAAGTCATCTAGCCTTAGAAGCTTTTGTTAGTTTTTGGTAAGTCTGTTCATGGTGAGGAATTATGGAAATAAGGGCCAGGAAATGTTTAAATAAGGGAACACATTTCCTTTTGGAGATATAAGCCTTCATCCTGCCTGAAGAACTGCAGAGTGTTGTAAGAGCAAGGTAAAATGTGTTGAACACAAGAGCCTGACTCTGCACTAATGAAACTGCCGTGCTGCTGAATTACTCCTGCCTAGGAATACTCTTTTGGGTACAGTAAAAATTATAAATGAGATCAGCAGCAGAAGTGATACATATAAGGGGAACTCTGAGCTCTGCACCATATTTGACGTGTTGAAGGTGGTGTACTATCATGGCTTACTGAACACACTGAGTCTCTGCCTACAGCTCTGCTTACCCACTGCCCACATGAATAAGTGAGGAAGTAACCTGGGGACTCTAGAGCACAGGGTGCACAGAACAATACTCAGGGCATCACCTTGTCAACACACATCACACTGAAATGGCACAGACCAATACACCACTGCTTGTGAAATGAAAGCAATTCCAGGAAAGGGTATAGTTACATAATGTATTTGGATCTCAGTACAGCTGAATGCTAGACAGCCACAAATAGTTTCCTCTGGTAATGACCCACAAATTTTTCTTTGCTAGAAGCTTTAGTTTCCTAAAGTTTCCTCAGCTTATTTAATCATAAGTTTTCTATTAAAAAAGAGACCATATACAACACAGAAAACTCGAACTCATCTTCACATCAGAAATGAGAATATATATTCTTAAAAATTTAAATATTAATTTAAGTACTGTAGACTTCAGATTCAAAACCTGTTGCCTAACACTAGAAATATCTATGTTTACATTGTAAGGTTGCTTATGAACCTTAAGTGTCTACTCAAAACTGCCTAGATCTAGAGAGCACTGAACAGATAAGACCTTGGTATATGCATCAGCTCTGACAGTATAACAGCTAGATATTTTCTTCTCTTTTATCATTTGAGACTGAATTGACTTTTCAAACCATGCCTGTTGGGTTGAACCTCACAGAAACTACTGGTGGAAGATGTTGTACTCCCTTCTGCCTTTTACATGGTAGGTTACTGGTTAGAGCATTCACCTATGCCCCTGGAAGACCCAGTTTGAGTTTTCAGTCTACCGTAGGGAGCTGAACCTATATCACCAGAAACATCTGTTAACCAATAGGCTATTTGATATTCACACCAGGTCTTCTAATCTGTTTTTAAAAAATTCTGCTTATATAAAATTTTTGCAATATTTATGGAACAAGGATTTGAATTTTTTTCACTCTCAATCTAGCTTACTAATTACCACCAGCCTATGACTAACCTCATCACTTCATACTGAGGAGGCAGTTTTGCTGTCTCAGCATGTCTTTATACATCAGCTTATGGTCTTTAATAAGCATCCATATAACAAGAAATCTGATCATAAAACATCTAAGGTGGAATTTGTTTCATCAAACTTATGCAGCTAAGCTACCTTTATTGTCAGACAGATATAAGCACGTTTAGTGTAAGACTCTTAACTTTAAGTGGTCATCTATATTTGATCAGAAAAAGTTTGAATCCAAAAGAACCTTTCTCTCTCCATGAACTGTAAAAAATATCTGAAGTGATCACTTCAGCTCTGGGTGACATTTGCAGATGTCTAAAGTTCAATGAGGTAAATTCCACCATTTTCAGTATCCATATGTTTTTTTTTGTTTGTTTGTTTGTTTTCTGGATCTAATGTTAACACCTGTATGGAAAGTTGTTTTTGTTTGTTTATTTGTTTATGAATTATTTGAACATCTACAAAAAAAAAATCATTAAATATTTTTTTAATTCTGGATCAGATTTTACTTCACCAAGTGGATACAAATTCCTTCATTATTTTTATCTTACAGAAGAAAGAAGGATAACTGTTGCTCCCTTCTGTATCAAGTTTCAAAGATTCATATGTTATTAGTGCCTGAAATGCAAGTTTTCCCTCTGCGTTAGGTTTACAAACCCAAGTTTTAGTAGCAGAGCAAGGCTGTAGGAGAGGCCTCTTTGAAGGCCATGGGCTGCCCCATGCAGGACACAGCCACTTGCAGCCAGCCCCACTGCAGAGCACAGTTGTGCCCACCTGCCAATGCCTTGCAGACACCATGGTCAGATAAGAAGGATGTGGAGGAGGTGCTCCAGGCACATGAGAAGAAATTCCTCTGCAGCCTGTGGAGGAGCCATACTGAAGGCAGGTGGATGTGCCCTAAAGAAAGCTGCAGCCCATGGAGAGGGGTAGGTTTTCTGGCAAGAATTGCAGTCCATGGGAAGGACCCCATACTGGAGATAGGGAAAAGTTTGAGAAGGAAGGAGTAAGCAGATAGGAAATGTTATGGACTGACATAAAACCTCATTTCCCATCCCTGAGTTTCAGGGGAGGAGGAAGAGGTGTTGGGAATGTTGAAGTTCAGTGAAGTTGATCCTGGGAGAAAGGTGTGAGCTGGTAGAAGGTGTTTTAGTTTTTGTCTTTATTTCTTACCATCCTACTCTGTTTTTGTTTGGCAATAAATTAATTTTTTTTTTTTCCCAAGTTTAGTCTTTTTGCTTGTGATGGTAATTGATAAGTGATCAAGTAATTGGTAATTGATAAGTATCTCAAGACCTGAGCTTTTTCATGTTATTTTGTCCTCAATGCCCTGTTGAAGATGGAGAGTGAGTAGTTGGGTTGGCATCCAATAGCCAGCCAAGGTAAACCAACCACACCACAAAAATATGCAAGGAGAGGGAATATCTGTCTCTGTTCTCCAAAGTTAATGAAATGTTCTTGTTTAAAAGATGGAATACTGAGAGGTCGATGGATTTAGATCAATTTTGAACATTATCTTTTGAGTACCATTGTAGTCTACTTGCTGTAGGGACAGAGTTGTCTTTGCTGTTGTAAATTGCTGTTAATCAGTCTTCATTCATGGACCGAGACTGATATGAGGTTACAACAAACTGTGTGACCAAATACTTCCGGCAACTTAACAGTTTCTAAACCTCTTATTACATTGCCAGAGAGTGACAGTTCAACTGCAAGCAGTGTATATTTACCAGAAAGATGTAGACCCACATCATCAAAGTACTTAGCCCAGAAATTTGCCTCACTTTTTTTTTCAGAGGAACATTAATATTTTTCCATTAACTGCAATAGCACAATAGTACCTTATAGGCATGACTGGATTCTGTGGTAGTAAGCAATCCTCCAAATGTGCATTGACATCAGTGGTGAATATTTATGAAGAATGATAATAAAAATAAGAGTAAAGTAGACTCTAGAATTTGATACAATATTTTTCTTCTGAATGTGTTTTATGTGCTATTTTTCCCTTCATTTTGATTTCCAAATTTAAATATATATATGTATAATTAAAAAGCAATTGTAACTGAATGTGGTTTCCCTTCTTTACCTTTCTTCTCTGCTTGCTTGAAAGCTGAACTAGGAGGAAAATCATACTTAAATGTGTTTATGTCTTCACAGACCTGAACTCCCAAAGAACTGATAAATTAGCTATTTACATGCAATTGATAGAACTGTACACTCAAGTAAAAAGCTTAATGACTTAACACAATTGTGAAAGAGGCCTGGCTCAGTGCCAAAATACTTAAAGCCAGATCTTTAGCTGGTGGAAATCAACAGTGCTATGTTGGGTTCAGTGGAGCAATGCCAATTTTCACCAGCTGAAGCTCCAGTTCTTTATATTTATGTAAAGATTTACTATAATGTGGTTCCTTTGTCATGCTCACTGGCATGTGTAGTCGTGACTAATGTGGACACTGCTGCATAAAGGTTGTGCTGCACCATTCAATAAAACCTTTAAATGAAACACCTGCAGCCCATTACTAGTTAGCAATGCAGGTAGAAGTGCAGGTTCCCACAAGGAAGGCTTTTCCATACCTCTGCAAAATGGGTTCTAATACATGGGAATCTATGTAACACTGTTGAGCTATTGCTTTCACACTCACTGCACAGTCAGGGTGTTCCATAATTCAAATGTGCAAACTGCTTTGGGGGTACTTGGAGCAGATGAAGGGTGTGATGTAAAACCAAATTCTCTTTATTCAGTTTGTGAAGATTTGAGTTATACTTGGCAGTATGGAAGCAAATATTTTTGTATGTCTTCAGACTAACTCCTGTGAGTAGTTTTTGTGCTGTTTCAAAGTAATTTAGCTCTGAGGAGGGAACAGAAGCAATGATCATCTGTCCAAGATCAGAATTAATAGGGCCAGTATTGATCAGCCACAGCTCTTTACTCAGAGCTCTGGCCAGAGTCAAATGTAACATTTCTTCACATCTGCCTTTGATTTTTCTCTGGAGAATTTCATCTAAAGATGTGCCAGTTGCAGCATGATAGTAATCTAATTCTATCCATCACTAACTGGGGGGAAAAGGGAGGGAAGAATCCCAAATCAGTTAGATAACTGAAGCTACTGTGGGCAAAAGGAAAACATCTGTAACATCTGTAACATCTTTTACATGTAAAAGTCAAAATGAGAAGCTCAGGTTCTCTGCACTCATTAAAAAACACACACATTTTCTTTTGCACACTTTCTAAGAAGTACAAAATTGAGGTATAAAGTACAAATTCCAAACCCATTCATTTATTGTTATGTCATTAGAAGTGTTTCATAATTACAGCAATGTTAGTAAACAAGGAATTTACCTATTTGTTTTATGACTAAGCAGGAAGTATTTATTACATGGTGATCCAGATATCCTGGAAATAATCTTACATGCAAAAATGAAATTAGTAGCCACATAAAAGTGTATTCTGATTTCACAAGTCAATTTGAGTTTTGAGAATGGGTTCGCTGGAGGCAGGATCAAGTCCTGAATAAATCATACAGGAACAAAATAAAATAAGTCGGCTATATGGGGTTATGCTGTATCTTGTTTTCAATGGTGGGATGGAAGTATCTTGTTTTCAATGTATCTTGTATCTTGTTTTCAATGGTGGGATGGAAGATGCTGATGGAAGACCAATAACAAGGTATTTTTATGCTGAAACCATTCAAAAATCCTCTCCCTGTATCCAGCAGCTGGAAAGTTGGGAACTCCTTATTTGAGCCAGAATTCATCTAATGGATACATCTAAAAGTGCAAACAAAAATAGTGTAGACTCTACAGAAGTCTGTAGCTGTTATTCATGTCAGATTTCAATTGAAGATGCAAATAACTGAAGGAAAAAAAAAAAAAGAAAGTGGCCTTATTTCAAATTTATTTGAATTGTCATAGAAGAATTACAGCTCTCCAGGATGGTTTCATCCAGAGTTATCAGTAGACCAAGACAGGGATAGCAGGACTATTGACTTGTCTTGGTAGGAAGGCATTAGTAGAGTTTGTTTAGAGGAAAACTTCATAGCAGATTCCTTTTTGGTTAGCACACTATTCAATGGTGTGGGAAGATAAGGGAAAATGGGCTCAGTTTGCAGCTGAAGCTGAAGAGCTTGGACATAAAATACGGGTGGGAGGATTCAAAGATACCTTGCTCAACTCAAGGAAGCAAGACTGACTGTCAAGAAAAAAATAAGGGAGTTTCACACCTATTTCAATGGGCTAACACATCAGCACTGACTCAGCAGCGCTTGTGCAGTGAAATGGTCCAACAGCATTTTCCCCAAGTCCAAATGTACACTGCCTATGGCAATTCTTCCTGCTGCAGTTTAGGGAGTCTACCTGCTGTTAGATATCCAAGTTATTTAACCAGAAACTGCTAGCAGTTGAACAAAAACCCCACATGTATTCTTGAAAATCTGACTTTAGACATTCAACGTGAACAATGCTGTCAGCCAGCAGTGAGATATCAGTGAACATGGTAAGTTTCTGAATGACCTCACATTGGTAACTAGTTAAAGTGGTGGCAGTAAGAGAAAAATCCAAGAACAACTAATTGAGATCAGTTAAGAGGAGATCACCAAATAACGAAGAAACAAACAGACAAACAAATGAAAAAGAAAAATCAATCAATTAAACAAAAACCCTCTGTTTTACAATTGGAAAAAAAAAAAAAGTATTATTGGAGTACTATTGGTATAAGGGTAAGTAAAAGCATTGATAGAGAAATGTGGTATTTTATATGAGGTGTTGTTTAATTCTGTATGTTAATATTTCTAGCAAAATAAAGCAATTAAATTCCATTTACCTACTTTTAACCAGGATTGCAGTACTTAAAAGACATGAAGAAGTTTGAGTTAGATACTGAGACAGTGCAATCCAAAACTCCAAAGGACGTTAGTACTTCTTAATTTTATTTAATTTCAGGTGTTCAGCTGAGATCAGAGTCCAATTTCTCTGGAATTCTTCTGTAATCAAGGGATGGCCAAATCTAGAAAATATTTCCTCTAAACTAAGAACGGGAATATAAGTAACATTAAGATAAAGGAGACTTCCAGCATTCTTACATTCTTATGTTCATCTAAGTAGGTAAGTGTTGACTGTTGGCCTTAAAGGTGTACGCAGTGCCTTCATTAGACTTGAGATATTAGAAGAGGTAGATGGGTTATATGAAGGATCTGAGCACTTATGTGAATTGTAGTTCCTGTGCATCAGCAGATGCCTAAACATACAGCAAAACTGCGTGCTTCTTGGGGGCACTTGTGTGTTGGGGGGGGATTGCTCTTTTGGAAACTTTTTGATTATCAAAACCAAACAATTTGAGGCAGAAGTAGTCACTCTCTCTACTGCTTTATTCTGAGAAAGAGGGTGATTGTAATATTTTTAGTTCCATTATGGCTTAGTTTAGATTGATTCTTAGCTGAATTCCAGATGTCTAGTGAAATATACCCAGGCCTACTAATAAAAGTCACCAAGGATACACAGAGATTTAATGCAGTGTTTGCAGATCTGCAAGTAATGACTGTCAGACTGAGCTAGAGGAGTTACAGTACTTCATTAGCTTATTTGGAAGAGCTGTGATTTTAGACCAGACAATATCTAATTTGGATCTTGACATCTAAACTGTAAACACCTCTCAGATATTTCCCCCAGCCCATTTTTTTTTTTTTTTCCAGGTACAGTGAGATGTATTAAAGAAACAAAAGTAAAATAGCATTTACAATCAAATGAATATTTGTTATGTGTAAAAGCAAAACATTTATCTGAAAATCCCTTTGAAAGAACTTAACTGTGTATATGAAGAATCTGTCTGGTTCTGTATTTTATTGGTGCACACATTAAGGAAGATCAGCTGAATTCTTTGCATGATAGCAGAAAGAAATAAAGGGAAGGTATGGCAATTTTGTGAAGTATTGTGACTTTCTTTCAGTGAGATTTACACATTTTGTTTCCTCTTCCTAGCATATTTTTTTTTTTGGGGGGGGGGAGGGAGAGGGGAGATTTGTCAGTTTACACTGTAATAGTCATTTAATGAAGCCTGTGTGGCTGTACAAAGGGTAATTTGTTGGAGTACACAAATACAGCACTGTGTAACTCAGATGGCTCTTTATTACAGAACAAGCATTTGCAATGTGGGCCTTTGCAGGTAGTAAGCAGAGAAGCCTATAGGTTATTTTACATAGCTGTCCATTTTTATTTATAGTATTTTGCTTTTTAAAGGAAACAGAAACTGAAAGGTACAGAAGTAAATTAAAATACCAGTTTTGACAATCACAAGGATGGGACTGCCTCTTTTTTTCCTCCTGTGCTAACAGCAGAAAAGTGGTTTTATTTTCTGTCTGGTGCAGTAGCACAACAGTACCATGGACTCATGACAGGAGCAATTTCAGCTTCTCCACCCTGCCCATAATGGAGCTCTCATTCTTGGTACAGGAAGAAATGATCCTAACACTGGGGATGCTGAGGAATCAGAGCTTGATAGGAACAGAATGGAGAATAAGCACACAAAGAAAAATAGACGGGAGCTTCAGAGTTTCAATATAGGTTTTCCTGCATAGGGGAGATTTATGGGATTCAGCTTGCCTGCTCTTGCACATGTCCCAGTTTAAGTGCTTCCAGCCACATGGGAGGATAGAAGAATGAACAATATATTTTCTGCAGTGGAGGAGACAAAATAGGAATAATAAATTAGTAACATATATAAAGTTCATATTATATCCATTCACTTACATCCACTAATAAGTGTTGGGCAACACTCAGTTTGTTTAGATGCTTACCGCAAGGAAACCTTCCCCAAATTCTGACTAGTCTGTTAACATTCCTTCATCTGTTCTCAAGTCCTGAACACCTCTTCTGTAAGACAAGAAACTATCACTTTCACTTTTATTTTTACAAAGATACAACTCTTAAAGCACAGAATAAGTGAAACTGAGCTCAGAGGAGGAACTTCTGAATGTAATTTTAAGATATCCAGTCTTTGGTTAATGCACAAATATTTTTGTTGCTCTGTTCTTCCTATCACTGGCTGCTAGCATCACTGTGCTTTATTTCCTGCTTCCTCATCTGTACAGTAAAACTGGGAATCACAAAGATTACAAATTATTATGTTCAATCCCACTCATTTCCTGTCAGCCTGCTGATATAACTGATCCAGAAGGAACTTTTCATTAAGAACTACAGTAGGAAAATCTCTTAACACTGGATTTGAATTTTCATGGTAAGCACTGGATTGGGTAACCTCCATTACATGGCATCCAGAACGGAAAATATGCAGTGGTTGTGTCCTAGCAGATGTCTGGTGACAAATATCACTCATCTCTGTGGCAATCTTCTTGTGTTAGCCTTCTTGAGACTGCAGATGAGATTAGGATTTAAAACAGAACACTTTTTCAATCTACTTTGTAGACAGACGTCCACATAGGTCCTGCTAGACATTCCTTTATTCAGCTGTCGGCTGCTTTTAAGTCATTTTCAAAAGTAATGATGAGGATTTGTCTCTCCCCTCCCCTTCTTATGGTGAATTTCAGCAAAGCTTGAAAAGCTGTGGGTAAACAGATCAGGTTTTAAAATGAATAGCTAGAACAGACATTTTCATTATGATTTTATTTTTAAGTTACTTGTACAAAGAATATAAAGATCATCAGAGAAACCTCTACCAATGTCTTCTTGAAGACTTTTCAATTCAGGCCCCCATTTCTTCTGAAGTTAATTAAAAAGTTAGGACTTTACTCTTATCTTTTCATTAGATGCTACTAAATTTGGCATCCCTAGCTTGAGGGCCTTTTTCCATTATTCATAGGTCTGGTAGCTTTGCAGAGATTGGATGGAGGGACTTCCATAAGCATAACTCTTTCATTTCCACCATCCCCTTTTCAAACTACATTATAAAATTTTATATTTAAGTAAGGACATTTAAATGTAAAGTTCTCTTGGCAGGGAAAGTGAAAGTAATTCTGTATTGTGTTCATAGATCTTATTATCAGTGCCATGAATGTTGTGTTTACTCTGTGTTTAGTAACACAAAACCCACATTTCTTTGAGCATTATGAAACTTAAATGATCACGTAAAACCCAGCGTATAGTGAGAAGCTGTGGAAGATGAGGTCTTTCCAATTTTCAAAGCTTTTTGATGGAATTCTTAACCAGTGTAAATTGCTACACTTTTGTTTTAGTTCATTTCTTTTACAAGTTCTTACCTTTTGAGTTTATCAGTTACCACTTCCAAGGTTTTGGGTAGACAAAATGAACTTGCTTGATTTCAAAGATACTTGCTGTAAACCCACATCTGATTGTGCGCTGCCTCTCTCCTTTAGGAAAGTGATGCTTACAACTCTCTAAAATGCATTACAAAAGATTAAAATTAAGCTACCAAGCCTTAGTAACATATCCATATTTTTTTATGAAAGCAAAACTGTAAAATAAGTAATACTGATGGTACTTGTATATCATCACAGAATTTCTTTCTTTTTTTTTTTTTAATTTTTTATTTCTTTAACTTCTAGTAATCCTCTTCTTTGTGGGCTTAAAGGAAAAATAATGATATCAAGGTCTTGGGTGGCTCTAGGACATTTGATTGCCAAACCAAACTATTCTTCCAAATACCAGTAAACTAGGAGCAGCAGACTTCTGTGAGCTATCCAAAAGGATTAGATTTGTCTATTAGATGGGTCTGACATCTAGTATAGATTTCCAATGTGTTGAGTTTCGCCAGTTATAGTTCTGACTTTGTGAGAAGACTTGCAGCTTTCTTAGAGTGGAGTATGTCCCCTGCAGGGGAGCTAACACATGGACCTTCAAGCCCTGGAACAGAAAATCCTCTTTACTACATGTTTTTAATAAACCTTCTGTTGGGCTGTGAGAATGATGAGATACCCATGTAAGCATGTTTTCTGGGACAATTTTCATTGCTGCTACATAGCACACTGACTACTGAGTTCAAGTAATGAGGCAGGTCTTGTAATGAGGCAAGGCTTGTAAAATTGGGGGCGGGCGGGGGGTGCAGAGAGAGAGAGAAAGATGAAACAATACATTCTAAGCAGTTTACATGATTTTAGTCTTTCTTCCAGGGATGAAGTAGGAAGAGATATTGTGTCAAAGACTAGTGCTGTGGTTTGTAAGCAGAAGCACAGAAGAAGGACTATAAAATAATTACAGGAAAGTAACAAGCAGTACTTGTTAATTAAATTCAATTTTGATTTATTTTCATAAAAGTACCAGCATTATTTATGTAAACAATACAAATTGCATCTGCTATTTAGCTTTGTGTGAGATTTTCCATATCACTGAGGTTTAGGGAATATCACTTAGGGAGAAAAGCAATTTTAAGGTTATCATGTGAGTGACAGAGACATTAATCTGACAAGATATGCTCAAGAGACCCAAGATACAATTGTACACTTCTTTTTGGCTCTCTCACCCATAATTTCATGGATCTCAGTGTAATTAACACACTTCCTGGGATTTAAGTAGCATTTGTTGCTTATCCATCAGAATGCAAATTTGAGAATGATATGGATCTGTACAGGAGACAGCAACAACTGTTCCCTAGGTAATAACTTGTGCACCGTTTCCAAGCAGGGGAAAAAAAAAAAAAAAAAAAAAAAAAAAGGTGAAAAGGTGTGGGTTGGGGGGGAGGTGACAGATAAAGCATTACTCAGGTTTTATTAGGAGGTTAACATATGCTTTACAGTTTTTGCAAATGCAGAAGGCAGATATGTCATAAAATTAACAAAAATTAAATGGTTTATTGCCATCTTCAAAATTTGAGGCCTCATTTTTGTAAAAACTATATGCAATAAAGAAATCTTTAGACAGTGTGTGTATATAAATGGGTGTGCAATCAACTAACAACAACAACAAAAAAAAACAGTAGGTCAGCAGCATCTTTTAATTCTTAACGAGGAAAAAAAGCATAATACCAAAGAGAATCAGTAATTATAGGTGTGCATAGGTGTGCATGTGTTTAAAATGCAGAAATACATTCAAGCATTCAAATCAAGAATCCTTTTTCTTCAGCAGTAGGTCAGTGAATGATAAAAGATGAGAAGACTGTTTACTTCGTTGTCCTACGCTCCATCTCAGAAGACAAAAGAATAAGTCTGTGCAGTATAATGAAAGATCAAATGGCCTTGATTACCTATATTTTTAATCAGGAAATTCACAAAATTAAAATAAATCCCCCGCCAACCACAGCCTATTAGAAAAGAAGGAGCAAATTATGAAAATAATTCATCAGCCACTTCTTTAGAATAACCCTCAGAGAGGAAAAAAAACATCTGGATTTTAGATTTGTTTTACTTTATAATATTTGAGTGCAAAGTGAATAAAGGCACAAATGCATAATGTATGGAAAACGTATGAGTTGAATAAATGAAATGGGGTGTACAACAAACATTACTTTATTAATGTTTCAGGTTTTCCTTGATGTCCTTCAGGCACATTTTCAGCTTCTCTAAAGACGATTAGATTTATCCTCATCTGCTCTTATTTTGTCCCCTAAAGATTAAATAAATAAATAAATAAATCTATACAAAAAAGTTTTCCTTAATGCGTTTGGCATTGGCAGGACACTAATCTGAGAAAATTCGTAAGCTTTCATCAACATAGAATGGGAAATGCAACTAACTTATCCCATATGTCTCTTATTTTTATTCAACCAGCACTAAATTTAAGGTATTACTACTACTTTATGTTTGTAGTTCAAAACATGATAAAAAAAGACTGAATTTCTAAACTGCCTAAAAGTGCATGCAAATCAAATCAAAGTCCTATTACCACACATCAGAGAAAAAAAGTTGTAGATTGCCATAGGTGCAGAGTGCCATAGGTGTTTCTGATTTCTAAGCTTTACCATTTTTGCTTACAGAAAACCACATATCACCTGGAAAGAAGAAGAAATTAACTTTAAATGTTTTAAGAAATATTTATTGATCATAGGCAGATTGGAGGCACTCAGATGTGCAGTGAAGCATCACTCCTGACGTGAACACAGAAATAAACAGGAGAGGCAGACTAAAAGAAACTCAAGATAGGGGTACATCCCAATGGGAGAGATATGACATATGTGCAGTAAATAAAAACACCCTGTTCTCAGTCCAGCCCAAATTTTATGCAATCAAACTGGAAGGAACACTTTCCAGTACCTCTTTATTGATGCTCTATTTATGTCTGGGCAGGTTTTTCCTCACAATCTATTCCTGGGCACTGTGATTGTCTGCCTCTAACCTCCCAGCTCCCCCCTCTCTTCCCCTCCCCCTCCCTGAATCTTAACTAAAGTGAAATTACAGTAATTAATTCATCACATGTACAGTTAGCTTGTTTGCTACAAGCTAGATTCATGCAGTGTGTTCCTAGTGCAACACTAAATGCCTCGCCTCAGTAGATGTTAAAGCTGAAGGCTGAATTGTTCATGTATTTTGTGTGTTAGTGGTTTGCTATATCATGTGAAATCACCTATTGCTAGGCACTCAGCACAGATAATTCTGAGAAACGTAATTAATTGTGAGAAATTTATGATATCTAGGATTTTAAGCCTCACTATATCTTTATAACCTTCTGAAACCCACTCCTGAAGTGCTGAGTGGCTCAATTTTCATTTGCACATTTATATGGCTTTCTGACATCCGCTGCCCAATAACTGGTGCCATAAGCAATTCATTCTTAATCTATGTAACTAAAACAGTGATTTCTACATCCTTAGTTTAATATGCTGCTTTGTCAAAGCAACACTGCTATCTTTTGAAAAGCCTAAGACATGGCAATAAGTATGTTTAGATTAAACAAATGTGCAGATAGGCGTTTTGGTAGTTGAGGGAGTAAAATCTTCATGAAATATGCCATTTAAATGTTTTCAAATGTGTGATGTAGTTTAAAATATATGAAGTTTAAAATTATTTTCTTTATAAAAGATGTTAGATCTGTTCTGAGAAGCTCTGCTTGCCACTTTTTTTTTTTTTTTTTTTTTTTTTTCTCATACAGGATATATTTTTTTCTCAAATATATATAGGATATTTCAAGCTCTTATTCTGCAGAAATTATATTCTTCTGGTAGACAAGATATTTTATTCTTCCTAAAGATGTATGCACATTAAGTTTTTGTATCTGTTTGCCCTAGAATTAAATTGGCTCAATAGTTACTTTAAAAAGTTACAAATAAGGAGTTTTAGCAGAAATCCAGATTCCTCACACATATGAATATATTTTGCTTGCTTATATTAGAAAAAGCTATGGTAAAGTACTAGGCCTTACTGTATGCTTTGACTGAGTTAAAATCAGTAGTTCTTGTACAAGTGGAGGACTAAATTCCAGTATCATCAGCCCTTTGTCTCAGGTCAATAGTCAAAAGCCCTAATGCTATTTCCTAGATGTGCAAATATGCAGGCAGGTATGAACTTGCTGATTTCAACTCTTTTAGCTTTGCTCGTGAGCAGAAATGATGTCTGAGCTATTCAGGATTCAAATTACACAGAACTTTAGAAGTCAGTATCACCATCTCCAACTGCAGCCAGAAATTAATAGGAAGTTCATGGGCTGAAACTGTTTCTTTTATCTGGTCTGGCCAAACATCTTGGTAAATATTTTAACTACTTAACCCTCTGGGACATCCATCATTACTGAAGTCCAGTCTGTGGATACGAAGGTGTGGATAACTATGGCAAGGTTCATACCTAATTTAAATATTTGTCATATTCTCATAATGTTGTAGGAAACTAATCAGTACCTTTTTCTACCTTTCATTTCCTCAGTGATATGCTGAAAATTTAAGTAGAAAACAGGAAACAAAAAGGAGTTTGGAAGAATATTCAAAAAAAGAACTTGGAAGTACGTGTCATTTTGCGCATTCTGCCTCCACATACCCCTTAGTATATGGTAAACATCGGATAAAATCATAGAATTATTTAGGTTGAAAAATACCTTTAAGATCAAGTCCAACCATCTACCTAATACTACAAGTCCACTGCTAAACCATGTCCATCAGTGCTATGTCTACACATCTCTTAAATACCTCTATGGGTGGTGACTCCACCACCTCCCTGGGTAACCTGTTCCAAAGCCTAACCAACCACTCTTTCTGTGACAAAATTTTTCCTGATATCTAACCTAAACCTTCCCTGAGGCAATTTGAGACTGTCGTCTTGTGCCCTATCATATGGCAACCTCCTTTCAAGTAGAAACTAAGCCTGTAGCAAACACATCCATCTTCATGCCAGTCCTAAAAATCCACTGGTGGAAATGATTCATGTTGATGAAGATATATATGCAGATATATATTGATAGAAGCTGAAGTTGCTGCAAGGAAATCTGAGTAACTCAATCTGTTCGCCATTTCAGTGCTTGGGAATTTGATGTACTTGGTTTATAGCAAGGTTTGTGTATTGTTAGGTCCCTGAAGTGCTTTTACCTTGCATATGTCCCTTGAAAGGTTGAAATATTCCCCTTGAGTAAACCTTTTTAAAGAATGAATATAATTCTCCCAACACATGCAAACTACCTTTGAGCCAACAGAGCCTCATGTCAGAACTTCTCAATTCCTTTTTCAGAAGTGTTTTAACTCTGGAGAATGAAAGCTATAATCATCTCATTTCCCATAGCCTACCTTTGTACCATGTTACTGGGGATATTCTTCTCTAGCAGCCTGTTTTAGTAGTAGTAGTAGTATTTTGTCAAATGAGATGGACACTGAAGAGTTCTGTTTTTGCTCAATATGTTTAATACTATAAAGCAAAATAAAGAGCCCCATATCTAATACAAATGCATGATAAACTTCATCCAGATGACTATACTTACTTCTGCCTAGTTGACGTTATTCATTGTATTCATCTTGTATTTACTTTCTAATTGTGTTTATGTTGCCTACAGCCTTAATAATAGCCTTAATATAGGTTTCATCAGACAAGTAAATTAAAGTAAGTTATTGTTTCTAAAATCTGTTCCCTTTAATTCTAGTTAAAACTTTCCCCCCTAGCTCACTGGCCTAAGAAGTAGCAGTAATTGGCTTATTACTATGTAGTATTTGTGAGCATCAACAGTAAGACTGTTTATGCAGTTATTCTATACCTACAGGGCAGAAGCATGGTTTCTCTGAGTTGTATATAGCTTCATAATGACTTGAGTCATTCCTTAGGTTCTTCATATACTGTGAAACATGAAATAACTGATTACATATATTTGTATTTGTTTATATTTGTATTTTTATTTACATTGTTTACATTTACATTAATATTAATATTTATATCAATTTTTATATCTTCATTTTTATATATTTGCACACTGTCTGAAGTATAAATCAAGAGCTTTGCTGTAGAAAAGTATATGCCTCAAATAAGGAGCTTTGGTCCGATCTGTACATAGATTAAATCAAGATAACAAATTGAGATCTTCAGTACAATACTGACTTATGCTGCCTGAACAGCTGGCCCCACATATTGGAAGAATGACAATTTTTTCATGTTCAGGTGTCACAGGAACAGAAGATCTGAGAAGAGTGGAACTTGATTGGATCAAAGGTTCAGTACCAGTCCTATTTCCCTTTCTCTGTGGTAAATGCTGTCTAATTAAGGATTTTTTTTATTATTTTTTATTTTGTTTTTAATATATTTAAAACAGCAAGCACAGAGTAGCATACACTCAGGATACTTTTCCAGCTTTGTGTGGCTTAAGGGTATTCCTACACTAGAGTTTTTATCTCAGTGTTTAACAGCCTTTGATGAGCATTTATTTGTCTAATCAGGTTTTGAACTTGCTTAAATTTTTGACATGAAAACTATCCTGTTCCAATGAGTTAAAACATAGTTTCATGTCCTTTCTGTACTGTGCTGCCCAGAACTGCACACAGTAATCGAGGTGAGGCTGCAACAGCACAGAGTAGAGCGGGACAATCACTTCCCTCGACCAACTAGCAATGCCGTGCTTGATGCACCCCAGGACACAGTTGTCCCTCGTGGCTGCCAGGGCACACTGCTGGCTCATATTCATCTTGCTATCAAACAAAACCCCCAGATCCCTCTCTGCAGGGCTGCTTTCCAGCATCTCGTTGACCAGTCTGTACGTATAGCCAGGGTTGCCCTGTCCCAGATGCAGGACCTGGCACTTGCTCTTGTTAAACTTCATGCCGTTGGTGATTGCCCAGCTCTCCAATTTGTCCAGATCTCCCTGCAAGACCTTTCCACCCTCAACAGAGCCAATAGCTCCTCCCAATTTAGTATAGTCAGTAAATTCACTCAAAACAACCTCTAGTCCTACATCTGAATCATTTATGAAAACATTGAGAAGAACTGTCCCTAAAATGGAGCTCTGGGGGACCCCACTGGTGACCAGCTGCCAGCCTGATGTAAACCCATTTACCATAACCCTTTGAGCCCTACCTGTCAGCCAATTGTTCACCCATCATATGATGTTTCTATCTAGCTCTATGCTGGAAATGTTGTCCTGTAGGATCCTGTGAGAAACAGTATCAAAAGCTTTACTGAAATCCAAAAAGATTACATCAGCTGGCTTCCCTTGATCAACTAGATGGGTGATCTTATCATAAAAGGAAATCAAATTTGTTAAGCGGGACCTACCCCTCATGAACCCTTGTTGTCTGGGACCAATGACTCCATTGTCCCGCAGGTGTGCTTCAATAACTCCCAGGATAATCTTCTCCATAATTTAACCAGGCACTCACAGGAGACTGACAGGCCTGAAGTTACCAGAGTCTTCTTTCTGCCTTTCTTGAAAATTGGCACATTTTCCAGCTTCCAGTCTACTGGGACCTCTCCAGATTCCCAAGACCATTGAAAAATAATTGAGAGAGGTCCTGTGATGACATCAGCCAGTTCTCTGAGCACCCTGGGATGAATCCCAGTCCGGACCAATGGACTTGCATGGATCCAAGTGGAGCAGCAAATCCTGCACACGTTCAGGTTCGGTTGGGAGTTTATCATTCCCACCATCATGGTCCTCCAGCTTAGGGCACTGGGGGTCCTGAAGCCCATCATCAACACTGAAACAGAGGCAAAGAAGGCATTAAACTTCTCTGCTTTACCTATGTCATTGTTTGTGAGGTGACCATCCCCATCAAGTAGCGGACCTATGTTTTCTCTGGTCCTCCTTTTCATATTCATATGTTTAAAAAAGCCCTTTTTATTGTCTCCCACAGACCTGGCCACCTTCAACTCTAATTGGGCTTTGGCCACCCAAATTTTCTCCCTGCAAAGGCGAACAGCATCCCTGTAGTCCTTCTGCATTGCCTGACCCTGCTTCCAGCAGTCACACACTTTCTTTTTATGCCTAAGCTCCAGAAGAAGATCCCTGGTCATCCAAGCCTTCTGCCCTGCCTGCTTGACTACTGATATTTTGGAATTGCCTGATCCTGTGCTTTTAGGAGGCAGTGCTTAAAGACTGACCAGCACTGATGGACGCCAACATCTTCAAAAGCAGTTTCCCAGGGGACCTTGCTGACTAGTTCCCTGAGCAGCCTGAAGTCTGCTCTCCCCATATCCAGGGTTGATGTTTTGGTGGCAGTTTTCCTCCTGTCACCAAAAATTTAAAATTCAACCACTCCAATGTCACTGTGAACAAGATGGCCACCAATTGCCTGGCCTCATCAATTGCCTCATCATCCTGGCTGGGTGGTCTGAGACTCTCATGATGATATCCCCTTTATTTGTTTGTCCCTTAATCCTTACCCAGTTAGTACTGGAGAAGCTTTTGCAACCTTTCACAAAGTGTGGGACTTTTAACTGTTAAATTTGATATGCTCCTGTTATTGTTTCCTATCCCTTAGGTGTATATTAATGCCTTGTCCTTTAGAAATCCACAAGAGGAGATTCCTTTATATAATCCATGACAGTTTACTTGCTTGAAGGAACTTTTATATAGTATCTTGTTAATAGTTTTTTTTTGTTTTTTTTTTTGAAAATCCAGGCACAGTGTATCAAGATTACCCTTATAAATATGTTCTTTCTGTACCCATCTAAGACCTTTTAAAAGCCTGTTAAGAAACAATTCTCTCTACAAAAATTTTGATTCCTCCCCATTTTATTATATTTATCTGTGTGTCTATGAGTCCTGTTCTACCAACATACCTATAAAGAATCAAATATACCACTTCTCAGTTTTCCACATCTCCCCTGCCTAGTTTTTCTACAGGCTCTATAAAAAAATGGCATAAAATTTCCTGACCTCTATTCTTCTCATATGGAAGCTGACTTAACTCCAGTTATTTAAGAACCCCTGGATGAAAATCATATTGTCTTGGCAATATTAATTTACCTCTTTGGTCTAAAATCACTTCTACTGACACTTTAATTTGAGATAGTTCCTCCAGTTCATCCTTTGCAAAGAAAACAGTTGCTGTGGGAACCTCCCAAAACTCTTCAGCTGTGAGTATCAGTGTGAAGAACTCATTTAATTTTTCTACAGTGGTTTTATCTCTTTTGAGTTCTGCTGTTACACCTCCATCATCTATCAGCTCTGCAGACTCTTCGGCAGACTTTCTGCTTCTCATGGGTTGGAAAAAAGGCTTATTCTCAGGCCTTTCACATGGCTTTCTTAGCCTTTCTTTGGTCTTAGCTTGATTCTACATTAAAGTTTCCAGAGCTTATGATATTGTGATCATCCTTAAGTGGATATAACTTCCACTTTCTGACCTTAAGCTTTTAACTCTAAGAATTTATTTGTTGTGTTTTTTTATCAGTACCAGATATTTGTTGATTATAATGACCTTTACAAAGTTTTCATGACATACTCAAGAATTTTATCTTTTAAGCTTCTCCTTGTAATTTCTTTTCTTGTCTTTCAAATAATGCTTATATTAATAAAATTACCCTGCTTTCTATTTATATATATATATGTATATATTTTAACTCCTATAGGGAAGAGGAATTTGAGTGTACTGTAGTCAGGATTTCAGAATAGCTCTTCAGTAGTAAAAATTTAAGTTCTTATGCTCTGCTCAGAATTATGTAAAAAATAGCTGCTTCAAGGGGCAATCATTATAGTATCTAAAATTAGTTTTTACAAAATGTCCCCAAATTACTTTTTGCCAATCTTCATGGAAATAATTGAGTTCTTCATTATTACTGAGTTTTCTGCCATTGCAATCTCTCTCATCTCCCAGTCAATATAGCTATCTTATTCAGGTGATTAATAACACTACCTTCCTACAATATTCATTCTATTTAGACACAAAATATTCAAATCAGAGGGAATGTTTCCTGTTGATACAGTTAACTTTTTGCCTTACGTGACTTAATCTGCAACTAAAGCGGTAAAGAACCTTGGGATTCAAGTCAGGGTATACAGAGAGGGCTGTGACCACATTGCTTAAATTCAGTTTTCTTTAGAGCATAATGCATATGTTCACAAGGTTTATTACTTGGTCCAGGACTCATACAGTGCTTGTTTTCTAGTCTCGAGATGTGATTTTTATTTTTGTGCACACCTTTTGAGTTCAAAGTAACTGAAATAGTATTCTGGCTATGCTGCAATACATCAGAATGGGCACTGGAAGACAACATAGTTTGGGTGGAGACATCAACATATCCTTGAAGGAAACGTAGTCTTATACACCTGGATTTAATATAAAACCAGAGGCCACTGTCTGTCTCACTTGAAAAAACATCTGGGCAGTTGACAGTGTACATAAAGAACACATAAAATTCTCAGTGAACTTGGGATCTGGACTGTTTGACAAAGACATATCTCTGTATTTACATAACTTAAGCTATTCACTAGCCAGTACTGTCTGACCTATTACTCCTATCTAATCAGTAGCCTGATATTACAGTACTCCATATTATATCTTCACTTCCATGAAGTTTATTATATGCCTCAATTCTAAACTTGAGAGAACACATACATTTGATTAGGATTTGGCTAGTCATTTTTAAGGTGTTCTGACTAAATCTGACTAAATATATATATATATCCCCCATATATATGTATATGTGGGATTCCTATTCACTATTACCTCTATTTTCTCTATAAAAAAGAAAACAAACAAACGAAGAAAAAAAAAATCAACCCCCTCAAAATCACCACTACCAAGAATTAAGGTATTTTAATTCACTATAGGATAAATGTTCAAGATCTAACATCAAACTTACCAAGTTTTTCCACATAGATCGACTGTCTGATGAGGCCATCATTCAGTTTGTTACAAAAGACTACAACTTGAACCTTGTATTTCCAGGGGTTCTTGCAGCAGGTCTACAAGTGCTCTTTAGTATTTGTGAAATGACAAATTCAGCATAGCTTTCCATAGTGGTATTAGAATATATATTTTCAGTATAAAGACAGTCTTTGCTACATGACTGTTGTTCCAGTGGGAAACTTCAGCTGCTCATTAGCAATGGGAGTTGCTCCCAGAGATATGAATAGCTATTTCACTGACATGCAGAAGCAACTAAAAGACTTTCAGTTAACAGGTAGGTGTTGATTCTGACCTAGAAATCTTTAAATGATTTTGTGCCTTGTTACCTGAGAAACCAACTTTCTACTGTTGTGTTTTCACTATTAGAGACAGCTAAAGAGCTTGGGTTCACACATTCTAAGTTCACAGGGTGATAAGGCATTTGTGCCAAGTTTTCAGTCATACATATTGAAATATCCTTTCTCAGTAGTAAACTGAAGTCTAGATTTTCAGTCTTGTTAAACAAAATACACCCAGAAAATTAATGTAATTTTCAGCCTTTTTTGAGGCTTATAGGATTCACTGGGAGAGATCTAGGAAGGCTATATGTAAAGATCATGGTTCATTTTAGTCTCAAAAATCCTATTCTCTTCTTTAGTTACTTTTGTTTGTTTGTTTAGTTTTTTGTTTTATGGTATAGTATCTAAGATGCAGAAATAATAAAACATACATATGCAGATATAGTTTGAAAATGTATATAAATCTGATTTCTCATAGTGGCCAGGAAATTTGGGTTAAAGGATATTTGAATTTAATCAGTATGTGGAATTGGATGTAGTTATGGTAGCACAGAAGGAAATAAGATAAAATCTTTCTGCTTTTTAAGTAAACAAACAAACAAACAAACTATATATATATATATAAATAACATATATATATATATTTCTCATGTTGTCAGCCAGCACTGTGAAATCAGTTCTTTCAGAGAAGTGGTTTTGCTATGTGGTGTCCAATAAAAGTGGTATAGTATCAAGGATGTGGCAGCAGCTAACACATACATGCATTTCTTTGAATGTTGGAGTATTTATGTGTTCTGTGTATGTCCAAATATACCTTCTTCAGTGGACATTTTCCTTTTCTTTATTTTTCAGAGCTTTGTTCTATGCCCATAACCAATAATAAATATGCATGAGGGATGAGTCTTTAATGAAGTAAAACCACTGTTATAGTAGCTTGAGAATAAAATATTATTAATTAATAAATTAATCAATATAACTAATTGTGCAGTGATGTACGCTAAAGAGACAATATTGGAAACTGCAGAACAACTGGCAGAAAGAGAAAAGCCCAGAACTGCTTCACTCACACCTGACTTGTGCACATCTCCTCATTTACTGACTTTTTAACAAAGACACACTTCACTTCTAAGACTGTGAAAATGTTTCTAAGTGAGTTATCATTAGAAGATTATACTGTCATCTTCCTCTTACTAAAACTGTATGATTGAGGACAGAAAGGAATCTTCCTGTGCTCTTTTATATAACTGAAAAATGTGCTCAAGACATATTGCTGTAGAGCTAAATAACTTAAAATTAATGACTAAAGTGAGTAAGGCTGGGGAAGTAAACTGTAAATGCAGACTTTTAAAAGTGAATGCACACATTTAAAAGTGAAACAATATGTCACACAAAATTACATTATGAGGTGCCCTGCTAGAAGCCCTATAACTGACTGTTTCATGACATTCTTAAAACAGACAAATACTGTTCTTATAAAAAAAAACTAGAAGCCTTTTATTTATTCATTCATTCATTTTATTTATTTATTTATTTATTTTTGTACAAACTAATTCTGGGCTAATTCTTCAGTATTATGCAGCTCTGATTAATCCCTGTTTAGAATTTTTGGATTTATATAAGGCCAAGAGTTTTCTCATATACCTGACTGTTATTGTACTGCATCTTCTCAAATGGCTAGTGCTTTAATGAAATTTAGTGGAGAGACGCTTCAGAAAGAATCTAGTGCAACTTATAGGTTTACTTTAAAAATAGATTTTGGAACATGCTGATGTAAATATTTATCTTCTGCAAGCCCCCAGGGCAGTCTGTGGTAAATATGAAGTCTTTTTCTCATCCACCTGACAGAAGGGCTTTATGGTTCATATAATGGTTATCCTGGCCGTGCTAGACAGTTAAAAGGAAATACCTCAGCAGAAACAGCTGTGATACAATAGTCATTCATAATTTAACATGTATCTGTAACTTACCCAAACTATATGTACACATGTAGTTATTACCTACATGAATAAATTTGTTTCTTTGCAGCATTTCAATTTTCACTACATTTCCATTCTTTCCAGTTCCTTTTTCCCTATATCTAACTTTTTTTTTTTTCTTTTTATTCTTTCCTTCCTAACTTCCACGTCTTTTAGATTTTATTTTTTATCATTATTTTTTATTTTAATTTATTTATTTCATTTTTTTTTATTGTCAGGCTTGCTACTCTGTCATTCACAAAGTATTTAATCTTCTTCCATGCCTCTTTTCTAGCCCAGAATAACATTATGTCTTAATCACCTGCACACAATACAAATATGCAAATGTTTGCTCTCTCTTTCCACCTTATTGACCAACACTAGCCCTTAAAAATATGTTTAAAAGGACTCCATTGAAGTTAAAATACCTGCACCCTCTCACACACCTTTCGCAACACAGAGAAAAATAAATAAATAAATAAATAAATCATTGCTTTTTCTTCCTCACAAAACATTTGTGAAGACCTATACTGCCTATAAGGAGATCATCCAAGTATTAAACACCTACCTTAGATGCCTTCCTATCTTCTGTATCTGAAGGTGAGTTTTTTTTCTGGCCCACATTTTTCTGGCCAGCATTTCTTCACTGAGTAGCAGAAATGCCCCTAAATCAGTTGTTAATTCAGAAATTACTCTTAACATCAATGGGACTCTAATTCTACATCCTGTAAGAGAAAGATGATACATTTCGTTAACCCAACATGTCTGTTGAGACACTTACTTCTTAGGTGGCAAACCACACCACCTTCTTTCCGTATTTATTCAGGAAAGAAATTGTCTGACATCACTGCTGCTCCTCAGGGGGCAATTACTGTCTGGTGTTTAAAATGCCTCTGTATCTGTGTACCCTTTGGAATGTGCATGGAGTTGATAAAAGCATATTGCAGTTGACCTTCCACAAACTTGCAGTTACTTGTTTTCATAGAATCATAGAATGGTTTGGATTGGAAGGGACCTTAAAGATCATATAGTTCTAACACCCCTGCCATGGGCAGGGACACCTCCCACTAGACCAGGTTGCTCAAAGCCCCATTCAGACCTACCTCAAACATTTCCAGGGATAGGGCATCCACAGATCCTCTGGACAACCTGTTCCAGTGCGTCACTACCCTCTGAGTGAAGTTTTGTGCATCTTTGCACCATATTCATAGGCAAAGACTTTTACTACAATATCCCTCCACACCATGGAGATTCTGGCATTGGTAAAGATTCATGTATAAAACTGAAGGCCAAAAATAATGTGTCTATAATTGAAATAAATTTGTATAATTGAAGAGCTGAAGAATTGAAGGACTAAATTGTATATCATAGATAAATTTAAATAATTGAAGCAATTGATAAATTTATATAATTGAAGTTTTGTGTATTCTGTTTTGTCTAATATTTATTCTAATCCTTCATTGTTGATTTAGACCATTATTTTTTTATTTTATCTTTATCAATTAATAATAGTATATGTCCCCTCTTTTCCTAATATTTCTTTATATATTTCTAGATAATAATGGCTTTTCCCCTATCTTTTCCATTTCTTTTTCTTTCTTTCTTTCTTTCTTTCTTTCTTTCTTTCTTTCTTTCTTT
>CM021697.1:166001477-166020086 GCA_011074415.1 Stictonetta naevosa | reverse complement strand
TGTGTGTGTGTGTGTGTGTGTGTGTGTGTGTGTGTGTGTGTGCACATGCTGATACTGATGATCAAATATATCATTTTTACTTGTTAGGATTTTCCTTACCTAAAATAATTTCAATTTGACATAACTAAAGATAAAAATCCATCATTTCAGATTTTTGGGGACCCATCTCCAATCCTAGCAGCAGTGATTATATAAGGTAAATTCATTAGATCAGGAAAACAAGTGCATCTCTACCATGCATTCTGTACCCCAGAAGCCTCTCAGAAGGGTAAGAACTGGGAGCTGATCCTGATCTGATTGTATCCTAGCATCTACTTCAATGTGAAGCTCATAGCTTCACAAAAAGTTCTTTGAGTTGCTGATCCAAACTAAACTTTGTATGTGAAATACTCTTGATTCATACAGAAGATTCTTCTATGTGAAGTAAGCTATCCTGACTCGTGCAGTCCAGAAAAAATCAGCATACCTTCTTACGGCATCACTGACAATTCAAAGAGTGGATTAAAATTTGCAAGGATTTGTGCTGTTTTCTATCTTGTTTTAAAATTTTTGTGCCACTACTTAAAAAAAATAAATAAAAAATCCAAGGAAATGTAAATTGTTTATATTTATATATTTTATATATATATATTTATTTTTTATTAGCATACTTTCTACTTTATTTTCCAAGCATTCAGAGAAAATATTAAATAAAATTGGACTCATGACCCAGAACAGACCTCTGTAGACCATACTTGATACTTCTTCCTAACCTGACACTGAACCATTGCTCTGTGGGTTGTATTTTTATCTTTTTTCCCCCAGCATTGTATTTATTTAGCAGTGACTGCATTTAATCAACATTTCTCTAGCTTCTTTATGAGAATGTCATGTGAAACTGTATCAAATTATTTATTAAAATCAAGACATACTATATCCACAGCATTTCCTTTACCCACTAAGCTTGTTACCCTATCAGTGGATGAAATGTGTTTAGTTCAGCATGATTTGTTTTTGATGAGCCCATGTTGCCTATTTACAAGTTATTTTCCTTCAGGTGATTACAGATTATCTGCTTTATTAATTGTTCTAGCAATTTATCAAGTACTGAGTTTATCCTTATCAGTCTAAGGATTTATCAAATAGCGTAAAGATAACTGCCCATATTGAACATAGTGTAAATATATTTAGAAAAATGCTCTGCTGTTTAATTCTTTATCTAGATTAAGAGGGTTTTATTTACTTTGAAATTCATGATTTTAGGCCAAAAGTTATGCAGACTTTCAAAGTTATGATTGCAGGCAAAGGGATGATTTTAGACAAAAAAAGGCAAAAAAATGGACAATAGTTTTTACCAATTTAGACTTTTTTTTTTTTTTTTTTTTTTTACCAATATGTAATAATGTAATAAAGTAACATCTGTTACAGGAAGGAGCACTGTTATAACTTTGTGTAATGCCTTGACTGCACTACATAAAGTACACATGAGAACCGTCTGCATGTCAACTACTATTTCATTGCCTTACCCCTTCACAGATGCTTTCTACAGCACCTGAGCCATGACCCATGGAAATTGCTATCAGACATCAGAGTATTCATCAGGGAAATCACTGATGTTTAAGGCTTATGGTAGATATCAACTTTAGCCTGAAATGAATTGTGCTTAACATTGTTCTACATTGATTATGAAGGGACCCAGAATGACCTAGTCAGACATGAACATTTACCTTTGTTCTCTTTCAGAATTTCTGGCCACTCCACTCCAAAGCTGAATGAGCTTTCACATGGGAAGACTGTGTAACTGCACATTGCCAATTGCACATTGCCCATTGCACATTGGCATGAGACAGAGATTTAGCTTTGCAGCTGTGTTATTTTCCTTCATTGATTCCAGAATATTGGGAACCCAGATGTGTAATGGATGCACTCCTTCTTGACAGTCAGATGTAATGCTGTAGTTTATATCAGTAATCTAAAAGCCATTATTAATGTGAAATGAGATTATTTCCTTCTTTCTGTTATCAACTGCTTGATGAGAACTCTAGGTCCTGATTTAAGTCATGTTTAATTAGCAATGGTGTAAAGGGTTAAAACTTTTTTAAGGTAAATTAAATTGCATCTTTCCCAGCTACTGGTGATTTTGTCTTTGTCTAGATTTTCTTAGTATAATCAGTCACAGATGTTTCTAATAGTCAGAATTACAATAAATACTTTTGTACTACTGATAAGATAGAGGAAAGTGAGTGAAGTTTCTGCTCCTCCCAGTAGATATTTAGCAAGATTTGAGAGTAAAAACCTTTATCCAAAGAATCCCTTGTAACAGCTGCACAAATAAATAATTAAGTGTTAAAAGGAAGGATCTTCAATTTGTTGTCCTACAAAGAATTCAGAAAGGCAAAAAAAAACACACCAAAAACATATATATATGTATATATGTAACATGTATATGTAAAGAAGTATGGTACTAGGCCCACTACAAAACAAGGCATTTATTTAGTGTAATAAAAGGAGCCTCAGCCTTTTGAAAGTAAGGCCTGACAAGGTGAAAAACAATCTGCTGTTTGAGGATGAAATATTCACAGAAATCCATCTTTATTTATACTTCTTTTCAGACAGAAATAAAGACTTTTTACTTATTTATTTATTTATTTATTTATTTTATTTATCCCCTGTAACAAGCAGAAGAGAGCAATGATAAGAAACACCTCAGTTAGATTCTAAAGCTGACTTCGGTGGCTCTTCAGTCAGGCTCCTACCTTAGACATTGTTTCTATAATGGAGTACATGTACAGTACATAGACATATTTGGAAAACTGTCTAGCAATACTTTGCTGAGCAAGTGGGAGACAGTGGATAGCAGAGAGGCATACTTAAAAATATAAATCCTTTTGCCCCAAAAATATAAAAGTGTATTAACTTTCTCCTTCCAAATACCAAATCCCTCTTCCAAAACAAAGGTTGATTATAGCTTCTCAGGTAACTGTTTTCTATATGGACTATAGGCTTTTGTTTATTTGGATAGGTTTTTTTTTTATTATTATTTTTTTGTGTGTGTGTGTGTGTGTGTTATCATACAATTCAGTATAGGTTTTTATAGGCAGTGTATTTTACCAATTTATTTCTTGGAAGAATCTGAAGCATTTTTATTAGTGGTTCCCAAAATCAGCCTTCATCTCACCAGAGAATGTCAGCCTAAACTCTTGAAAGTTTAGCAGTGTTAGGGAAAAAGATTCTAAAAGGGAAAATGTGGCAGAAGCATTGAATTTATAGTTTTGCTTCAAACAATACATAGAAAAAGCTTGGTTTTGATCCAAGATAAATGCCTGCAGTGGAACTTAGTTGGAATATAGGTCCTTAAATCCAAGAACATGATCCTTATAACTTACAAGGGATAGCAATAAAGTTCCCTAGCTGCATTTATGTTTAGTGTCCTTAACTGCAGCTACAGTGGAAAAGCAGACAGAACTGGTGACTCACTCAAGTCTGAAGAAGTTCAAATCCTCAAGTTAGCCTTTCTTCTGACAAAATGACCCTTTCACTGGCCTGATCAGAAAGCCGAGATGAGGCATCTCAGATCACACTTTGCCCAGAGGAATGAATAGTGAACTAGAAACAAAAGAGGAAAAAAAAAAAAGCCACAAGTTTTCTGTATTTTCTCAGGCAAATCAAAATGCATGTTAGATTTCATCTTCATGTTTCAGTTTATGATCGCAGCAATATTTCAATCTCTGCCATGTTCAGTCCTGTTCTGTCCTCTATTTCAACTGTTATAATTTTAATTTGTAATAGCTGTAAGTTTTTGGATCACCGGATCTATTGTGTATATATCTGCCTTTAGACACACGTACAGCATTTAAGCATTCCCCCTTCCAATAATAATATAACATTTTGAATTTAAATTGAGTAGTAAACTACAAAGTTTAATTAAAGAATCACATAATCATAGAACCATCTAAGTTAGAAAAGACTTTAAAGATCACCAAGTCAAACCATCAACTGTTCCTATCAAATCTCATCACTAAACCATGTCCCCAGGTGCCATATCCATACATCTCTTAAATACCTCCAGGAATGGGGACTCAACCATTTCTTTAGGCAGCCCGTTCCAGTGCTTAACTACCCCCTCCATGAAGAAATTCTTCCTAATGTCCGATCTAAACTTCCCCAATGCAATTTGAGACTTGATAGTGATTCAGACTTTTTTTTTTTTTTTTTTTTAACCGAAAAAATCCTATAGATTTTCTCAATATTACTGGAATTATTTTTGCCATTACTATAAAGGGAATTTAGGCAGGAGACCATTTTTTGTTGTCAAGACAGTTTCAGCTTGCTCTAATGTTGGCAGCTCACCCAAGTTATCTTCCTTGAATTTCTTGTAACTCTCGGGCAACTGTGTCCATATTTATGTTGAAAAATGATTATTTTTTTTCTTTGTAAGTTTGAGTATTTCAGGACCTTTCATGATCATTTAATTATTCAGTATAAAGAGCTAGTAAAATATGAGATAAGAAAAGGGGGGCTTGAATGCAAACCTAGCATGGAAGTTACACCTAAGAATTTTTCATCAGCGGAGGTGAAAGCAAACTCTTCATAAGCTCATCATCTTGTTTCTTTTTCTCCTTCTTGGCTTGCTACTAAGGCTACAGCAGCCCTATTGGCTTCAAAGGACAGATAAGCATCCAGTCACAAAAGTTTTATAAAGCTACCTTCGCTTTCCTTCAGTTCTATTGCCAAGACAAGCTCCATACAAGAGTTGAACTTGGTTTATGGAATAGTTTTGTTGTTGCTGTTTTAATTATTTTTATTTTTCTTCTGTAGCCAGCTAGTACTTGTTACATTTTGTCTCTTTTAATTAGTAAACACTGATATTGCCACATATGTATCAATTTTTTAAAAAACAAAAACAAACAAACAAAAAAAACTTTAAATCAGTTTCTCAGGAGACCTGATTCTCCTGTCTTCTGGATCACAGTTGGTAATTTCCATTTCAACAAAGACATTATAAAATGCTACCAACTGAAAATTAAGTTACTGGAAAAGTGAGAGTTAGCATTGCAGCTCTCCAACAATGAAATGATTCTTTGGCAAGACTCCTTCCTCAAAACAAAAAGCAGAAATAACAACAACAACAACAAAATAGTATTGCAAGACATAAATAAGGGTAGAAGGTATAGAATATATATATATAGATATAAAAAAAAAAAAAGAAAGAGGAAAATATTAGGAAATATTATTCCTTCAGGAACTATGCAGGAACTAAGTATGATTTAAATTTCATCTAGATTCAGCAAGGTTTCACTCCTCATTAGCTACTTGGAACCTACCATTAGAGATGTGATCTTTTTGTTAGTCTGATAAGTATTCTCATAACCTCAGCCAATTTACAACTTCTCATGTTCCTAGAAGTCTATGCATTTAAAGTCAGTAATGCATAAAATTTACCTATAGACGCTAATGCATCATAAATCTTTTCATGTATATTTTTCTGTAACCACTTTGAGGCTATAAGAAAGATATATTGGCATACCTGTTAGCAGATTAAAAATTGCAGGAATGAAGAGCTGTTTGCTGTTGGATACAATAAATAAATAAATAAATAAATAAAGCACAAACTCTTTTTGGCTCTAGAAACCTCAGGATACTCTGGAATGGAGAGAAGGGGATAAATGCTTTATTCAGGCAAAATTTAACTGACTTCCATTCTTTTGATGATTGTGCAGTGAAACTTGTTTAAACCTGAACTATTGCCATGTCAGTCTCTAATATGGGTAGATTCATTTGACAAAGTAAAAATGTATACAGTGGGATCACCTTATGAGGCCTTTACAATCAATGCAGAGATGCAGAATGTTTTTAGATGCAATTTGGTTAATCTTACAGCAGATAACTAAAATAGGTCAGACATCCTAAAAATGCCTCTTGTTCTCCACTGCAGTACTGAATACCAGCACTGATAGTACCTATACCCTCTGAGATCAATATAGTTTTAATAACACCAAGAAAAAGGTTTTAACTACAGAAGCTTACTGTCTATTTATATTACCTTAAGTTTACATAATTAATGCCTCTCCCAACTTGCCTGAAAAGGCAATTTGTTATATTTCTTTTTTTTTAATGTTTAGAAAAATCTTGTTTAGAGCAACAGTGGGTAGCTGTGCTGGAAATCCTTCTCAAAACAGGAAGTCCCTATGGCAATTTTTGAAGCATTAAAACTTCATTTTCCCTGTGAAAAGCCTATTTGAGTATTTTTTTTTAATGCTATATTAAGTTTTCCCAACAGAAAATGAAGCTTTTAAGCTTTACTAAAACATTAATGGGGCTTTCTACTCAGAGATTTGAAGTAAAACTTCAGCTGGAAGAGTTTGATTCTCTGTGGCCTTGTATGTTAAGCCTCCCTGTTACAATGGAGTACCTTTACACTTTTCAGGTAGTGCAGTTACATTTCATATATTCTTCAAGGACACTTTTCACAACCAAAAAGAAATAAAGTGGTTTTAATGTATCTCAGACTCAAGCTTTTTGCTGTAATCACTTATTATTGTGTAAGTCAGTATAAAATATTACCAAGGACAAATGTACCATTTCCTAATGTCTTTGAATTTCTTTGAAAAACTAGAGAAGATGCTGGTTAGAAAACAATGAGGTCCTCAGCCAATAAATTTGAATGTTGCTTCACATACATCTCTGGTCTCAGAAGAAATATGCTTTCCTTGCATAAATGTAATTGAGAAGAAATCCTCACTTTTTAATACCAACTAGGAAAGCATCAGATATGAAAAGGTGTTGACTAGTACACATGCACAGAGAGACTTCTAATTTTGCTGGGTTTGATTAGCTAATGAATTGGGACAAGAAGATGAAAAAACAAAAAAACAAACAAACAAACCAAACCAAACCAAACCAAACCAACCAACCAACCAACCAAACAAACAAACAAACAAAAAAAAACAAAACCAGGAATGTGACGTAATTGGTCATCCTATTCTCATTGCTGCCCTATACTAGAATCCATTCTGGAGAAAGTCACGTTTTTAACTGTGTTTATCAGAGTTTTCAGCTTGTGGTCAATTACACAGTGGTCCTGGATATGCTTCTAAGGGATCTAAGATAAATGACTAATCCAGTGATGATCAATTTCACATATCTTCCACAGCAAATGAGATACGTTCCTAAACATCACCCAGAAATCACTAATGCTTGAAAACTCCTGACGTTAAGTTATATTCAGCATGGTTATGACCAATGATATATCTGTTTGCATGCTGACAGTTTATTTGGCATGATCTCTCCTTAATCATAGTCCTAGTCAGTTATGTGACCTGTATGTGATGCATTCTTGGGCTTTATTTTAGTACTTTCATACTGTGTCTATTAATAAAGTGAAATTAAGTCTAGAGGGCGTGCTATGTAGCATATGCCATGTCCTTAAGAGACACACAGCTCCATCTGGAGTGTTCCAAACAGTTCTCATGCTGCAAAATGTAGGTGGTGAAGGGAGTACAGTCTTAGGAACTCAGGCATTCAAAAGTGTGCTGATGTATGGCACCAATAAAAAGTGTGATTAAATGCACAGAACTAGGACTAACAAAAACAGTGTTGGGGAAAAAAAAAAAAAAAAAAGAGAGAGCTTGTTGATTGTTGGATGCCTGTTTTGTTTTGAATTATTTATGCAGCTAGTACTACTATACTACTATAACCAGCTAAGTTTTCTGGATATAAATATAAATATATTATAAATATATTTATATAAAGATATATAAAGATATAAATATAAAATATAATATAAACTTAGTGTCTGGTTAAATCATTATCTGATGCACCATCTAGGTTTCAAAACAGTGATTAACAACAGGCTAACATTGCTTTCAAAACCTTCAAAATTACTTTTATCACATTGCAAAACCAGAATGACAGACTAACATCATTAAAGGGGAAAAGAAAACCAGCAAGACTGTAGCCTGCCACTAGGTCAAGTAGCTCATTTTTTTGAACACTTGTCATCTAAGTAATTTATCTTTTTGACCCAAAGATGTGAAGGTTCTTATGAAGACAGAGAAAAGCCAGTAGGGAGCAAGCAACTGATCGGTGAAATGAAATAAAACCCTTTAAAAAGGACGTTTGTGTTGCTTTTCATATTATGAAACTATGCAAACTACTTTAGAGTCCATTTATCTCTCACTGTAGTAAACAGGAGAATTCACATTGACTTTGGAAAGCATAACCTTGTCTCAGCTTCTTCTTTTTCTTTTTTCTTTTCTCTCTCTCTTTTTTTTTAATTTATTTTTTCTTTTTTTTTTTTTTATTTTTTTTTTTTTTTTCATTTTTTTTTAATTTTGTATTTTTTAATAATAAAAGAATTCATTTCTTTGCATATTTGTTGTTTTCCAGTGGGATAAGGCTTTATTATGGAAAGTTTTGAAATTATCTTATATCCACGAGCTGGTGATAAATATGCCTATATATGTGTGCCTAATGGTTACCTCTATGAAGACATATTTGATTCTTCACTCCTTTACATCAAATGATAGAAATAAGGAAATTTGTTGAAATAAACAGATTTGCCAACATAAAACTGACATAATAGAGAATGATTATCTCTGGGACTTTAATGGAAATTACTGTAATCAGTTTACATGGCAAGGCTTTGGTAGCAGGGTGCTGCAGGGGTGGCTTCTGTGAGAAGAATCTGGAAGCTGTCCCGTGTTAGATAAGGGGCCCACCACTGGCCAGAGCTTAGCCAATAATCGATGTTGTTTGCACCTCTGTGAGAGCAGATTAAAGAAAGGAAAAAAGCCTACTTCACAGCAGCTGGGAGAGTGAGGAGTGAGAACCAGCCCTGCAGACACCAAGGTCAGCGCAACAAGCGGGCAGGCATGCTGAAGAAGTTCCCCTGTGGCCTGATGGAGCAGGCTGTCCCCCTGCAGCCCATGGGTCCCACATGGAGCAGATCTCCACGCTGCAGCCCATGGAGGAGCCCCTGGTGGAGCAGGTGGATGTGGCCTGGAGGAGGCTGCAGCCCATGGAGAGCCCCCGCAGGAATAGGCCCCGGGCCGGAGCTGCAGCCTGTGGAGAAGAGCCCATGCAGGAGAAGAGGGTCTGGGGGGGAGCTGCCGCCTGTGGGGGACCTGTGCTGGAGCAGTTTGCTCCTGAGGGATGGACCCCATGGTACAGAACCATATTGGAGCAGTTCTTGAAGAGCTGCTGCATGTGGGCAGCCCCCACAGGATCAGTTCGGGAAAGACAGAATCCTATGAGAGGGACCCCAACTGGAACAAGGGCAGAGAGTGACCGTGAAGGAGCAGTGGAGAAAAAGTGCTGTAGACTGACTGCAGACCTCATTCCCCTATTCCCCTGTTCTGCTCAGGAGGAGGAGGTAGAAGAGGGTGGATGGGAATTTTTTTGTTGTTCTTGTTGTTGTTGTTTTGTTTTGTTTTGTTTGTTTGTTTCCTTTCCTTTGTTTCTCACTTCTCTAGCTTGTTAGTAATAGGGAATAAATTTTGCTATGCTGAGTCTGATTTGCCCATGATGATAATTGTTGAGGGATCTCCCTGTCCTTATCTCAGCCCTTGAACCCTTTTCATCACATTTTCTCCCCTTCTCCCCCCTTCCCTTTGAGGAGGCGGAGTGAGAGAACAGTTGTGGTGGAGCTCAGCTGCCCACCTGAGTAAAACCATGATGACTTATTCTTCAAAGGAACAGTAAAATGTTGCTATTATTATTTATGATCCTTTTCCACCTATTTTGTACTGGTGCAAATGGCAACTGAGAGTGAAGGGCAAAGCAGGATGATAACATGGTCTAGCAAATAACTCCCATGTGTTTATCCATTTTTTGCTGTTTACAGCTTCTCACATTTAGCACATAGTGCACCAGCCAGACTGTTCATCACTGTTCGTCACATGGTAGATAGGTCAGTGATTCTTATCGGTTAATGGACAGTGTACCCCATTTGCTGATTAATATCTACTGAGCATGGCATCTTAAAATTACTACATAGTAAAACTTAAAGTTTAAGCAGTCTGGAGTACATCATCGCTTTTGGAGGTCACCTCACCAGGTCAATCTCCTGATCTAAGCAAGTCCAACATTAAAGTTAGGTCAGGTTGCTAAGGATCTTGTTCAGTTGAGTGCTGAAAAGGAGTAATCCCATAGCCTCAGTGGAAGACCTGTTCCAATGCTCAGTCACCTTCACTGTAACAATTGCTTCGGTTATATCCAGTCATAACTGACATTGCAGCAGCTTCTGACTGTAGCCTTTTTTGCAGTGTGTCTCCACAAAAAAACTCTGTTTCACTTCTCTGTAGCCATACTGTAGCTTGTTGAAGACAGCAATTTAAATCTCCTTCTCTACCCTCCCCTTAAAATGCCTGTTCCTGACTTCGTCAACTTCAAGTCATGTCCCATGTGCTCCAGTCCCCTAACCATCTTCGTACCCTCATTTGGGCTATGTCTGTTTTGTCTCTCTCTCTTTTAGTCTGGTAAGCCCAAAATTGAGCACAGTATTCCTGATATGATCTCAGAAATTTTGGGAAGAGAATAATAATCAATTCCTTCCTGTTAGGTGTACTAATGCAACCAGAGCGTGGTTAGGCTTCATCACCACAAGAACACATTGAGGGTTGCTGTCCACTGAACATTTTTCAGGTTGTTACCTGTTAGGTCCCTAGGCCCTCATCCTTTATGGCAAAGCTCCTTTCTAGCTAATTGACTAGCTTGTTCATTTGCAAGATGTTATTCTGCCACAAAGGCAGGAATGTGTATTTGTCTTTGCTGAACTTTTTTTTATGTTCCTTTTTTTTTCCATATCTTCAGCCTGTAAAGATCCCTCTGATCAGAAATTATTTGGTCCATAATCCTTCCAGGGAATATTAGGCTGACCAGCCTATAGTCCTCTAAGTCCTTCTAGTGCCTTTTTTTGAAGATGGTTGTGATGTACACATTTTTGCAGGCAAGAAACCCTCTATTCAATTGCTCCAAGTTTTCAAAGATGCATTGCCTGCAATGCTGGTCAGATTCCTCAGCACCCTTGAATATATCCCATCCTTTCCCACGGACTTGTGTATGTCAGGTTTTCTTAAGAATACTCACTATCTTTTTCTATTGATGCCATTACTCTGTTCCCTACCATACACAGTTGAGAACAGGAAGCTGGGAGGCCTGAGACCAGCCTTTGCAAGTAAAAATTGAGGCAAAGAAAATATCTCACCTTTTTTTTTTTTTTTTTCCTTTTTCTTTTCTTTTCTTTCTTTTTTTTTTTTTCCCCCATTTCCTACACATTTGGATGAACTGTTTTTAACCAAATTACCTCACTGTGATAATGCACCCATTCTGTCACAGCCTTTCCTGCTTGCCTTGTTTATTTCTCAGTAAGTCACACTTCAAATCTCTGTTCAAATTCCTCAGTCCATGGATCACTTCTATTAATTTTTATGGTGCTTTCCACTAAAAAAATATATAGATAGATAAAAAAAGACAGATACTGTCATAGCTCAAGTATATTGACAGACAATCTACCAGTGGAATAGCTGGGAGCCCTCAAATTCCTTATAGGATGGTTAAATGAATATTCACTACAGACTGTTTTCTCACACTTCACTTTGACATTTCCTTCGCTGAAAAGGAGGCTTCTGACCCAAGTGGGATGACTCAGGGCGTCACTGTCTTATAGACTATTTGTCTTTTCATAAAAATACTCAAATGAATAAAAATGGACTTGCTGGTTAAATTGTTGGGACTGGAGGAAAAAGACAAACATGAACACACCAGTTCTGGGGCTCTAGGACAGAAGCAGAGAAGACGAGGTATTTCTATGAAAAAGCTTATCTAGTAGAATTAACATTTTTCAGTTTTAAAAACCCTATTGTGTGAAAGGGATTTCAAGGTAAGGGTTGTGTGAGAAGATTATATGATGCAGGCATCCCACAAAGTGATACTGTAGGTGGAACACTATAGTATCATTTATATATCTAAAAAATTAAAAAAGAAAAAAAGAAAAAAAAAAAAAAAAAGAAAGAATGCTTTAATACACTCTCTATCTGGTAGGTGAGGCCAATGTACCAGCTTCTATCACCAACCACAGCAAGGCTGATGATAGTGGTATTGCCACTATGATCATTACTATGATCCTAGGTATTTAATTTACTTACACAGAAGTGATAATACATTTATAACTGTTTTCCTCTGGACAACCTAGTGTATTTGTTCAGGAAATAAAAAAAAAGAAACCCATTTTGAGACTGATATCCAGTTCTCAAAAAATCATTAGTAAGGCAGTTGATTAGTGACTTTGCTATTAGATGTCGTATGCAAGAAAAACAAACACACAAAGATTCCCCTTTGCCAAGACAGGGACTGTAACAGTATAATATAATGTACAGAAATTTCTGCATAATCTCTAACATACATTACCAAAACCTGAAGATTTAAAAATGAGCTACAGTAGAAGCATGGACATCATTTATGCAAAAGCACAGGTTGTATTCTAGTCTTTTTTCAGTACCCTACAACAGAGAGGGAAATAGGGGTACATTTTCCCTTTAGCTAAGAGATTAAAGAATACCACAGCTGAGCAATCACCTATTGAAGAGAATAAGTAAACAATAAAATCAGTGAAGAGGAAGATAAATGAAAAACACTGTAATAGTGACCTCTCATTAGAAAATCTTGCCAAAAGTAATAAGATTCAAAGAGTGTTCTTCCTGTTAAATATTGTTCAGTGCATTTAAAATGACTTAAAAATCTCAACTATTCAAGACATTTCCTATATTTGACAGCTTATAAACAGCTTTGTTGCATTACATCTCATTTATTATTATTATTATAATTATTATTATTTTCATCTTAAAATAACTCAATGTATTGCATAAAACGTTTTTGCAGGTTTCCATTTTTTTTTTTCATTTCATTTTTTTTCCTAGTTATTTTTAATTTGATGTTTTACTTCTTGTTTGTTCCCTAGGTTGATGACACATTATCAATTATTCGTCGATTTGCTTTTTTAAAAAAGAAATATATCAATTTCTCAACCTTTTAGGAAAATTTAAGTCATAAAGTCATAACTCAGGATAAAGTATCTATATTCCAAGGGTTTCTAAGACATAATCACTTATGATAAATGAGTTTAGTTGTACATACTAATAATAGATCATCTTTTTTTCACAAAGCAACAGAGGACCTGAAGTGCATAAAAAAGTCACATTTAAAAATCACAATTCTATTTAAAGTGGGGCAGCAGCTCTATAGCATATATATAGCATATATATAATGCACCTTAGCTTAACAACTCCCTAGTTAGCTTGTAGCCACAGAACCAGATTTTGCTTTCATACAGTCATATACCTTCCTTACTGATTTAAGTGGGAAAATTCATGTACATTTTGAGGGCTGTCTTGGCTCAAATGAATGAATCTTTATAATTTATTTTTGATGAAGTGGCTGCATGTGGCAAAAATAGGATATTTTTGAGGGCTATGAATAAACAATATTGAAGTTTTTTCTGGTTACCTGTTACATTTGGGAAGGCTTCAAAACCATTCCTAAGTCTGCTCATCAGAAAAAGGACTACTGATGACCAGACAAAAGATTAGGGAAATGATTTTAAGATTAAACTGTATTGAATACTCTTGTATATTTTGCAGTATAATGGAAAACAAAATCCTATATATTTGTGTGGATCACCTCACTTATCTTGCTGTCTTCATCTTTTTACTGCACTTAACAAGAAGAATCTAAGAACTATTTTGAGAGGAGTCTCAATGTAACACAATTTTCTCTGAGACAAAAAATCTTTGAAATACAATGGACAAATGTCAGCTTAAACAAGTGTTGGAATGTACGGAATCTAATTTTTTGATAGAGCTAAACTTTTAGCATACCAATATAAGTGAATCTGTTATATAGAAAAAGACATTTACCAAAAGAAAGATGGCAACAGGATTTTAATTAAGTTGACTTAAAAAACAAACAAACAAACAAAAAAACACAAAACAAACAAGAACAGAAAAAAAAAACACACTTAACTTTTACTTCTACCTCCATTTAAACTTCTGTATTTTTCAACTGTTTTTATCTATCTTCCTTATTTCAGTTACCTTCATCAATCTGAGATTTTCAGCTTGTTTCAGTCTTTGTTTCTTTTTCTTTTTCTTTCCTCTGCTGGTTACTACTACTCTGTTGGTTTATATTCCCTACAAACCTCATCACTTTCCTCCATCTTTTCTCCAGGTAAGACAATTTTAAGGCATGACATATTCTGCTCTTATTTTCTTTCATGGATTTGTATCCATGTTGATATATATATCCAGTTGATATCTGGATTATTTGGTGGTTTGATATGGTTCTGATCATAACTTTATGGGGTTAATGACTTTTGCTTATCATTCAAGTTTTCTTATGTGTGGCATGATACTTCTCTATGTTAACTGCTATGAATTTGATGCAATATTCTTTCTTCTTTCTTACGTATTGCCTATAGATGTTTATATCGCCCTCATAGCTGTTTTACTGTACACCACTAATACGTATTCACACTCCTCCAAGCTAATGTTGCTCAGTAGAACAGATAAGGTTATTATGAAACTGGCTCCACAATTTAATTACACTATTTCTCTGCAAGTATATCATTAACTCTGTTTGTTGAATGGCTGGAAGCATTCTGCAAATACTAAGGTGTTCACACATATACATCTCTGGACCAGAAAGCACACATTAGCAATTAGACATGAGAGGAAGCTAGAGAAACTTTAGAAACTTCTATTGGAACACTGGGGGAAAACATAGACTGAGGAATGAATATTTGGAGACACGGGGAATATATGAAATCATTTTATTGTTGACTACAGAGATTTAGAGTAGAAAAGCAGAAACAAAATAAAGTATGATGAATACACAGGAGAAACTTGGGTGGAATTTGGGCTATTATACTGTGTATGAATGGGACATATAGGACAGAAAACTAGGCTTCATCAGTTCACTGCCTCACTGAATTAATTCCATTGGTCAATGAATTTACCTTTTGTAGTTGTATTATTTAAATATACAATAGATGTATTTGTCATTGCTGTAAACAAAATAATAATAGTAGCCTGTATTTTGTCGACAGAATTATTATTTTTTTTTCCTTAATACATAATTCACAGTAAACTCTGGATCAAGTTTTCTGCTTTCTTCTACTCTGACTTGTTCTTCCAGAGTCTCATGTTTTCAGTCTGTGTGTCTGCAGTAGAGTGGTACTTTTACCTGTTTGGTTTACAGGCCCTTGCTATTTGTATGTTTTATGTAATAATAGATTATTGCAAGAAAAGGATCTGTCCTATCACAATGACATCACATGTTCAACCATCAATTCTTTGTTCAGAATATAGCTGAATTCTAGAGTTTGTAATTTGACTAGCTCATTTTGCCTGGCTTCTTCATATGAATTAAAACAAACAAACAAAACAAAACAAAACAAAACAAACAAGCAAACAAACAAACAAACAAAAAAACTAAAATGATCTCAGGAAAAGAAACACTTAAAATTATTTTATCATTTGCTTGAATGTTTCAGAATTTTATTCTCACTCAGATTTTCTCTTCCCTATTCTGTTCCCATTGACAGTTCTATGAAGAGTTTTAATTCTTACATTCATTGTTTCCAGACATAGATATGGTTTCTTGTGTGAAAAGCCAACATTGTTATTGGCATGGGTGCCTGGTTCTGGTTTTGTCTGCTGTGTTTTTGCATCTTCTGGGTCAGAGAGGACCTCACCAGTTTGACTGTCATCACCGTGTTTCATCTACCCACTGCTGTGCTACAAAATGAAAAGCAACCATGCTTGTAAAAATAAACTGCTTTCCTTATTAAAGGATGTTGCATGTTGTATTCTGCTATGACAGTCTAGTCAATTCCATGAGCCAATTTAGAGTTCTCATGGGCTGGAGACTTGGATATTTGAGAAGTGTCAATGCATAAACCATTTTGGCCAAGAGCCCTTATGAAATATAATTACCCTAATAAACAGATACAGATAATTCTCGTCCCATGCTCAAGTTCTGATTTTTTGTACCTCTTTCCAAAAATAACCCTCTGTAGTTGCTGAGATATGATTTTATAAAAGTTTTTCAAGTCAAGCAATTTCTTACTTTTTACTTTTTTTTTTTTTTTTTCTTCTTATAACTACTTATCTTTGACCATCTGTGTTTGAACATTTTTTGTTTTATTTCTCATATAGGAGTACAGAAGAAGATTTTTTTTTTTTTTTTTCAAGGTGGGGAGTGGGGAGGCCTTTCTTCCAGTATCCTCCATTTTTCTATACCATAAGCTTCAGATCAGAAGCTTGTAAGTTTATCTTCCGTCCAAGCGGTGCAGGGGAACGGGGAAATGGGGGCTGCAGCTAGTGCCTAACACTTCGCTGCTCCTACATGGTCACTCTCTGCCCCTGCTCCATGAGGGGTCCCTCCCAGGGGATGCCGTCCTTCCTGAATTGATCCTGCGTGGGCTGCCCACAGGCAGCAGATCTTCAAGAACTGCTCCCAAATGGCTCTGTACCATGGGGTCCACCCTTCAGGAGCAAACTGCTCCAGCACGGGTCCCCCATGGGTGGACCAGACTCCCTTCTGCGTGGGTTCCTCTCAATGGGCTGCAGCTCCAGCCCGGGACCTGCTCCTGTGGGGGCTCTCCATGGGCCGCAGCCTCTTCCAGGCCACATCCACCTGCTCCACCGGGGGCTCCTCCACGGGCTGCAGCGTGGAGATCTGCTCCATGTGGGACCCATGGGCTGCAGGGGGACAGCCTGCTCCACCAGGGGCCTCTCCACAGGCCTCAGGGGAACTGCTGCTGTGTGCCTGGAGCACCTCCTGCCCTCCTTCTGTACTGACATTGGGGTCTGCAGGGCTGTTTCTTACTTCTCTCTCTCCTGGCTGCTGTTGTGCAACATTTTTTTTTTTTTTTTTCCCTTTCTTAAATCCACTCTCCCAGAGGCCCAAGCAACATCACTTATTAGCTCAGCTCTGGGCAACAGTGGGATCCTTTGGAGCCAGCTGGAACTGGTCCTTATCTAACATGGAGCAGCTTCTGGATTCTTCTCACAGAGGCCACCCCTGCAGGCCCCCTCTACCAAAACCTTGCCACATAAACGCAATATCATACAATTAATATATGTGTCGTATACATAAAGTTGAATTCTGTTTGCTCAGCTCTTCTTCATAATGCAGAAACTTCCCTGAAAAGAAAGAAAGGAAAAAAAAGTTGTTTGTTTTTTTGTTTGTTTGTTTGTTTGTTGTTTTTTTTTTTTTTTTTTTTTTTTTTTTATTTTTATAAAATAAAATTTAAAAGTTTTGAATTTGGGAAGAAAAAAATTATATTTTCCTATCAATAAAAAAATTTAAGAGATGTCAAATTAAAAAAAAAAAAAATAGATTTTTATAGGAAGAACAGAAAATCACAAGCTTTCACTATTGAGAGATCTTTATGATTTTTATGCAGCAAACACTGAAAGGGCATTTTTCAAAATGATCTATTTTAAAATCTCCATTTTTTTTTCCTCCAAATTGAAGAATTCTACAAAATAAGATGTCTATTCAATTTTACCTGCAGTGTGAGCAGATTCATCTTTTCCATTTTGCAGTAAGAAAATAAGATTATTGTCTTCTTTTAAGTTGTATTTCTTTGCTCTAATTAAAAACTAAAACTATTAACCTATCTTTGGATTGGTTATCATATTGAAAGGTAAGAAAAATGAAATTAACATATGGGTATTAAGAATACAATGAGTAAAACATATTTTTGTCTCCCCTTGCAGCGTCATGGTAAAAGGTTTCTATGGATTAGTAGTGGATTAGCCATGCTGAAAGTTAGAACATTTTTCAGCTGAAAAATCCAAATAGCCATATAAAGAATGGATTATCCTTCCAGTCTAGACAGAGGAATCTTGTTGATAGTGGTACTCAGAGGTCTAAGCGTGTTCCATGAGGAAAATAAACACTGTGATGCAATATATCAATAAATAAATAACAACATTTAACCATAAAGATGTTTTTACACCTTATACCAGGCATTGCAGAATGCACCAGTAATTCAGTTACAGGGAAGTCAACAGTGTAAAAAATTATATAATTTTTTTCATAACAAATGAACATCTTTATTTTCTAACCCTGTGAGATAAAGTAGAGAAAAACCTGAACATATTGGACTCAGTATTAACATATTGCCTTGAGCAAGTAACCAAACAGCAGCACTCATCCTCCATTCTTTAAAAACAAAACCAAGTGGAACATGGTCCAGGATGTCACTGAAATTATCATGTTTCCTTCTGATTTCTGGAGGATACAATTAAACGCTTTCTCAGTTCACGTATATGCTTGTCCTGGTTTCAGTTAGGATAGAGTTAATTTTCCTCCCAGTAGCTGGTAGGGTGCTATGTTTTGGATTAGGATGAGAAGAGTGCTGATAACATGCTGATGTTTTAATTGCTGCAGAGCAGTACTTACACCAAGCCAAGGACTTTTCAGCTTCTCGCTCTGTCCTGCCAGCAGGCAGGCTGGGGGTGCAGCAGGAGCTGGGAGGGGCCAGACCCAGGACAGCTGACCCCAATTAGCCAAAGAGGTATTCCATACCATCTGACGTCATGCTCAACAATATATAGCCTGGGG
>CM021697.1:165955671-166001377 GCA_011074415.1 Stictonetta naevosa | reverse complement strand
TTATTATTATTATTATATTTTCTGTCCCTAATAAGCTGTCTCTATCTCAACTCACAGGCTTCAGTTTTTCTCGTTTCTCTTCCCCATCCCAGAGAGGGAGGGGGAAGGGTGAGCGAACGGCTGTGTGGTGTTTAGCCAGGTTAAACCACAACAATGCTCCAGAAAGATGCCAAATTGTCCTACAGGATCAACAGCTAGAAGCTCACTGTCATACTCCTACAGTGAGTTAAACTGTAGAGTTATTTTTTTGTTTTGTTTTATTATGACTTGCCACATACCTATCACTAGTGAGTAGGAGTGTTATACCAGTTGTCTGATTCTCCTCTTTGTAAGGGAAATGTTCATTTGAATTTTATAGCTACAGGTTTAAGCTTTATAAATATAAAAGAACTTGCCCAACGTGACACAGAAAATGGTCTACATCTGAAAAACAGTCCTCCGCATTCTGGATATAGGTCTGTGTTTTCATTGGTATAGTCTTTCACTGCACTGTATCTGACAGGCCAGGATGCAAGCTCTAGCAGTCAGAGGAGAAATATAAAGATTGGTAAAGGATTTCTTAAGTGACATAAGCATAAAAAGCATCTGACTTGTATATCTCTTTAAGCAACAGTGTAAATCTTTATTAGGATACCTACAAAGGATAAAACTTTGTCTTCCAAATGGGACACAATATGTAGTCATTGTGATGTATTTTAGTTTAAATAGACCTCAGTGCTGAGTACAGTCAAAAAATAAAAATAAATAAATAAATAAAAACTATGCAAAATTAACCCTGATAATTTAATGAGCTTTGAAAATAAGTGTAGCAAGCAGCAGCTATTTGGTGGACATCTAAAAGGCTCTATCCTGACCTTTAGTGAGAGACCTGACATATTCTGAAAGTACTTATCAAACAAAATGCTGGCCAAAGTATCTTCATCAATCTACACTTCAAAAAATCTGTATTATTCCCCTTTTCCTGTAATATTCCAAAGGGCTAGAAAGAACCATATTTTAACTGCTCTTTAACTAGGAACCTGTCTTCTCTAAGAAAAAGAAAAGATCTTCAATATGCCTATATTGTAAAGAGATTTTTTTCCTTTTTCCAGATTTACAATGATTTTGTTGACTACAGTATTTATGTATTCAGAAACAGACTGGTGTATGGAATGATTAAATAAGAAATACTACTTTTGTTCAAGAAATAATGACAAGTATCCATTGTCTTTCCTTTGAGTAATGAAATTTAGTGAGATAACATATTAAAAAGACAAAATCAGCAGTGATGAGTGGTTGTGGTTTAACCACAGCATGCTGCTCTTTCACTCTCCAGGTGGGCTTGAGGAGAGTATTGGAAAGGTAAAAGCTTGAGAACTCATGGGTTGAGATAAAGACAGTTTACTAGGTAAAGCAAAAGCTGCATGGGGAAGCAAAGCAAAACAAGAAATTCATTTGCTACTTCCCATTGGCAGGCAGTTCAGCCACTTCCAGAAAAGCAGGGTTCATCACACATAATGGGTTTCTTGGGAAGAGAAATGCCATCATTCCTCCTCCTTCTTCCTTCTTTCCCCCAGCTTTCAGTATGATGCCACATGTTATGGGAGCATATCTCTTTGGTCAGTCTGGGTCAACTGTCCTGGCTGTGTCCCCTCCCAGCTTCTTGTGCACCCCTAACATCCTTGCTGGCAGGGCAGCACAAGAAGCTTAAACACCCTTGGCTCTATGCAAACACTGTTCTGCAACAACTAAAAACATCATTGTGTTATCACCACTGTTTTCATCAAAAAATCCAAAACACAGCATTGAGTGAGCCACTATGAAGAAAATTAATTCCGTACCAGCCCAAAACATGATAAAAGTGATTCTCACTGTCTCTATCTTAGGAACCTGTTCCACAGGTCATTACTGTTCTGTAAAATAGATGACTAGCTATCTAGTTTGGGTACATGGACAAATTATTGACAAGGATTTAAGATATATCCACATCACATTCTGAACCTCTTGTTTCCAAGAAAAGGAAACCATGTGGGCTGAAAGAGAGAAGGTAGCTGCATGCTTCTCTGAACCAGGACTGCAGGATACACAATGCAGTATCTTTATAGTGAACATAGTCAGAACATAACCCCTCTAGTGCACTAAGTAAACTTTTGAAGATAAAGATTGTCAGTGTATGCAATTAATAATTTTGACTTATGACTTATACCAAAAATGTGCAAAATCCAACATCCTTTTTTTTTGCAGTAAGACAGACAGGGCATAACCCAAACTGCCAAAGTTAGAGGGAATTCTGAAAAATAGGCTGCTAGATTATGAAGAAAAAATGACGTAATCTTGTTTAAGTACTTATGTACCAGTGACATATGAATATTTATGATGAATTTAGGAAGTCTAATTTCATCCATAGCTTAAGAAAAAACTTCCCTGCAAAATTCATCCTGAACTCAAAAATTTCTTGAACAGAAATTATTTTCCTAATAAACCTCAAACTCAACAGTATGCTCTGTCCCTGTAGGCTGAAAATATTTCAGTTACTATATTCATTATATATTATTATATAATAACCTTTCCTTCAGTAAAGTTTTCCACTGTAACAGTTTCCTTGACTTTGTACATGTTCTGTAGTCTTTGCTTATTTGTCACCCAGACACTGGCCGTCTCAAAAATCAAGGGAAATTTAAAAAAAAAAAAAAAAAAGGGAAAAAAAAAAAAAGAAATCAAACAAAATAAAAGTAGAAATACAAAGATGCAAAGCCAGCAAACACACAAAATTGTAGCTTTCTGGCTTTAAAGATGTGGAAGAGAAAAGGCTGGAAGAATTGTAATAAGGCTGGAAGTATTGTAATAAGGCTGAAAGTTAAATAGTGCGAAGATGTGGGAGTGGAATCTCAAAATGAGACAAAAGAAAGAAAGAGAAAGGCCAAACAAGAAATGTAAATTATCATAATGAAAACTAAAAGCCTCCCTTCATGTGTCTTAAAAATAGATACTAATGTTTTGCAGATTAACTTTGGTTTTGTAATTATGGACTAACGGAGAAATGAATGTTGGTGAACTAAACTGCTCACTTAGGGAGTGTAGCTAAATCCATGGCATAGCAGAAACAGCTGCTGCCCATTATGCTTTGCTTTTTTGATGATAAGTGGTAAGAAAGGTCAGGAAAAGGTGACCATTCAGCACTTTTTATTATGAGGTAATGGCTCCAATGATGTTAGCAAAATAATTAAAAACACCGTCAGTCCCATTCTCTCTGAAGACACTTAACATTATTTCCATTTCTCCCTGCTGTCCTAAAATGTATTCACATATGGAGTAATATTGGGAGGTAGGGTAAAAATGGAGCAAATCAGAATAAAGGAAGATTTTGTGCATTACATACACAGTCTTAATCCGAAGTCAGTAATTCAGTGTTCTTAAAGTCCACGTTTAAATTGAAGCCATTATTCTTTTTCTTTTAAAAGGAACAGCAGTCCCTGCTCTCTGTTAAATATTTGACTGGAAAGCTTTTTCCTTACCTTGTTTACAAAGCAGATATGAATTTTCACAAAAATATCTTCCTTTGTCTTTTAAGTCATCCCATATGCAAGGGGAAGCTAATATATCATCCTCATAACACAGTAATATTTTTGTGGTGGGTTATCCTTGACTAGCAGTCAAAATGCCAAGCTCCCACACAGCTCTTCAGTCACTCACACATCCACCTACTGGACAAGGAGAGAACATAAAAATAACAGGAATGAGAATGTCTGTGGGTCAAGATAGTGCGTGGGAAATCGCTTACCAATACTGTAATGGGAAAGATAGACTTGACCTGGGGAAAATGAGATTAACTTATTGCTAAGTAAAATAAGTGTTTTGGGTAGTGTGGCTGGGTAATGAGCAGACTGGAGTGGAGAAAGACTTGGGGGTATGAAAAGTTTGACATGATCCGGAAATGTGAGTTTACAGCCCAGAAAGCCAATCATATATTTGGCTGCATCCAAAGAAGTGTAGCTGGCAGGTCAAGGGAGGTAGTTCTCTACTTTGCTCTCAAGAGACCCCACTCATAGTACTGTATTCAGCTCTGGGGCCCCCAGCATCAGAAAGACATGAGCCTGTTAGGGCAGGTCCAGAGGAGAGCCATGAAGATGATCAAAGGGCTGGAGCACCTCTCCCGTTAAGAAAGGCTGAAAGTGTTGGGGTTATTTAGCCTAGAGAATAAAAGGCTCTGGGGTAACTTTATAGGAGCCTTCCAGTACCTAAAGGGGACCTACAGGAAAGATAGAGAGAGACTCTCTACCAGGAAGTGTAGTGGTAAGACAAGGGGACTTTGGACTTGTTTGGACTCTCCCCAGGCTGCAGGGATCATCTGCTCCTCCGTGTTGTGCCTTCTACTCTTCTTTCCTCAGTGACCTTGCTGTTCCCTCTGCAAGGGAACTCCCCTTTATTACTCCCCTCCTTTTCCTGGGTGATGTTTTTTGCTCTTTCTTGAATACATTTTCCACAAAGTGCCACCAACATGACTGATTAGCCCAGCTATGCCCTGCAGTGGAGCTGTTGGATCTGGCTTCAACCAGCTGTGTCTGGCATGGGGCAGCCTCTGCCTCTCCTCACAGAGGATGCCCTGCAACCTCCCCCACTATCAACAACTGGACACTGACATCCAATACAAACTTTTATTAAACCCCATTATACAAAATTTGGCATATTAGAAACACTAAAATGGAAAGCCTTCAGGTAAAGGGCTGGTTTTTACCAGTTTACTCGGTAAATTACTCAGTATTACAGCCGCCGATCACATGACTTGAAGATCAGGTCAGTTGATTGCATTATGTTAACTGAACTTGTCAGGAAGATTTTTGCTTTTCTGTTTGTTTGTTTGCTTACTTTTTTGTTTTGCATTGCTAACTATGATGCTGGTGCCTCATTCAGTTCTCAAACTAGGTAATAACATTAATTTTTCTCACTTGGAATCAGCCATTTCTAAGGTCCTCAATAATTTCTGCTGGACTCTGAAAAAAGTCTAGAAAGTTCAAAATCTGTTTTCAAGGCTCAGTGTTCAGATACATTCCCATGTTTGATATTGACCCCATAGACGCACAGGTGCTGAACTCAGGAGAGGAGTAGAAGAATCAGACCTGTCTAAACCCACAAAGCATTCTGGAAAATAAGTACATGCATGAGACATCTAGTAGCAATGCTTTCCTCCAGTTTCCTTTCTTTATGTGGCACATTAACAACAACAACAACAACAACAACAACAACAAAAAGCATTATGATCACAGAGGAAATTTCCTGCTTCTTAATTTTACTTCTGAATAAGACAAATAAGAATCTTATGGGCCTCATTCATACTTCATGAAAGGATACACTACTTTTTGCACCTACAGGCAGACTGATGTTCCTATCTCATCAAGCTTTAGCTAGAACACACCAAACAATATACTGTATATGACAGAAGATAGAAGAACTTCCTCTCCTGGTTGAGAAGACTTGATAAATTGTAAGTGGATAAGATTTTAGAATGGAGCTTTTGGAGACTATAAAATGTTTTTGTTTGTTTGTTTGTTTGCTTGCTTTTATTTCAGATTTTGGGCTAGAAAATAATTTTATAGATTTTAATGATTAGTAGAAATGTTACTTGGGCAGAAGGAAGAGAGAAAAAAAGGCATATGCTCATTCAGCCGCTGACCCTTGGAAGTCCTTTAAAACTTAAATAATGTCATATGTTAGTTCCTTTCTTTGATGGGTAGTTAGTATAAAATGGTCTGCCTTTGAAGTTAATAGATCCTACATCTACAGCTCAACAATAATAATAATAACACCACATTTGAAATACAAAAGTAACATAAATTGCGGTCATAACTGTTGAGTGAAAATGCAATTCTGTATATTGGCTAAAATGAAAAATTAAAAATACAGAGCAAATAGTGTCCCAGGTCCCTAAACTGCAATGTAGATGATCCAAACAGACTAGTAACATCAGAAATAAGAGATAGAATATTTACCTCTTAGAACTGATCAAGTTTTGGTCACTAGCATATGTGGACTAATGCATCAGTTAAGAGGAAAGATCTTTAGATGATCAATACGAAGAGGGGGGCAGATAACTAGGGTATTTTGGATCTCCCTCTCCAGGCTTTCAGAGGTTCCTTTGGATACTGACCATACAGGAAATACAGACAGTTATTTTAGACGTTTTGGATTGCATCTCTCCTTATCATGATGTCATAGTCATATGCCTCAGGTATTTTTGAAGTGATTGCTGAAATCAATAGATTATATTCAATCCAGTACTGCAATGCAAACTGATGATGTTAACTTGCTTGTCACATGAAAATGTATGCATGAGAAATCAATAAATATAATAGTGCTTAGTAAGAAATAGTTATTCTATACTCATTTTACAACTTATAACAGTATTAGATTACTTATTCCCCATAGGGAAGAAATTTTATTATCTTGCTGTAGCCTGAAAAAAAGACAGGTAGGGTTTAAAAGTAAACAATTTGGATGTGAAGTATCTATTTTTCATATATTAAATTTATAATTTAAAAATGTTTGAAGCAATGGAGAAACTAGTCTCCAAATAATAATAATAATAAGTAATAATGAAAAAACAGTCTGTGAGAGTGTAGCTAGAACAAAATTCTTTATACTTGAACAACCAATAGCCTATTTCCAAAGGTCACTATGAAAACATTAGCATTTAATCAAAAGAACATAGTTTTTCAACAAATTAAAACTTACTAAAGACATCAGAATTTCTTCCTCAAAATCTTGTTATGGATAAAAGGGAAAATACCATCTAGCCATGATTTTACTGTCAGTATATTTAAAGCCTTAGCCATGTAACCAGAATACAAATTATTATTATGAGCCCAAGTAGAATGGGCATTAGCAATTGTCACCCATATTATCTAATCTCTACCTCATGAATGGTCCAGTTAAAGTGTTATGCATTAAATTTCTACTATCTACCTACTTCCTCTGGAACCTTTTCTAGTGTATCCCAGTGGATCAACAGTGGCAGGTTTCCTCAATTTAACCTAAGGAAGCATTATGATGTGCCATCAGCACACTGTCTCTGGGATGTACCAATACTGATCATTGTGAACCCTTCTTTTTCAGTCTTGGGGTCTTCTTAGGGTTGTTTTTATATGGTTCCATAATATTGCTATTGTTTTCATTGCCTCATAATGAAGTTATGAAGTTAGCCTCAGTTAAAAGACCAGTATAAAGACAACATTTCTTATTATGTTATGAGTGACTGAGTTTGTCAGATCCCTAGAATGTGGCATTTAAAGAGTCAAGTGAGAATAGCTTAACCAATAGTCAGGTAGTCACTTGAGCATTAGACAATTGCTGTAATAGCTAAAATTAACTCAGACCAAGACAAGCCCAGATAGCTGCTGAGACCCTGCAATGTCAGGTCAGTACAGCTCCTTTGTCCTTTTACAAGTAATTGCACAAATCATATTTACTGGGCTACAGGTATATCCACGAGAAGAAGATAAAATGTTATCCTTTTTCTTTTAATAATTCCTACGCAGCCAAGAAAAGTTAATTTCAGTTATTAGTCTTGAAAGATTCTGTATTTTCCATCTTTACCTGTACATTTTATATCACCTCCTTTTCATAAAAAGCAAAAATTCAGCTAGCTCTGTGATTCACAGAGTATTGGATTGGACTCCATCTCATTCCAAACTGTTTATCCTCCGCCAGTCTCATTGTTAGTTTCAGAAATGCAAGAGAGAAGTTTTGACTGCTCAGTCAAAATAAGTTAGGAAACCTAAAATGTCCAACATGTCTCTGTTTACAATATGGTATCCATAAATTCACATCTGCTGTAGCTAGAAATGGAAATTTAGTTGAGTCCTACATATTGTAGATGCTGAGTAAGCAAAAGTCAAAATACTACTGAAGTAAAGCAAACAATACAAAATGATTTATATGTGCAGTGTCAGTATCCCAGGTGGATAGATATCAAAACATCTCAGAACAGACAAAACATTGAAAATATATGGAATATTTCCCCACAGAGATGCAGATGGTTGCTTGTCTTCTCTGCCATGTTTTAAACTGGTTAGAAGTAACTGTGTCTTGGAAAACAGGCAACATTAATTCATCCATATATACCAATATGAGAAATTCAGAGGGCAAAGTCTCCAAATTGTTAAGTGGTGGCAGGAAATAGGTGGTGCTTTGCATGCACAATAGCAGACATGAAGGCACATGGGAGCTCTGTTGGTGTGGATCTTGGCAACAGTAAAATATTTTTATCTACAATCTGTCTCTTACCCTCATTAGTACCAGATACTTCAATAGGTGATAGCAATATATATGTACATATATGTATGTATATATGTATATGTTACACTTTATATATGTTTCTGATTCAAACAGTCTACTTATTATTCTGCCTTATTGTGTATAAAATATTTTTGTGTACAGCAGTAATACTTTTATTTATAGTAAAGTGATGAAGGCCAGATGGCGGAAGTGCTAGGTAAAGTGGAATCACCTTGAATCTGTTCTAAACCTGTATTATTTTATATACTCTTGTTTTGGTCTGGTACTTTGGGATGAGTGGAATGGGGTTATTGTTATCATATATTATTCCAAATAAAACTTACTCCTTGCTTTTGTTGTTGTTGTTGTTGTTCTGCATTGTCTAGAGACTTATATCTCAATATAGTACATCAAACAGTTTAAAACGGAGATGGGATTTTAAATAATATAAATTGTTGTATAAGCATACTGTTATGTAAACTTACTGTTTTGCAAACTTATGATATGAGGAATGTAGATGGCAATCTTACTGGGGTACAGTGCTTCTCAGGAAAAGGATCCCATGCATGTTGATTTGGAAACTATTCAAGAACAACACTATAAACAACCATTTTAAAAACAAATCTGCTACCAGTGCAATTTCAGCTGGAGTAGAGACATGAAGTACTTTTAACGCTTAGATGAAGCTTGTAAGATAGCAGACAGCCTCATTTCCATAGCAGCCAAATTTTATGAAGCCCTAAGCCAATTATTTAATTAGCTAATTTGCTCAGTCACAAATAATTTGCACGTAGCTCTAAATGTCAGATTTGAAAACACTAGGGAGACTTAGTCCTAGTGGAAAGTATATTGTTGAGACTTGAATTCCCTTACAAAGTTTTTCCAAGAAGTCTCAACAGGTTTGAGAGATAGAGATCAGTTTCCATTGGTGATTGCATTGAGGAGTGGGGAGGAAAGAGGAGAAAACAGTAATATGAATCTTAATAGATGATAAATGATGAGATTGGTTGCTTAAATAATGATCACAAATATACTATATCTCTATTATCTCATTTTAACTCATTGAAAAATTTCTGGGCCTGTGCATGTTGATGAGACAAGCAGACTTGTCCACTTTCCCACCAATATTAGGAAAGGTGATTTTAGCCCTCTGGAGGAAAATGAATGTTTACATTTTCCTTTAGCCTGTATACTTTCTAGTAATTTATTCTGTTCCGATCTCCAAATCTATTTTGTTTTCCAGAATTCCATATCTACTTTGCTCATTAATCCTTTGTGCCTGCATAGTGCAACTTTTCAAACTGCCATGCCTCCTTCCAGTCTTGTGTGTGCTTTTCCTGTAATTTTCCAGAGTGAGAAGAAAGCAAAAGAACTTCAAAACTCTCAACCTGTCTTTTGCCCCCTTGCCAATGTACACTAAGAGAACTGGTGAATTTCTTCAGCAGAGCTTTTGTCACTGAGTGAGAAGAGCCATTCTAAAAAAAAAAAAAAAAAAGAAAAGTATTTCCAAGAACAACAACACAACCTTATCCCTCCCAAAATCAGGTAATTTAGGAGACATTCCTGAGTGCTGGCGTTAGCAGGGTCATGGGGAGGTAAGCACAGTGAGAGAAGCTTTGGAAGAATTCCTTGTGGGTTAGCATTAACAATTTCTCCCCAACAACTGACATTCCCCAAAACATTTTCAAAATGTCCTTGCAGAAGATCCCGTTCCCCACATAGCACAGTCTTTCCTTTATATGTCTTCTAATTAGATCTCATTTTCCTTAGCACATTTTTTCCCCTTAGCAGATACTTCTCTCTCTGCACAGATACATTTGGTCTCCTCTATTAAGATTATAGTTATTGAGTTTTCAGGAGAAAAGATAAATACTGCTCACAAGTGGGATGATAAAGGCAAATCAAAGTTGTCGGACACCAACATGGCTTTTGTACAGTCTGAAATCCTGATTTCTGAATACTAAGTAATTGCACAGAGATATCTGAATGTTTTTGTTCTTGATGTTCTCCTCTCACACAAGCACTCACACATACACACATATGTAACTCCATTCTTTTTCAGCTATCACAGAAATATATGGGTTTTGCTTCACAAATAAAGAAAACTGGCTGCTAAACTACTGTTATTATCTCTATTTTCTGTTTTACTGTTTATCGCTTCTAGAGACAAAAGGATAATTAAAATACTTCTTTTATATTGTCAAAAAGCTAATTAAAGAAAGTTAAAAATAATATCAACAAATAAAACTTTATCATAAACAACAACAACAAAAGAACAGCACTCAAGGCCAAACAAGCAGATGCCCAGCAATCCCTAATCTCTCTAGTTTAACACATAATTCATCCCTTATATAAATGCTAAAGGTAAAATTGGCACAAAGAACATAGATGTTTATCCCCAAGCCACAGCAATAAAGCTGGCTTCATGTGGCATGATAAGTAAATGCAGATACATATTAAAGGTATTATTGCCGTACCACCTTATTTCTTTTGCATTGTAGTCAAAACCTTCCATCTGTTGTACAATATTAAGCTCCCCTATTTAATCTCCTTTTTGTTTAATTTTCATTATTTTTTTCAAGGACCAGTTTTAATGTTTTAATATCTTACTGTAACAATTGTCAACCTTGTCTATGTCATTTTCTTGCAGTTTCTTTATCATCTACATATATCAGTTGTATATAGTATATGTATCATCTACATATATCTACATATTATCCAGCTGAAATATAAACAGTCATAATATTTTCTCTAAATATTGCATAAGTATACAATAGGATGTGTGTACATCAGAAATTTATATACTAATGTTTCATAACAAATAATGAATTTTGTTGGTGTATGACTTTATATGATGACTTTATGTGTGCATGACTTTATGGTGTATGACTGATACGATGAAAATGCTCTATGTTTGAATTCAGCTGAAAATTATTATTATTATTATTTTAAATATATAAGAGTTTAGCCAAGAGAAATTATTCATTTTGGCTGCTGTTTTATGTGAAAATACAAAGTAAGTGGTTATCTGTTGGTTTGGTTTGGTTTGGATTGGTTTGGTTTGGTTTGGTTGGTGTTCTTTTTTTTTATTTATTTATTTATTTATTTTTTGTCTTATGAGTGTACTCATAAGACTTGTGTTCCAGACCCCTCAGCAGCTTCCCAGCCCTTCTCTGGACATATTCCAGGGCCTTGATGTCCTTCTTGTACTGAGGGGCCCCAAACTGAACACAGTACTCAAGGCCTCACCAGAGCAGAGTACAGGGGGATGATCACCTCCCTGATCCTGCTGGCTACACTATTCCTGATACAAGCCAGGATGCCACTGGCCTTCTTGTCACCTGGCACACTGCCGATTCATGTTCAGGCAAGCATCAACCAGCACTTCCAGATCCTTTTCTTCTGCACAGCTTTTGAACCACTCTGCCCCAAGCCTGTAGCGTTGCATGGGGTTGTTGTGACCAAAGTGCAGCACCTGGCACTTGGTTTTGTTGAACTTCATCCCATTAGCCTCAGCCCATTGATCCATCATGTCCAGGTCCCTCTGCAGGGCCTTTCTAAGCTCCAGCAAAAGATCAACTCTTCTCCCCAACTTGGTGTCATCTGCAAACTTACTGAGGGAACACTCAATTCCCTCATCCAAATTATCAACAAAGATGACACTGGTAGCAATACAGCCTTGTTGTTGTTGTTGCTGATGTTTTCTTATGACTGTGATATAGTACTGTTTAGATAGCTGTAATTAGTGCCGGTGGCAAGCTGTATGGTGATATTTTGGAATTTCTCTCTGTATTTCACTTTTGCAGGAATCTATGACTTTGTTTCTCTTTCCTTGATTTAACTTAAAATGTATTTTAATGAAAAAAAAAAAAAAAGGATTATGGACATTTTAAAAACTTATATAATCTTAATTAGGGAGAATCATATAATCTTAATTTGGGAGAATCTATTAATTTATAAAATTAAATCATTGAAAGAAACCAGATTGACTAGCAGAGCAGTAATACATGTGTGCAGTTAAAGGCCAAAGGAGAGATCCTCAGCCTGTCATGACAGCTGACATGCCAAAGAGATAGCTCTATGCACTACCAAGAGCCAGTTGCTCCCAAAAAAGGTATTTTCCTGAAATCATGTAAATATTCACAGGAAGGATATGGGTGAATCGCCTAGGGGAACTGTTTGAATCTCATGTTCTTACAGATATTTTGAAAGGTGTAATTAAAAGGAAAACATACTAATACAGGGGATAGTGCATATCAAAATGAATGTGGTAATAATTAAGAGTCTCACAAGCATAAGAAGCTGCCAGCCACCTCTGAGATAGATGGGAAGTTTAAGGGCTTGTAGTACATTGTACATTGATATCGGGCTTTTACTGTACTTCAAACTGATTTGAATAATTTTACTTCAAAATAAAGGTAGAATGCCCTGTCTTAAGGCTATTCTCATCTTACTCATGATTTCTGGAGGCTATAGCAAACACATCTTTTTCATTTTCTTGTTTTCTTCTCAAGAGTGAAGACAAACCATTAGAAGACAAGATGATGGAGGAAATGTGTATGAAAACAGTAGTTTGACAGTCTCACATTTTGTAAGGTGTTTTAATTAACTTCATAAAATGGGATTCATCTCACATACCTTCAGAGAACTAAAAAGTAATTATCTTTGCCTGTTCCAGTCATCTCATTTCCCTTTCTTGGCTGAGAAATAGGTGGCCGAATTCCCTTCTAAAACAAGTCTCTAAAATCACCCTCTGGAGATGTCAGTATCCCTCCACTCACTGTATATAGGGAACCTCTGATTAACAGCTTACATTTAGATGACTTAGTGATACCTAAAATTAAATAAAATTAATATCATCCATTCTCCCTGTGCAGCTATTTATATTCCCTCCCAAAAAGGCAATCCTAATATGCCACTATAGAATCACATAATCACAGAATCATTTAGGTTGGAAGAGACCTCCAAGATCACCTAGTCCAACCTCTGACCTAACACTAACATACTCCACTAAACCATATCAATAAGTTCTACATCTAAATGTCTTTTAAAGACATCCAGGGATGGTGACTCAACCTCTTCCCTGGGAAGCCTATTCCAATGCCTAACAACCCTTTCGGTAAAGAAGTTTTTCATATCCAACCTAAACCTCCCCTGGCGTAACTTTACCCCTTTCCCCCCTCATCCTATCACCGGGCACGTGAGAGAACAGACCAATCCCCACCTCGCTACAGCCTCCTTTAAGGTACCTGTGGAGTGCAATAAGGTCGCCCCTGAGCCTCCTCTTCTCCAGGCTAAACAACCGCATCTCCCTCAGCCACTCCTCATAACACTTGTTCTCCAGACCCCTCACCAGCTTTCTAGCCCTTCTCTGGACATGCTCCAGCACCTCTAAGTCCTTCCTGTAGTGAGGGGCCCAAAGCTGAACACAGTATTTGAGGTGCGGCCTCACTGGAGCCAAGTAAAGGGGATAATCACTTCCCTAGTCCTGCTGGCCACACTGTTTTTGATACAAACCAGGATGCTGTTGGCCTTCTTGGCCACCTGAGCACACTGCTTGCTCATATTCAGCCAACTATCAACCAATACTCCCAGGTCCTTCTCTGCTAGGCAGCTTTCAACCACTCATCTCCTAGCCTGTAGCACTGCTTGGGGTTGTTGTGCAGGACCCGGCACTTGGTCTTGTTGAAATTCATACAGATGGGCCTCAACCTATCCAGATCCTCCTGCAGAGCCTTCCTACTGTTGAGCAGATCAACTATTTGACAGTTTTTTTCTTCTGTTAAATAGTACTAGTTTGTCATACACACTGTACAATAATAGATAAGAATCATAAAACCATAGAAAATGATGACATGAACTCTCTGAATTGTGTTTTTTATTTGTTTGTTTTTCGGTGAAAACACAGATGTTCATGATAAGAGGGTTTTGTTTGTTTGTTTCTTTCTTTCTTTCTTTTTTCCAAATAGTAAAAAAAAATAGTAAAATAAGCTTTCTTAGTTCCGATACCAGTTCTTCTGGATAGATTTGTGCCATTCACTATGCAGTAACATCCAGAGAAAAACATTAAAATTAAGCATCACTATGATGACATAATGAACACAAGACCTTGTCTCTGACAAATTATGGCTGAACTGGTGTCAATGGGATTATTGTCATTGACTTTTTCACAAGACTAAAATTTGGAGTCTTGTTCTATCAGTCTATGGCAGATCAGAGAAGGACATTCTGAATTAAACTGCACACTTATAGACACCTTATATGGAAAATCAAGGCTTATCTTAGCTGCATAAACAGTAAAATAATAGAATAATGGAATGGTTTGGTTTGGAAGGGACCTTTAAAGATCATGTAGTCCAACCCCCCTGCCATGGACTTGGACATGGATGCCATGGACATCTTTTACTAGATCTAGCCCAACTTTGAACAATTCCAATGATGGGGCATCCACATCCCGTGTCTCACCACTTTCATCATGAAAAAGTTGTTCATTATATGTAATCTAAATCGACTTTCTTTCAGTTTAAAACCATTGTCCCTTGTTCTGATGCTACAGACTTTGGTAAAAAGTCCTTTTCTGACTTTTTTAAGTACTGAAAGGCTGCAATAAACTCTCTCTGGATTGTTTCAACAACCCCAGCTATCTCCAACTTCTTTCATATGAGAGGGGTTCCAGCTCTCTGATCATTTTCATGGTCCTCCTCTGCGCTCACTTTAACAGGTCAGTGTCTTTCCTGTACTCAAGCCCCCAGAGCTGAATGCAGTACTCCAAGTGAGGTTTCATGAGGGCAGAATAGAGGAGGAGAAACACCTCCCTTGATCTGCTAGCCACGCTTTCCATTATTTTGCTTTCAGTTGTTTTCTGCAGAGGTGTCCCTGTAGTGGTGATAGACAGTAGTTTAACCTGTCACCTGTAGTGCAACTTCTTTTGTTATTGGCTTCTATATTAAGAAAGGTGCAAAACCAGAAGCCCAACATTTCCATTCAGGATATTGTATTATCCCATTTCATCTATATAGAGTGGATAAAGGTAAAACTGATATCGGAAAATGAGCAGCCATGTTTACTTGCTCTTTGTACTTTCTGTCAGATCCCTTCACGATACATTTGCTTTTTTCATTAGCAGTGAACTTCCACTTCATAAGTTCAATTTGAACCAAAGCTTTAGTTGTTGCTCTTGTCAAAGTGCAATGACCTGTACAGCAGCCCAAGGAAAGCTCTACCCTATTGTGGGCAGAGTTCTGTATCATGTTCTGTATCTGTTCCTGGTAACTATATCTGGAATACCTAATTTCATCCTGCTAGGTTTTAAATCTTACTGTGTTTAAATTAGGCATAAAAGTGTTCAGTGAATGACTGTAATGCTTGTGTCATGACTTCCTAATACGAACAAAGTTTTGCTTGCCAAAAATAAGCGAAAACTGTCTTAAAACTGTTCTAATTTACAAGTCAGACAGTATCAAGTTAGAGCACAGAAATTACTGTGTACTCCACTGAGCGGGTCCTAAATAAATACCACTCAACAACAACACCAAACACACATGCATACACACACACAAAGTCAACAACAGGACTGTCATGTCCAGTTCACAAAACAAGTTTAACTCATCAAAGTACACAAGTCAGTTAGTACGTAAATATATAAAGTGCAACATGTAAATAAATCCTACATTGAAACTTCAGAAATAAATAGAATGCAGGAAGCCACAACTATTTTTTGCTTGAAAAAAGTACACAGTGACCTGTCTGGGTATCAAACAAAATGTGTTTGACTTGTGTGGATTTACATGACAAGATTTGTCTGTGTAGTTATAGGATGTCTGCCTTTAGCTATACCATTTCCTAGTCTTTTATTTATTAGCCTTCCAAATGAGTTTGGCTTTGAAGATGCTATCATAGACAGCATAAAATGTATATTATTCAGAAACAGAAAGAAAGATTGAATGGTATGCCTGCATGTTTTTAACAAAGTTAAAGAACTAAAGTCTACTAAAAGGTAATGAACTGTGTTCCTACCTAGTGTGATTCCTTTACTTCTTTGCCTTCATTGGCTGTGTTCATTGAATAATTCTGGCTCAAAAGTTTCAGATCTATTTTAGAATTATAGTTTTCTGAAGACGCTTCATATTTATAAAGTAACTGACATTTCAACAGCTGCCTCAGCAAAGGAAAAAACACTGCAAGAGCAGAGATTCTTTCTGCTTTCAAGAAGTAGCTACCTGGTCAAGCGGTCAAGACTAAGGAACATTGGCAAGCAGTTTGCAAATGTTCTGAACCTATTCTGTAGATAAAATAACTACTCTTTCCAGAATTCTCACTGGGGTAGATAAAGGATGTTGTGGCAAAAATCTCAACGGAATGTTATATTATTAACTGACAGTGAAGCAATTAAAGAAGTAAAGTTTTCTGAGTAACTGTTGCTAACATAACCATATTTACATCATCATGTTCTCTCCACTTGCCTACTGAAAATCATTCTGAAAAAAAAAAAGTGATTAAAATTGTTAATTATAACATATATTTTTTTTCTTATCTTTTTTCCTCTCCCCTCCTCTCTAAAACTCTGCATTAGTTTATCCCAAGACAAAGTGTGTGAGGCTTAAGGGAGCCATAATACTTAAAAAAAAAAAAAAAAAAAAAAAAAAAAAAGGGAACTTAATTTCAAAACTATTGTCAAAAGCAAAAAGACTTTGAATACTACCTGAAAGGTGGAAATCCCCATACCTCACTGTTGTGAAGCTCCTTTTAAAGCCTTGATGGAAAACATGAAACCCTCAATTCATCGTTCATCTCCAGTTTAGATTGAAATTGTATAAAGTCAGTAAAAAGCATTATTCTGTACTCAGAGAAACAACTGAAATATTTTGGGGAGGGTGTTTAAAGATGCAACAAATAACATCAGCTTTTGGAAAATACTGAGACACTGGAATATCATAGCTAACCCGAAGGAAGACACTGTAGAAGACATGAGGCAGAAAGATTGCATACTGTGCCTGAAATCTGTGGAAGCATTCAGTAAACATTATGAACTGCATGGTTCAGCTGTATTATGTACTCATGATACCCTGGTATGATATATACATCTACTTATCATGCAGAGAGGGACCAGCTGTAGCTCTTAAGAGCCTACGGCCCCTTCGAGAGACAGAAGGAGGAAGTACAAGCCTTGAGCAAAGTGCCTAAGAGTCATTATACCTTTGAAAGCAATTTCTTTATCATTCAGCAGAATTATTACTATGGAGTTTCAGGTCAACATATTACCATAAGATGTCAGATCTTATGGGAGAGAGGGAGTCTTCCTGAAAATTGACTAATGTAAAATACAGACAAAAAAATGAATTGGATTAAAATGAAAACAAATTTATGTGTTGCATTCAAAAATGAACCACTGGATGTAAAATACTGTCTTCACTCATACTTTCAAGCTTCAGTGCAATTAATTTGGGGCTTACATTAACAACTATTGTCATTCATAATGTTAACATAACTAAGAGAATCCTATTTGTCATTTTCTATGACCTTGGCAAACATTTAAACAAACACAAAAATTTATTTTCATGACAGTCGCAGCAAAACTAATGGAAAAGTCACTATTGCAATCCCTCCAAAATCCAATCAAATAAATGACTCATTATTCAGCTGTTTTTATTTTATTTTTTTTTTTATTTTTATTTTTTTACTTCAATTTCTCACATCTTTCATTCAGTTTATTGACTTTAATCAACCCACAGTTATTCACTGTTCTACAATGTATACCCCACTTTACATACAATACACAATAACACAAATTTCTGATATTTATATGAGGCAAATTTTCATTTTCATGAAAACATTTATACAAATGTAATGGTGATGATGATGATGACAGTGATGAAGATATCAGGTCCTATTATCCTAACACTTCCCACATTTTTCTACTTGAGACTCTAAGAATTAATTACATGGAAGGTATCAGGTTGCACCTGCAATTCTTTTGTATGTTGCTATAACAGGATTGTTATGGAAACCTGTGGGGTATGTGAGATTTTATTTTAATTTTTGTTTCTTTTCAATACTATAATGAGTTAAAGAAAGGGATGTTTCCTTGCATCTGCATTATTACCTGAATTTAATCTTCCAATGAAAGAGTATGCTTTAAAATATACTAATATAACCAAAAATTGGAAAAACTTGGTATATGATTATGTTCTAAAAGTCCTCACAACAGAAAACAACAGCAACAACAAAACAACACTATTTTAGTCCCAAAAATACAGACCGAAACAGAAAAAAAATTAGAACATTTGGACAGTATTAAATATGTAACTGTAAATGACCCCCTGTCAATATTTGATGACACTAGCTGTGACAATAAGTAGTGTCTTTCTGACTTACACAATACTGTGATATCATCGTTATAATGACAACTGGAAGACATGAAAGGAACTCATACATTTCAGCAGTACAGTTCATATTGAGTTCACTTGGAGATGCCACCACATCCTTCTAAAGATACAGTGCTGAGACCATTGGTCTCTTAGGAATCCCAGATACTTTGTCTAGATACAAAAAATCTTAGAACATTTTAGTATTTTATACATTGATGACTGCCCCCTAACCATACCATTTATGATATTTATACCACTGAAAGATTATAGTTTTACCTGCATTTAATCTAACATAAGTTAATTTCAAAAGTTTGGTTTTGAAATTCATTTTCACTGTTTTCAAGAGAAGTGGACAAGGCCAGTTTTACTTGTATATTTTATTTTGGTATATGAAGTACTATGGAACAGCCATTAAGATTTTCCACTAGTCTTCACACAAATAGAGTGAAAATGTAACGTCTCTTCATATGAAGGAAAGAATCTGTTGTATACAATTTCCTTTATAGATGTCAGTATTATGATGGTCAAACGATTAGAAAGAATTGCAATGAAAAGTAAATTGGGGTAAATCTCAGTCAAAATTATGCTAAAATATTGTAAATATAAGTTTTCAAAATTTGAAATCTATCTCTGTATTTATTTTTACTGTAAAATGAAGCCTGATATTTATCTACTCTTTTCAGTTAATCTTCTTTCTACTGGTTATCTTTAAGACCAGTAACTTTATGCTTCCTTTTAAACTCATCATTAATAACCATGTATAGCTGACTAGATATGGTTTATAATTTGTTCATTAAGTTTTTGACTTCACTGGGGTTTAAAATCTTTCTAACCCTCTTTCCTCATATACTATATAAGGATGAAGCAGCAAACAAGAAACTTTGTGATCACAAGTTTTTTTTTTTTTTTCCTTTAATTTTGCATGAGTTATTTTAAATTTATGAATTACAAATGCTGTTTTTAATTTGACTTGCACATCATTTAGACATTAGGTAAAGCAACACATTGTTTATTAAGAATTTCATGATGTCTTCTAAATGATCCACACAAAACCATATATTTTATCTTGGGTGAAATGTCAAATCTTGCCAAAAGTAGCCAAAATTTTGAAGTGTTTTATTTTAGTGTCCACTAGATACTTCAAGGAAATGCAAATAAAATCAATTCTCCTTTTCATTATCATAATACAAAAGGAGAAATTATTACATAGCCTTCAAATGAAAATCTATTTAACCTTGATTAATAGCAAAAAGGGCTTTTCTTTCCTGCTATCATCCCTTTCTTATCTACCAATACAAGAGTTAAAATGGCTTTAATTGAAAGTTCAGTTGTTGCAAAAATGATTTTTTTTTTTCAGTTTCTTCTTAGTTAATTTCTTTTTCATGTATGCACACAGAGAAATTAAAAGTAAAGGTTTTGCAATAATTTCACATTCAACATGCTGTATATCTTAAGCTGGAGTTTTTTCCTAACCTGTTTATTCACATAATTTGTATGTGGCTAATACCAAATACTGCAAATGATTGTACAGTCATTTTGTGCAGTATGATGATACTGCAAAAAGATTTACTTATTCTTTTCATAGATTAGTAAAATATCTTTTGTTTGTTTGTTTTGTTTTGTTTTGTTTTTTAAAGGTGGTATTTACTTTAGACGTCTGTCTTCATTTTCCTTTCTTTCATGACTGTTCTAGACTGATAATGCTACATAATAAAACTAACAAAATATGTATGAATAATAATAGATGAAGGAGCATTTTAATAGCTGCTTCTTCTTCTTCTTCCCATTAAGATATACAAATGCTATAATGAAACCACCTCTCCATCTTCTTTTTAATAAACTAAGCAGATTGAATACGTTCACAGTAAACCATTTTTTTGTTGTTGTTCCTTACGGATTCTATTTTATAGCCTCACAAGTCTTTAATATACTAACCTTTCAAGACTAACCTCGGCAAAACTTTTCTCATTATCTTTAAGATTACACCTGACAAAAAACACTGAAAAAGACACATTATTGTCTTAGTCCTACTCACTGTAGTATTACTTCTACAATTCATACATCCAAACTCCATATTGCTCTATGTTTGAGAGCTAGAGTTACCTTTTTGTTGACAGTTCTTATTCCTTTCCAAAGTAATAACTTTCCATTTTCAGTGGGAATGCATTCCCATTTCCTAAATAAACACAAATACTGTATTGAGATTATTATTGAAATTGAAGTATTGTCAGATGTATACACACATAGTGGCCCCATCTTAAGTTTTTTGTAATAACTTTATATGACTGCTTATGCCTAACATAGTTTATCACTCCACTACTTTGTGTCATTCACATATTCTATAATTAATTATACACTGACTTCATTTGTAAACAGCAACAACAATACAAAACCATGAGCTTGCCAACTGCAACCGCCCCTTTTAGTGATGATTTCCACTGACATCCACTTTTAGCTCAGTTCTTATTCTGTTGAGCTTGAACTTTGCACAGTGTCTGCTGGCCTCTTCTGGCTCTAAAGTCTGTGACTTCTTGAACATTGTGGTTCACTTACTTTTCTTGAAGGGCTTTGGAGATCTCAAAGCACTATCCTCAACATGATCCTAACATATACCATAATGAATAACAAAAAAATGTAGTCAAATCCCACATACCACTACCTCAGTCATGCATATGCCAGGGTCTGAAGTAATTTTCATTGCTCTGTGCTGAAGCGGTCATATCTGTTCCTGATATTTTTCACATTCATCTGAAACTGAGACTTTTGTACCTGGGGGGTGTTTAAGGAAAGCTTGGACCTGGTGCTTAGGGACATGGTTTATTGGGTGACATTGGTAGTAGGGTGATGGTTGGACCAGATGATCTTGAAGGTCGTTTCCAACCTTAATGATTGTATGATTCTATATTAATTGTTCTGAGGTGCTGAAAGGTATGCTTAATCTTAAGCAAGGCCATTGAGCTAAATTTAAGAGCATTGGATCAGATATAAGAGCCTAGGAGGAAGATAAACTTAAATGATCAAATCATCCCTTCTGAACTCAAACTCTATGACATTTTTCATGCACTTAGTTTTGACTAGCATGTGGAAAAAATAAGTCAGTCCATCTTTCTGGCTAAAAACAGGAAGCACAAAACACCCTTTTATTTTTTATTTGTAGTCATCTAAATTTTCAATTTCTTCCCTCATCTTGCCTCATCTTCCCTCATCCCATATCTTCTTATGTCTATACCTTTTCCTGCTTGGTTTTAGTCAACTAATTTGGGGCTGCATTTTTAAGACTATATAAAACTAACATTGTTATACAGTTTTTCTGACAGGTGAAGCCCTCATACAAAGCAAGACGAATGGGATGTCAGTTTTCCCTATCATGGGATCCCCATTTAGTGATCCAAATGAGAACTGAGAGAACTTGTCACAGAGGCAAGACAGACTAGATATGGCTTTAAATAGGAATCCAAATCTCATATAGTTTTGAAGCTACTGCTAGAACACCAAATTTGTCATAAAAAGACTTGTCTGGAGTTCATTATGGTAAAAGCTGAGAGTGTTTTATCTGGACACTCTCAAGCCCTCCTATAGTAGGAATGTGTGCTAGTTACAGACCTCGGAAAAAAAAAAAAAAAAAAAAAAGAAAAAAAAAGAAAAAAAAAAAGTGCTTTTGCAGTGTTTTCTTCCTGCTTTCCTTTGGATTGAATCTCTATGGAATATCTCCTCCTGGCATATAAGTATTTCTTTTCCTTGTTTGTCTTTTTCGGCTTTTTTGTTAAACTTGGAGGTGTGTTTGCAATGTCAATTCAAAGTCCCTTGAGACTTGGCTGAGACTTGAGGTGAGGTGTTAAACTTCACAAGGCTGAATTGGAACACTTAAGGTGAGAGACAGGGTTTTAATCACTTGCACTGTGGCTGCCACACTAGAAACTTTGTGACCTCAACTGAGTTTTCTTTCACTCAGAGTCCAAAATCAATAAAAGTATTCATGACTGGAGAAATGACTTGTGTTTAACTTTGGCCCCAAAGTTGGGAGACATCAAAAAGCATATTTCTCTAATATCCAGTTTATAAACCATGACTCTGAAACCCTGAATTTTACTGTTTTGAATTCCATGTTTTCTAAATAATTCAGAACTGCAGCACCATCATTGACAGAATATTTAATCCTCTTGCTTCACATTCTTATTTTCCTCACATCATGAAGATTTGATCTTTTACTAAGTACATTGATGCACCTTGCCCTTTTTGTAAGAAATGTCATTATTATTATTATCTTAAATATACAGTCTTGGGATTTGGATGGATCACCTGTAGTCTTCCAAATATTTTATTTTAGCATATTTATTACTTATTACAATGACAAAATATATATCTAAAATATATATCTAAATATATATAGAGATATAAAATATAAATATAAAATATATAAACTATAAACTTGTATAGATGTTAGAAAATAAAGTGGTTCAAATTTAATAGTCAACGTCCTTTTTTTTTAAAAAAAAAAAAAAAAAGTACTCCTGGTTAGCAACTGTTGTTGAATTGTTCACAGTTTAACGTGGAACACATTGATATCAAAGCTATATTGAGGACAAGCTGTCTAGGCTAAAACATTAATTGGTCATATACACACTGTAATCATTTATTTTTATTTATAGCATATGTATATCTCACTGCAACCCAGTAAGATATTCAATATGGTGTACAAATAAACTCCTTGGATTGTGCTGCACACAATTCTGCTGCAATTATCCCAGGGGTATGGGACAGTGACATTTTGATTATTTCACTCAGCATCTGTGTACTTGGATATTAATAGTTTTGAGGCAGAAAGAAATGAAGCTGTGACTAAAAACACCACATGCTTCCTGATGAGGATCCTAGCCCTGCAATTGTATCTCTTCTTGTGACTTTTAAAGAGCTTGTAAATGGTAGGATGATTGTCAAACCTGTTCATGTCTTTTTGTTAACCAGCAAAGTATGCTGTAAATATATGGCTGTAGAGAAAAATGAAATAGACCTTCTTAGGCATTTTTGTGGCATAATAGTAGGAATTAGAAAGATATTCATCACTCATAAAGTGAATCTGAAGCCAGGCCCTATTTGGTGAAAGAAAAGGAAAAAGTTGATACAGATACAATGTTGTATAATTCTGATGTTAGAAAATAACTTCCCACAGAAACTTAATCTATACCCAGCAATATTTCTTCAAGTATCTATCACTAAGAAACACTAAATGTAACTTCTGACAATTTGAGTTTGATGCAATATAACAAGATTAAAGGACAAGTGAAAAGTACTCTACATATGTACAAACCATCAGCTGAACAAATATAAGATAGGAAACAACTGGCCAAATGGGAATGATCTGGGAATTACAAAGGATTTCAAATAGATCATGAGTCAACTGTATCATGTTGTTACAAAGAAAGCAAATATCAGACTGCTGTGTACAGGCAGAGCATACTCTGCAAAACATATCCAGTAATCCTTCTGCTTACTCAGCACTGTTCAAATCTTAGTTGAAATGCTGTGGCCAGCAATGTGCCCAGCAAGTCAGAGGGAGAGGTAAATGTAGGAACTGAACTGTAGTTCAGATATGTGGAAAATGCTTTACAACAGTAAAGACAATAAGTATCAGAACAAATGTCCTAGGGACTTTGTAAACACCCTACCTTTTGGAAGCATTTGAGGTTAGACTGAGGAATCATCATTCAGGAATGACATGCTGATAATGATGACACAATGACAGCCAATCCTGCTTTGGACTGAGGAATGGTCCAGATCCTTCCTAGCAACATTTTCTAGGACTAATCACTCTCTATTTTCCAATTTTCTTAGATAGGTGAAGAAAACGGGTATATAATACCTCATTAGGTTTGTAGTTAAGAGTCAAAAACAAAACAAAACAAACAAACAAACAAAAAAAAGATTTTTTCCCAAAAAAGCTTTAGTAAGACTATTGAATATAAAATGTTTTTTTTATTTCATTCTGAATGAAAGCAAGCTTTGTTGTTCCTTTGATCTGAAAAGAAATGTGCTTTCCAAAATAAGGTTCATCATGAGGCAAACTGATTTTTTTTTTTTAAGTTTAGTTTATTTTAGTTTTTGTTTGTATGTTTGTTTTTCTTTAATGTAAATTATTTTATCTCTAAAGAACAGAAATCTACTCATAAATCCCTGCAGTTGCCTTTAGTGAACACTGAAAAGTTCACTTTCACAAAGTTTGCAGATGTTTCCTTTGATTATTCACAAAAACTATGTAAATACAATATTGTAGGAAGATTAGTGCAACTGATGGAAGTGTTTATACATTTCACGCAATTTAGCAATCCATGGAAGCAGGACAAAGATCAAGGTGTGCTGTCTGACCAGCTTTCCCTTATAATTCATCAACCAGGCTTTGTCTCTCTAGCAGATGAAATCATAATGTAAAGGTTTTTTGTTATTGTTTTTGTTGATGATTTCAGAAAGTCCAATGGGAACTGATTATTATATGATATATATTCTGTTTTGTGAAGACAGTCACTTTCTTAAAGTTTTTTTTTTCTTTTGTTAATGTAAAGTTCCTTAAAGTGATCTTATTTTCCAGATCACGTCCTTTATTGAATCTTTACTGAAGTTATATCTACAGAGAGACATATATAATCAAATGTTATAAAATTTATTTACTTTGTTTGAGTAGTGGGGAAAAATACTGCAATAGTCAATTTTAAATTATCAATTCTGACATGAACATAGGATGTCAGGATACTATTTCCATATAGCCCCTTTTCAGGCCTGCTAGATGGCTTAGAAAGGTGTTAACATTAGTCAGAGAGAATCAAGACTTTAAATCAAACCTGAATGTCTATCTAAAAGATACATTGTCCCTCAAGCAGAAGATATGAACTTGATGCGTGAAATATTAGTTCAGATTTTATGGCCTGTTACACAGTTGGTTGGAATAGATAATCATAATGGTCTTTCCATCCTTACAGTATATGAATCTGAATTCAACATGAGAAGATTGAGAAACAAAGGAAAACTCAATGAAAGTAAACAATCTTAAAACCAATAAAAACTACAGTAATCGGAAAAAAAAAGAAACAAGAAAAAGGAAACAAACCACACACACAAAGAAAAGCTCCTTATTTTTTGACTCACTTTAACAGAGTAAAAATAAATAAATAAATAAATTTCCCCCTTCCTCAAATTAACTCCTAATCAAGCAACACAATAATAATACACAAGTAAGAATCTATGAGTTTGAAAGTTGGCCTGCTTTCTTGCCCATTGCTGTGGCAGTTGGCATGTTGGCCAGCTCATTAGGATTTCTGAGACAAAGTAAAAGCAGGCTGGAAACCAGAAATTATGCTTTCTGGCTGAATGATATGGATTCATAAGACTAATAAGAAAACAAGTAACAAATTTTGTGGTGATGCATGAATCAACAAAGAACTTGGTAGTGTTTCTTCCACTGCATCTCTTCTGCTGTGCTAATGGTCATGGTACAAATTTGCTGTAGTCATTAAGCAGCATATATAAGAGGAGAGCATACAGGGAGATGAAACACAGAGTAAGAAGTGGCCATTAAAGTCACAATTAGAAATATAACCTTACCTTTCAACAACAGAGGTGTTAACAACACAGCAGACTGCCCTCTCAGCTCACCACATTGGTGCTTAAAGAGTTCATTTAAAGTAGTCCTCCGCTGGCGTGGTTGAAAATATCTTTAGCAATTTGAGAACATAGCATATAGAAGCAGAAAAGCATTAAATGGCTATACCAGTATTACTGGATCTGGGAGTGTTTTCAAGTTAATAGTTGCACTGCATCTCTTTCCCCTTTGGAAATCCCCCTTCTGCCCTAGATTTCATGTAAGGAAAGGCTTCAGGTCAGACAAGTTGTATAGCTTACTTTAAAAAGACCTCAAGAGTCCTTATTGAAGTACCTCCAGTATTGAAGTACCTCCCAGCAGCCAATAGATCATTGCGTTCTAATGTCTTCTATTGTAAGCAACTATATTGTGTAATTCCTTCCCAGTCTGGGGAAGCTACAACTTAAAAATATGTTCTCACTTACCTATGTTTCCAATACTGACATCTGCAATAGTGAAATATTTGGATATTCGGAATTTTGTAATTTTTGAACAAAACATATTAATTGATAATATTTAGTCTTTAGTCTTGTGAAAGTTATTAATTAGCTTAAATAGATCTTCTTTCTACTTCTGTTTCACTAGGCTGAAGTCTTCTCCAACACAAAAGGTTTTCCAAACTCTTGATCATATTAGTAATCATTCTGAATTCATATTTCTTGACCATGATGAGAAATTTATAGTATTCCAGATAAACCTCATGAGTAATTTGCAAAATAGCGTTAAAGCATTATTTGCTCAAATACCCTCAACACCTGTTCTGCATACTATAAACACTTTACCATTGTATTGAGAGGATGAGTACAACTGTCTGTTTTTAGCAATTAATAGGAAAAAGGTAAAGAAAAAGTGAGTTAAAAAATTAAAATGACCAGAGTTGAATTAAAAAGTAATACTCTGGTGACATAAAAAATAAAAATAAAAATAAGTAGAAAAAAAAGTTTGACTTGAATCCTTCAGTTTCTTTGACATTTCTGAAGGAAGATGTTCTTCATAGCTGAAAGCCCAAATAAGAGATTTTAATTTCAATTATTATATCTAATACATTATACGCATTCATTACACTTAATATTTAACAATATATTGCAATGGCCAAATACTTTGAAAGGATATATAATTGTTTCCAAAACTAAATATGTACACCCTTTGATTCCATAAAATGCCTTAAGACACTGACTTTTGTTCTGATGCGAAGTGTCAATTACTCAAATGTAAGAATTTCTCACTGGATGGCAATTTCTGTATTATTGCCAACTTTGATAATACAATTTTTGTAAGGTTGAATCCTAGTGACTAAGTAGGCTGCTCCTACCCAACTCATTAACATTTTCTTTTTAATGTGCATCTATGATCTTCCTTTGAACGGTGTAGCTGAGGACTGAAAATCCAGCAAAAGCTCCTGGGATAATCTTTCATCTAGTTTTCGCAGTGTACTTCACAAATATAGAAAGGCAATAACAATGGAACCATGTCTTGCTAAGATATACATTTTCAAGAACAATTAGACACAAGGTTTGGCACAACAACCAATTAAGAAATTTTCATTCTCACTGCATGTAGAAATGCAGTAGAACTACTGTGACTCCACTGTGCAAAAGCTTGCACACAGATAAATGTTTTGACATAGTGTAAACCTTAGTCTTCCTGAATTAGCAATAGACCTCAAAGGCAGGTCTTTGCAAGTACAGAACGAAGCCCATGTTCCAGCACAGCACCATGGTGGTTATAGAAGTGATCGTGCAGCATTGCAAGCCAAGCTGTACTTGTGCTAAATACAAAGCAGCCACATGAATGTGACTCCGTGACTGTGCCACGCAGGAGATCTGAACTGAGGGAGGATTTAATCTCTTATATTCCCATGTATTTCCTTCTTTGGGCTTTAAACAGGGCACAAGACTTTGGTCCCAAGAGTTATACCTATACTCACTTGAGGATGCCATCTCAAAATGACTTATAGCTTGCACGTGTGTTCATGGAAATGAGAAGTGGAAAGACAAAGAAAAATGATTTGTTGTAAAGCTGCTTTTCACCGAATCTTCCTCCAAAGATCAGAGACCTCCATGGATTTTCTGTTATTGTCAACAAGGATCAGAACTGATGTCAAGTGAATTAAAATCATAAATAGAATGAGAAAAATCTTCATGATGCTATTTCAGTGGTTTTTGTTTGTTTGTTTGTTTGTTTTTCTTTGTTCCACCAAGCCATATTAATCACATGACATTTTGTGTCATTGCATGGTTGCATGTAAGCCAAATCCTTCATGAATCAATGATCAATCACCCAAGACATTTGGGCTTGTCATTCAGATAAATCTGGACACACAGAATGGCTAAAATAGCATGACAAATTATTTTCTTGAATTATTTCAGTGCTCTGTGCTTTTCATGCATGATGAGATTTGGATTTTTTCCAAACCATTTATTCAGATCTACATCTTTCTGTGTGCTTTTAATACCACTGAAATGAATTTTTCTCGTGATCTCTTGGAGAAACATAAACTGCAGTGGAAAAGTGGACAACATTGTTGGCAGAAAAATCTGTAATTCCAGATTGAAAATACCACTGTGAGAAAACTCATGGGATTAAGGAATTGATTAAAATTAAGTTATACTCTCGAAGTAAGCTTACGTTAATAACATGTAGGGGCAGAAAGCATGAACATTTCCAGAACATTCCTAGGAACATTGTTAGAACACTTCTAATTTTACATCTAGCTGACTGACAAAACTGAATGCTTTACTACTCGGTATAAATTCAATAGCAAAATTTATTTTCCTGAATTGGGACCAGTTAAAGTCTTATATAAATCACAGAAAACAAACAAACAAACAAAAACCCAACAACAACAACAACAACAAAATGATTAGAAAATGCCATTAATACACACTTCTGTTTCTTCACTGATACTTATAAAAAGTTTCCTTTTGAGGACTACTGTGAGGTCCTCCCACAGAAATCTCTCCTTCAGACTGCAGAAGGTCCACCACTCCCCAGCTTCTGTTTACAGGGCTGTTCCAGCCCTGACCATTGTGGAAGCCCTCCACTCGACTTGCGGCAGTTTATCAACATCTTTCTCCTCATCATCTCAGAAAAATAATATTTTCTACACAAGCCACATTGCTATAGATCAGACATTTTGTTTTTGTGTAACAATTCTTTCTGAAAGGTTGGCAATCAGGTTTAGTTTATAAATAAGTGTTAGTCTATAGAGACAGATAAATACTTAAGAAAATGATTGCTTACAGATTAAGTAAGCATTGCCAGCAGATTTAACAGGATCTTTACAAAGGAGCATTATTGCATTCCAGGAAATCAGTTACATTGCAATGATTGTCTTGGGGGATACCATCCCTGGAAACGAAGATCCATTAGATCATTGCTCCCTATCACTGATAAAGCAGAGATGGTGCAACAATTTGTTTAAAAAAAATGTCAAAATAATGTCACCTATGGGTAAACCTTCTGAACTGGACAGCTTAAAATGAGAACAATCTCAGAAATCTGCTATTGAATCAAATAAATAAATAAATAAATAAATATCTCTCTATATAAAATCTGCCCCAAGTAATCATTTCAAACGTGAAATATTAGAGATATGAAGTAAAATGCATTCCTGATTTAACAATCAAATTACATATTACTTTTAATAATTAAGATGAAAAATATAATAATGTATTATGGTGTATATTACAAGTAGTCTCACTTCCAAAACTAATGCTTAATTAATAATTAATTTTAAAAGAAGCAAATGCACCAACCAACCAAAGAAAACAAACAAACAAAAAAAAAACAGCAAAATATTATTTTTGCAATAACTAAATCCAGGAAAAGGGATGAAATTTGCAATAGCTGCTCATGTCATAACGAGAGAAAAGTATATTAAAATATGTCTCAAATATGAAGGCAATGATTTATTTGAGGTATTGATATTAGTGTTAGGTGCTGAAAAGTTTTCATTCAGCAACAACATGGACATATGTACACATCCTCTCCATTTGCTCTGTGCACCATCCCTCAATATCTTTTCCTCTGTCTTTTTATGTTCACCCCTTTCCTACCAGTCTTGAGAACAAAACTTTCAACCAGCCCCCAGAAGTCATGGATTTTCTGAGTTTGTTTTCTCCTCCACCTTACAAGGCTATAACTGTTGTGTCCCAGAACACTTCACTACTGTCCATCATAATCAAAGATGAGCGGCCACCAAATACTGCTCACCTAGTAATACGAAGGAGTAATGTATTTGGTGTTGCATAAGCACCAGGACAGCCACCATCTGAGCCACAGACTGAAGTATTTGCTAATGAAGATGACATATGGAAGAGACAGCTAGATAATGAGGATCATGAATAACCAAACCCATTGAGAAGGCAACTAGATTCTGTGGATGGATGAAACAGAAGTGTTGTGCATAAGGGGAAAAAAATATATTAATGTAATTATTTGGTGTGATTACTTAGGTACTTAGCCACTGTGCTGATGAGCACAGTATTTTTAACAAATCAAACAGATTTTTGAATGAAAGGAAGAGAAAATTCAATGGAATAGACAATTCAGATACAGAATCTTGCTTACTCTGTTGAGCAGGCTGTGAATATAATCAGTCGTACTCTGGAGGTGATTCTCTGCTGGCTGTACAAAAAGCCTTGAAAATTAGATTAGGTACACATCTAACTTAAAAATGGCTGATGTTATTGGGATTATTCCTTTCCAGTTAATTCCATTAAAAATTTGTTAATGCAGACACGACAGGGGCCAGATCTAAATACTAAATAATAGACAAGTATCTAAAAGCTGCAAGTCAATTTCATCATGCACAGACTGACAGAGGACAAATTATTCAGCCTTTCTTTTCTCCTAAGGCCACTTTTTTTTTTTTTTTTTTTTTTTTTTTTTTTTTCAAGAAAAAAGCCTAGAATGCTGTTTAGATTCCACATTTGGTAACAGAACAAACAAAAGAAAACAATTTCACCTATGTTTTATGAGTGTCTGCCAACCTGACCTCTTGTCTAGAGAAGTTTGCTGCCTGCCAGGGGCTCAAATACAAGATGTCATGAAAATGCTGTCAAGAATTGTCTATGCATCAGACTATTACACTCTGCTGCTCATCCACGTGGGCACTAATGCACTAATGATACCAAGGGCAAATTAGAAACCATCAAACAGGATTTCAGAGCCCCTGGGTGATGATCATCAAGGGTATGGGAGCCTAGGTCATTTTCTGCTCAATCCTAACAGTGAAGGGGGAGGATGGGAGGAGGAGTAGACAGATTTTCCAAGTTAACAATTGGCTGCACCACTGGTTTTGGCAACAGGGTTTTGATTTCTTTGATTATGGGACCCTGTCTGAAGATTGACAACCGATGAGGAGAGATGGAATCCACCTCATTAAGTGGGGCACATGTGTCTTTGTCAACAGGTTGGCCCTTCATAAGGAGGGCTTTTAACTAGGGGGAAGGGGAAAGTTATAGACACAGGGTAGTAAGCAAAATATGACTTAAGTCAGGATGCCTCCAGTAGGTGCATGCAGCCAGGGAAATGAGTATGGGACATGGTATGAAAGATCTTCTTACATCCCTCCTAGGAAACCTTAATGCTCAGTAACCTCTCTGAAATGCCTGTACACCAATGCACACAGCATGGGGAATAAACAGGAAGAATTAGAGATCTGTGTGCAGTCGCAGGGACATGATCTCATTGCAATTACAGAGACATGGTGGGACAGCATGGCTGGAATGGTGTCATTGATGGCTATGTGCATTTTAAGAAAGACAGGCCAAGGAAGGAAAAGTGTAGTTTCTTTATATGTAAGAGAGCAACTGAAATGTATTGAGCTCTTCCTCAGAGTAGATGAAGGTTTGAGAGCTTATGGATTAAAGGACAGGCTAACATGGTCGACACTCTTGTAGGTGTTTACTACTGACCACATGATCAGGAAGAGGAAGTCGATGAGACTTTCTACAGACACCTGGAAGTAGCTTCACAATCACAGGCCCTGGTTCTCATGGGGGACTTCAACCACCCTGATATCTGCTGGAAAGACAACACAGCTGGCACAAACAGGCCAGGATGTTCCTGCAGAGCATCAGTGATAACTTCACAGGTGGTGAAGGATCCAATAAGCAGAGGTATACTGCTGAACGTTATACTAACCAACAGAGAAGGACTCGTTGGAGATATGAAGGTAGACTGGGGAAAATGTGGACCCGCTGCTAAATGGGGTGGGTGCCGTAGTGATGATGGACATGGAGAAGGCAAAGAATGTCTTTGCTGCTTCAGTCTTTGCTGCTAAGGTCAGCTGTCAGGAATCTCAGACCCTGGAGACAAGAGAGGAAGCCTAAAGAAAAGAGGACTTTCCCTTGGTCAAGGGGGATCGGGTTAGAGATCATTTAGATAAACTTGCCACCTACAGATCCATGGGCCCTGATGGAATGCACCCAAGGGTGTCAGGGGAGCTGGCGGCTGTTATTGTTAGGCAACTCTCCATCATCTTTGAAAGGTCAGGGAGAACAGGAGTGGTACCTGAGGACTGAAAGAAAGCCAGAATTGTCCAGTCTTCAAAACGGGCAAGAAGGAGGACCCAAGCAACTATAGGCCAGTCACCCTCACCATGGAGATGATCTTCCCCTTCTACTTAGCCCTGTTGAGGCCACACCTGGACTATTGTGTCCAGTTCTGTGCTCCCAAGCACAAGAGAGACAAGGAGCTACTGGAGCAAGTCCAGCAGAAGGCAATGAAGATGATGAAGGGATTGGAGTATCTCTGTTATGAGGAAAGGCTGAGAGAGCTGGACCTGTTTAGCCTAGAGAAGAGATGTCAGACAGGTATAAAAAATATAAAAATGTTTTTCTTTTGCTCAGATTTCTTCCTGATACATATAGAACAGGATGGGTTTATTGATGAGTTGAAAGCATCAAAGAGCATCCACCCAAATGAATCAGCCTTCTGTGGTTATGTGGTTTCCAAGTGACATATGAGATTTGGAAGGTCCTGATTCCACATCTTACTGGCTCTACTTGTTGCTACTGCAGTCTGCCATAAATTGCAGATATGCTTTCTAGTAGCTTTCTCTTTCTTATCTTCCCAGGACTAAAACCATCTTAGCTAGGATGTACAGATGGTGTGGGATTTTGATTTGTTGAATTTAAAACAAAATAACGAAACAACAACAACAACAAAAGTAAAGATAAAGACAATCAAGATGTAAAAGATATCTCCTACTTGTCAGGAGTAATATTAAAGGTGGAGGTATTATAGCTAGAAGAAAATGACTGGTGAGAATACAGCCCACACCCATTGTGCCATCAGAATTGCAGTGCTGTCTGGTTGCTGGAAGTAAAGAAGTTAAGTTTTAAAGAATGAAAACAAAGGAGACCAATATTTCAAGGATAGTTGATAGGCTCTGACCATGTGTAGATTACCAGAGCTAGGAATGCTTCTAACTCCTTTGTTCTTGGGTACATTCTAGCCACATATAGTTTCATATTGGAAATTTAAGCCTCAGGTTCCCCATAGTTACCATCAACCTTTTATTTCTGTAAAGTCAAAATCTGGGCAAGAAGGTTAATTGATAATCATTAAGCACTTCCAAAGGTCCAGAAGGAAACCCACAGGCCTGTCCAGCAGGTTGAGATTCTAGGAAAGAAGCAATCCCATATGTTGCTGGACTAATTACACAGAATCACAAAATGTGATTGGAAGGGACTTTGAAAGATCATCTAGTCCAATCACCCTGCCAGAGCAGGAACACCTATGTCACATCACACAGGAATGCGTTCAGGAGGGTTTTGAATGTTTCCAGAGAAGGAGACTCCACAACCCCCCTCGGCAGCCTGTTCCAGTGACAGTTAGACAGTTAGAACTGTCTTGTCTCCATACTCTTACCACCATCTGCTTCTTGAATGCTTGATAATGCACTAAGGAAAGGCCAGGCAAGGAAAGGAGTGACTCTCTGGATCACTTCTTAGTCTTAAGCAAAGCAGACTTTGTATCTTCCCTTTTGCCACCTGTCTCTATTCCCCCCCTTTTTTTTTTTCAGGGTCACAAATCCTTACCTTTTTTTCTGCCCTTGTAAGCTGTTGCATTATAATGAGTAGCTTCACATTGAGATCTGCTGATTTAATTTATGTTGTCCTGATAGGACTCTCTAAATGTTGATTTAGAGAAAGTACTTCCAAGTAATACCATGCAACTGTGGAGAACAATGACCTAAAACATACCATCTAGCTATGAGATTGATAGCATAGACCTAGTAATCTCTGCCAGTTGTAGCTTCCAGTCATGCCACATTACTACTTTATCCAAAAGCCTGAGTCCGGGTACTTGCAGGAAGCTGTCAGTCACTGGTTCACACAAAATAGAACTGACCTTAAACGAGTCATTTTTTATGTAATGGAAGTAGATACATGGAAGTATGTGACATATGTATATCATTGTCTGTTTCCCTCAGAAATAAAACAAGAAAAATAAAGTGAAATTAAAAGAAATGAGAAAGGTAGAAGAGAGATAGAAATGGGAAAAGTAATCTGATTGAAACATGAAATGTCAATGATAAAACTACAAAAAAAAAACACCACCACCACCACCACCAAAACAAAACAAAACAAAACAAAACAACAACAACAAAAAAAACACTTTATTTTGGTCCTGCAGGTATGTTTTTGAAAACAGTACTTTTCAAAAACTGTACAGCATTTCTCAAACTTTTTTTTTTTTTTTTTTGTTTTTAAAGTGATTCTGGTCTGAAAACTTACAACTTACATGAAAATTATTTCAACAAGTTTTTATAGAATCAATACATAAACCTCCCTATACTGTAGAAAAGTTGAAAGTAAAAATAAATAAATAACTCAACTGAAAATCTCCATACATCTTGATGCAGACACAGAAAAGGCAAAGAACTAATCTCTTCATTTTAAATGACTTCCTTTTTTAATAATAATAATAATAATAATGAATGAAACATATAAAGTTCAAATGGAATTGTCTACAATCCGTGTGGATAAGCCAATAGTGACATCAAATTGTCCCACTATACTTTGGAGGATTCCAGCTGGGATATCTCTATGCAAGTCTTTCAATAAATGATGTAGCCATATGACAAGCAAATATAGGCATTGAGTGAATATGTTTGTTTCAGAATGAACATGGTTTGTGAAAAAATTAAATGAGAAATGGAAAGTAAAACATGGAATTAAATGAAGATAACTATGTTGCAAGACCAAGAGAGTTGAAAAGAACATGTAACTTGAGCAATGTAGTCATAGAAATAAAAAATGATTTATAATTTCTTGTACATTTGGGATCCTGAACAAAAAGCCTTAAGATCCGAGAGGAACTGAAGAATTGGTAATAGCTAGAGGACTAGAATAGTAAAAAATTCAGTCCAAAGAAATAGACTATTACTTGAATAATTTGCAAGCGTTCTCTGAAAGAAAAGTATATAAAAGAAAAAGATTCAAGAAAAAAAATCTGCTATTGAAACGGAGATGGACTACCTCACAATATAGATACCCAACATTTGAGAAAACAGTGGCTTCTGTGGGAAAGGCATAGTACATGACAGTGATACAGAGTCTTCATTACAAATGACTCTAAGCCACAAGATGATTTTTAATAAGTAATAGAGATCTAAAAGCACAAAAGTAAAAAATGTATATGCAGTACAAGAGAAAGCTGGTGAACAAGGCAGCAGAAATAAAACATTGTTTTCCTCTTCATGCAAATAAATAGATACATTTTCTTCCTTCCTGCCTTCTCCTTAAATCACATAAGCAGATAAATAGACTCAGGAGCATCAGTAGTTGTAGAAGAGAAAAGAATCACACTAAAGCACACGATATCAGATTTTATCCTATCCTGGTGTAACAAGTCCACTAGATGAGAAATGTGTTTTTTTTTTTTTTTTTTTTTTTTCTGCGACTTCAAGAAAAGATATAAATGCATGGGAAAACAAACAAACAAAATACAAAGAAACAACAACAACAACAAAGCACACACACACAAAACATACCCAACTGTTGTTGAAGTGCTGGTTTGAGAAAATAATTGTCTATTTCAAGGAGATGCTGAGCAAAAAGACAGGACTGCATGTAGATAAAATAGTATCAAAAACATAGAAGAACGCTGAAACTTGGTAGATCACTGACAGAAGAGGAGATACTGTAATACTGAAAAAAAAAAAAAGAAAGAAAAGGAAGAAAAAAAGAAAGACGCTATCAGAAAGGAAGCGCTGGAATCTATTTATACTGTACAGCAATCCCAAGCATTATTGATAAATACAAGATACTGTAGGCATTGATACCATATAGAAAGATTGATGTATATCAACAATTTATATTGCATTCTATAGGCTTTAAGGAAAAACAATATCTCCTTTTATAAATATAATAAATATTAAAATAAAATAAAATAAAATAAAATAAAATTAAAATAAAAAGTTTTAACAAAATACAACTTGGAGACATTCAAGATCCAAAAGTTATAAAGAAGAATCAATCAGTGAAATTATAGAAGGTAATAATTCTAGAGGTAGATACTGCACAAGATGTATTAATATTTATTTATTTTTAAAGTGATATTCTAGTTTATTTAATGGTGTATGAAAACAAAAGATATTCTACACATTTTTTTTTTTTTCACTTTCTTAATTACTCAACTCAACTGGGCATGGGTAATTATTCTTTTCTATCCAAACTTACTGGTCCTTTACAGATACATTTTCTTTATCATGTTCTCCTTGTTCATACACCTAAAGATGCAAAGAAAGTAACCTTTGTCAGACAGACATTTTTAGACATGTAAAGCCAGGTGCTAGATTTATTAAGCATTAGTATTATGAAAAAGCACCTTTGAGAAATTTGACTGAATGAGACAGAATTCCAGAAGAATAAAATGTATGAGACAGCATTTCTGAATTTTAGCTGAATGAAACAGCAACTATGTCCTCCCTCATTTTCACTCAGTAGGATAAACTCTACATCACTACCAGCTGCATATTCAGTGAGGCTAGCAAACTAGCAAACACTTATAAGTACAGAAGGCATAAATGTATCTCATGCGTAGGTTGGGTTTTTGCTAAGGTAGAGCTGTAAAGAAATCTGCAGCTTTAATTCAGAGACATGTACATTTTCATATGTACATCTGCAGAGCTCATTTTTAGTCTTTTTTTTTTTTTAGTCTTTTTTTTTTTTTTTCAGAAGCCCAAGATTTGACTTTGTGATTTGAAATCTGAAGATAAAACAGCAAGTAAAACCAGAAAGATAGGGACTGAGATAACAAGATTAGGACTTAAAGATAGTACTCAAATCTGTCAAGGACAAGAATTCAGCAGATTATTTGTCTAGACAATGACTAAAAAAAACAATGTATTTGAGGGACCTATTTTCACAGTATGTATCTGACTTCCCCCCCCCCCCCTTCCCCTGTATTTTTTATTTTTTATTTTTATTTTTATTTTTTAATCTCAGCTGTAAGTTCTTCCTCCTGCCTCACTTTGGAAGCTGGAGTCTCTGAACACATTGTTCATACCAGACGTCCTCTACTTCCTGAGTGCTGTATCTGCTTGCAGGCATTTCCAAGAGCGCTAGCATTTTAACCAAATCGTTTGAAAAGACCTATATCCTTTCAAAGTCATATATCTCATTTTAGCTCACTAATCTCTCAAAACCTGGATGGCTCATAATCTTGCTTTCCTAAACTGTCACAAGTTTTCTTTTAACACTTCATGCTACCACCCTCTGTCATCCAGCACCAGAAGTCTCCATTGATACTCTCCCTCCCTTTCTCCTACAACTTCTGTATCATGACCAAATCCTTTCGGGACATTCACCACATTAAAAAATAAAATAAAAATAAAATAAAATGAAATGAAATAAAATAAAATATAATAATAATAATAATAATAAAATCCTGTGTATATCTACCTGCTGTAGTTTTCTTCTGAAATCTGTCAGTCAATAGAACTCCTCCATATCAGGACGAAGAAAACAATTTACAACTCTAACATTTATATGTGCAGATTATATGTTTCATATATAACGTAATTTGTATTCATCTACATGTACATACGTACATATGAACACTTTAGTATATCAATAAAAGAATAACACCAATATCAAAGATTAAGTAATTTGTTCCATGTGTAAATGTCACGTGTAAGTCACTTAAAGGAGATATGAATCTTTGTATTAGCTGTAAAGTTAGGTCTATCCCTTTTACTTTATTAATCCCCATAATCCTAGAATTTATTATTTTCTTTGTTCCTCCAGTGCCATCTATATTTCTATTCAATCCATTTACTAAAGCATTCTAGGATAGATACTAGGCCTTTTCCATAAAGCATCTAGAAAACTTGCAGCTGTTGCAGGTTAAAAGATTTAGCTGAACCTGAAGTCTGTATTTATTGGAATTTCTCTCTAATAAAAAGAAAGAAAGTAGTATAACAGAAAAGAGTAACACGTCTACTCTCAAGATAGCTCTTAAGGCAAAATGGAATGAAGTCACTGGAAACTCCTGTTGAACAGAAATGATTCACTGTGAATTGTTTGCTCACTTCTTATCTCCAATTGTTGAATCTTTTCCACGACTGCAAATAAAAAAAACATTGTTTTGTTGTTGTTGTTGTGTTCCTATAAATGATTTTATAAACTGTCTGCAGGCTCCTGCAACAAAACATAGTTGTCTAAAACTCCCAGGTTATTTTTCTTATTTCCACCAACATTTGGTTGCCTTCAATTTTCTTCCAAAAATCACCTCCAGAAGAGATTTCAGGTGAATCAGTGAAATTAGACGGCAATTGTACTCCTAAATCCAATTCATATGGGAGAACTAGATAGAACTTTGATACCATTCAGAGATAAACACAAATTAAATATCACCAAACAGTATAATTATCCATTAAAAAAAAAAAAAAAAAAAAAAATTCCTTTCAAATTGCTAGAACCCTCTCTTCCTCTTAAAAGACATTAAATTAATAATAACAGCTGGTTTGGATAAAGCCCTGTTGATATTTGTATGATGCCCCATTATTGTGAATGAGGTCTGGCTTCCTGCCAGATTCTGACGTAGCCACAAGCTGTTTCAAGCACCAGCCAGTATTGAACTTGTCAATCAAAATATGTTTCCTCTATCACCACTGTGGTATTTTATGAAATATCAGAATGAGATGCTGCACTTGTATCTGATCTAGTGTGAGATGCAAAGTATCACCCAGGTGCTGAGCCACATCTTTTAGTACTCAGTGCCCATGGGTATGCTCACATCAGGACTGTTCTTGGGAGGCTAACTTTCACTGGGTAATTTGGAATCTTATCAAAAGCCCATTGAAGTCAAAGGAAATATTCCCATTGATCTCAGAGGGCTTTGATCAGGCCCATGGTGAGCATGTACTTTAGCAGTCTTTTAGTGCTCTTGCAACATGTGCAGCCAAATGAATACACTTAATCTGTTCAGTAAAAATAGCATGAAAGTCAGCACAGTCCAGCTGACTGGAGTCAAAAGATCAGAAAGGGACTTAGTAAGTGAAATTTGGCACCTCAAAGCCTTTTTAGCTGCCAGTTCAACCTTTTGGCAAGCAAGAGTATTCACAATTGCCTTTGCCTAGTTGCTGTTGATGTCTTAAGTCTGTCAGTTCCAGTGCTTCTGCAGGTGAGGTCCCCAGAGCACTTAAAATATTGCTGTGGCATAAAGTTGTGATATAAAGCCATCTTCTGGTGCTAAGTTACTTTTTGCTAGTTTGTGCATAAAACCTGCCAGTATTAATGAAATAGGTGTCACTCTGCCAAGCACAAAGAGTAGTTCTAGTAAGTGTGTTCATACCATATCTAATCTTTTCCATGCTTTTCTGGACAAAAGCCGTGAACTTCACATGCACAAGTCAAGAGTGAAAACTCTTCTCTGTTGAAGAGCTTTTATATGCAGGACCTCCTACTGTCACTGTTTTAAGCTCTGCCATTTAACAACAGATGATTTTAAATCTTGTCTGCTCTTCTTTGAGGTTTTAATTTTGCTCTAATTATTATTGTGAATAATGGGCAGAGGCAGTCCTTTTCTGTCCATGCTACACAAAGGACATATACTTCATCTTCTGGAAATCCCAAGATTTTTCCTCTCAGTAGAAAGCTGTTTACTTGAGGCAATCCTTTCTCCCTTAAGAAGTATTTCGGTGAGCCTCTCTCACAGATCTCTGTGAATCTCATATCAAGGAAAAAATATGTGTAGGAAGTTATGAATTTAGCAGTGAGGTTTGAGGAAAACACTGTAGAAAATGTCAGTGTTGAGTTCATGTTGCGTTTTTGTTTGGGGATTGCTTCAGCTTTTGCACCTTTAAAACTACCCACTTTGGGAAAACTTCCTTATAATGTCTGTCTAAACAGAAAAATAAAAATTTTAATTCAAGAACTACAAAGTTCAAAGCACGTCACCCGCTGCAGACCCAGAAGAAACAGTTGGTCTCTAAACTAGTGTGTTTAACTCTGCTTTTATAACCAAAATTATTTTAGAATTGCACTGAGACCAGACTTCTCTGGAAACAGACATGCAAATTCATGCTTCTAGCTGGAGTAAACCTTAACTTTATTTTTTTTATTTTTTTTTATATTTTTTAAATGAAGTGAACTAGTAAGGGAAATCTTAATGAATACTAGGAAATTGTTGGTAGGATACAATAGCTCTGGCTGTCCTACTGAAACATTTTGCAAGGTAGTACCAACATGTTCAGCAATTTAGTGGCACATAGTTGGGGTATTGAAGTGTATTTGAAGGTATATTTTTATACCTATGCTTTGGAACATTTTTCTTTTTAGGGGTCTATGTCCATAATTAGCTACCTGTCTCCATACTCAGGCACTGCAAAATGTACTCTAGCTTTCAGAATAGAAAATCAGTGGTGATATACACCACTCCAAAAAATCAAGCCAGCAGTGCATTATGTTTGAATACTAACAATGTGCTTTGGATTGCGTATGCTAAGGTCTGTGTGCTCTGTATGTTACAGAGTGCTCATTAAAATGTCTATAATCATGGGGAACAGGTTGCCTAGAGAAGCTGTGGATGCCCCATCCCTGGAGGTGTGCAAGGTCACATTGGCTGGGGCTTCGAGCAGCTTGACTTAGTGGGACGTGTCCCTGCCCATGGCAGGGGAGTTGGAATCAGATGATCTTTAAGGTTCCTTCCAACCCAAACCCAAACTGATTCTGTGATATTTGAAAATGTGTCTGGAGCTCCTAATTCACTCTGGTGAATTTTAAAGTGCTACCTGTTGTCCTTTTCCTCTGAAATTAAATTTGCATCTGTGTGCTGGGGGAATGTTGAAAAACTCTCTGTTTGGGAAATGGTTCTTACTTCAAAGATTTGTGGTTGGAGAAAGTTTTGACAAGGGTTGTGCTTAGGAGGAAGAAAAGCTTTGAAGAGAGCCATATGTCAAAAAAAAAAAAAAAAAAAAAAAGCAGCTTAAAAGAAATCTGTGATTCAGAGAACAAGCTTTAAAAAGATCTGTTTTGGTAGAGAGCTTTAATTGGCTCTGCTTTCTCAAACCACTGTATTTTTTCCCCCTTTCCCCCCATGTTTATAATAGGGAATTGATGATAGGGAATTGTGTCTTTAAGATGGTTTGTTTTTTGGCTTGTTTCCTGCATTTGTGGGTTTTCCACAGATTATGCATTGTGACATTTGAAAGGCTTCTATACAAATTTTAGCCATTTGAATATTTGGAAATCTGTGATAGAATCAGAAACTGTGAAAAAGGTGGTGGAGCACTACCTGCCAGTACTTTACCGTAGAAACAGAGAGAAGCAGTGACTGCTGTGTAAATGTTGCCATGGTGAATAAGATGGGAGTACTTTGTGGCTGGCAAACAAGAACAGACGTTTCCCAGACTGGTAATGCTATGTTCACTTCTTACCTGAAGGAATAAGGTTGTTTTATATGAATAAAAATTGTTCCCTGTAATAGGATAAATAAATGTGTACAAAATCTGTGACTGTACACCACTGGAAAATCAGCAGATGACATTTCCAAGCATTTGAACACCATAGATTTTTCTCTACACTATCATTTTGGGGTCAGGTGAGTTTTACTTTTGTTGTTGTTTTGTTTTGTTTTGTTTATTGGAGAGGCACAGAGGTGAGGGGTCAATGCATTAATGCTGTAATGATACAAGTTGATTAAAATATTTGCCTGAGTGACTAGCTGCACTCAGCTTGATACAGGAATTTACAAACATCTTTACAAACAACATTTCTTGCTCAATTCTTTTATTGAATTTGTTTTTAGAAATCATTTGCATTTAGTTGTGATGATTATAGAGCACTGAACTCCAGTTTGTCCTGCCACTGCTTCTGTAAAGAGAGTCACACTAGCAGTCAGGCATACTACATACATAAAAATCCCCTTGTTCCAGCACAGAAAACTTTATTCCAATAAAATAGACTTCTGATCCTCTGCTGCAGCTGATCAGACATAGCAGTCTATTCGTTAGTCATGGAGTCTAACCCACAGTCACAAAACAAAATAGAAATCATTTTATCCCCCAAGTGGTCAAACCCTATTCAGTGTTAGACTGTGTTATTTATCTATCTATCTGGTATTGTGTCATTTTTTATTGCTACAGTTCAGTGACTTTGTTAAAGGAGGATATGTCTTTTGAAATTCCAGTAATGGATCATGCATTGGAGTATAAGGGCATCCTAGGGGAGCAAGTATCAGTGTGTGGGATTATTCTTTACTTAAGGAAAATTGTTAGATCTCACCTAGAAAATTGGCAGCTAATTTTCCTGTCATCCATATCAGTAATCATTTTAGGCTACACCCATTCTGCCCTTAAATTAATATATTCAGCATCAATGAAGGCTAAGAAGACGATGATGTACCACAGTTAAATCCAGGGATGATGTGGCTGCAGGGTCTTTTCCCAAGAAAACAATCAATGGAAGGTGGAGGTACTCCAGAATACAAAAGGTTATGTCACTGTGCCTAAACTATGCATGCAGGTACCTAAACTTTTTTTTTTTTTTTCATATTATGTATTTCATAAGTGTACATTTAAGAAAGCCTCAGTTTAATCTATTGTGACTTCAAGTTCTGAAAAAAATATTCTTTTATAAATACTACTGTCTAAAAACAATAGAAATTCACCAACATTGTAAAACTGATGAAATTATCTGCACAGTTCTATATACAAGTACACTGAACAAGTCCATTAAACTATAAAAATAATTTCCTTTTAAAGCTAGGCATTGAAAAAGACCATGCAATTTAATACTTTATTGAACTAACATAATTTAATCTGTGCACTGGGCTTGTATTTTGAGATTAGAAATATAGGTTTCTAAAAATCAACAGATCTGCAAATACGTATCAGGGTACTTGCGTGTTTTTCTTTTCTTGTCACCACAGATGGTACAGTTCAGCTCATCAGAACTTTGATTTAAATCTCTGAAAGTGATATAGTCAATATTGAATTCAGGCACTCATTTGCATCACACAAAAATGAGACTATTTTTAATGACACATTAAAAGTTTATTCTTAAATAAAAGTTAAAATCAGAAGCTAATAATTGCAAGCAGAAATAACATTGGTAGTAGTTGAGTAATTTATTCCTACACACTAGAGAAGACTCCTTACCTTATGCCTTACATACATAGATTTAGATAATAAATTGTGAAATTTCTACTTAACATATGAAAATAGCTCTAAAAACAGAACTTGAGATGTTCTGATCCAAAAAAAATCCCCACTTTTTTTTTTTTTTTTTTTTTTTAGCTTCACAGTCCCTAAAATACACAGTTTAAAAAGCCGATTTTGCCAAGGGAAGTCTATAATATAATATATTTTTGCAGATTATTTTACCAAGTTTTTACTTAACCACACAGCACAGAAAACCTTTTGAAAATGTATTAATGTTTCCCAATCAGTTCTGGGGGAAAAAATAGGGAATGTATTTATTATTATTAAATCATTAAAATAAATTTTTGAGCCATAAGCCTATGTTGAGGTTAGAAATAGAGGCTTGAATCATTCCAGTTGTTTGTAAAATAAAAACTGAATGAGGACAGAATTTCTTGCAAGTTAGATAAAATAACTTTCTGAATATTGTGGGAAATTTCTAAAAAGTTATTATTCATGAATATTTTTTCTTTTATTGATATTATATCTGTTCAAATATAGCCTTCATCAACACAAAGCTATACCTCGATAAATTAACGTCTATAAACACACATGCCACTGAAATTGGCCTATATAGAAGTTTATATATAGAGCTCTATCTAAAATGACAATAAGAAGTGATGTGATGTCACATGGATTGCCTAGTACTCACAGATTTGGTATCAGAATCCTTTCAGACCATTTCAGAATGTTGTTAAGCACACAGATATTTTGGGGGTATCCTGCACGTCAGCCTTTGGGTTTACAGATGATTTTCTTCCTCAAATCCTCCAAAATTCTGTAGCCTACATCCAAAAATGATAAAGGTTTGGGAAACAACACCGATAATATCTTGTCCTTAGCTCCCCTCTGTGAATTTCTCATTCTGTAGACTACCATCTTTCCCCATATGCCAAGCTTACTCAGATATCTACATACACTATGATATCAATGTAGACTTTTACAAGTTAGGCTCCTCTTTTCAATTTGAGACAAAATTTCAATTTAAAAGAAACAGTTTTCAAATGTTTCACAATTCATATGGCTTCTCCAATTTATATGCAACTTCATTGTCTTCTTTCAACTTTGAAGTTAGAAGACTTGTCAGAAGTTTCTATGTGGCCTACCTTAATGATGCAGGCATATCCCATTCCAGCATTGTAGTAACTGCTGTCTGGAAGTGGTTCTCTTCCTTTCTGTTATAAATAGGTCTAGCAAGTCTGACTTCATAACTTAAACACCTAAGCTGAATACTCAAATTTAGGCAGTATCAGTACATTCCTCAAACTATACTATTCCTAAAACTATCTGAGAAAATTTCAAATCAAATACATTTTTTGGCTCAGTTTTCCATTTGTAAATGCTTTTATTCCAGCTGTGTCTATTTTTCTTATTTGTCATTGTTATTTACACATATCTTACATGTTGATATTTTTTGTATGTTTTCTTTGAGTATGCATTATTTATATTATTGGTAATTACTTGTATTATTTTTGCTCAACACCATCTGTCTGTCAGCATCCATCTGCTTTCTCTTGTTTTAGGCCTAGATTGCAAGCTTCTGGAATACGGTTCATCTTTTTTTTCCTGACCCATTACAAGTTACTCTTGGGTACTATAGAGCCTTGGAAGCCTACTTTTGAAACAGAGCCCCACTGCAAAAGGTGGTCCACAAACAGAATAAAATAACGATCCATGATTCAATCAGATGGGATAACAAGAACAGACAGACAGATGGCAGAGTACAAGAAGGCAATGAGACAAAATTAGTCAACATGACAGACATTGTATTACAACATGAACAGCTTTCTCATTTTC
>CM021697.1:165891444-165953944 GCA_011074415.1 Stictonetta naevosa | reverse complement strand
AAGCAATAACATTTTTTTTTTTAAAAAAAAAAAAACAAAAAACATTGCTGTCTACAACAGTCATTAGACAACCTTACATATTGCCAAATAAGTGCAATTAGTTACCCTAAGGTAAGGGCTTACAGTTAGAGGTATGAATTTGGCCCACTGTGAACCTGGTAATGAATGACGTATGGAATTATATGCCTAAATCCTCTGGTAGGCTGTAGGTATCTCTATTGCTGGTAAGTTTACTGTTTCCTTTCTCTCTTCAACACAGTTGCAATTGGTTTGGCTTCCAGCTACTACTTTTACAAAGTAATCTAACAAACTCTACAATTCACTAGGGAACCAGGTGGGCTACCTTGATGACATGGAATTACATGACATGGAATCTTATGGCCATTCTCATGTGGGATTTACTACGGTGCAGAACCTTATTGCTGTAGAAGATTAACTTAATTTCTGTCATAAAATGTCTTTATCACACCAGGGGAAACAATGTTAATGTAATTGAAATCTTCCTGTTGAATACAGACTAATGCAATATATTATCTAACACTTATCAAACCTGAATGAACTGGTCTTGTCATTTTATTTTCTATTGTTTTACAGGTAAGAACAGCATGAAGTCTGCAGTTTCTCTTAGGTGCAGAAACTGAAAGAAGACAGTGTGAAAATAAAAACTAGAACTCAGTTGTTATGTGGTGGGAGCTGAAATCTAAAGTAACAGAGATTAAGTACAAAACCCATAATAGTCCATTGTCCTTGTTCTTTCCTCATCTAAAGGGACATTTTCTGGCATGAGGATGCTTATTAAAGGTACACATGAACTATAGAACCAAACTGTACTAATTTCCATAAAAATAAGGAAAGTACTTTGTGTGTAAGTGCATTTGTACACACATTTATTTTATATATAAATATATCAATATAACATAATTGCATCTAAGTACATGATTAATTTATTTAAAATGTATATATTTTACTTTATATTATAAATGTATATGTATCTTTGTGTGTTATATAATGGAAAGGTATGTTGTCTCTTTGCTATGAACATACAGTATTTAACAGTTCGTTTGATAGCATTGATGGATCTCAACAAGGCCTGGCCAAACTTTGGGCTATGTACTATAAAAACAGAGTAGAAACCCTCTTGAAAGGCTTATGATCTCAAAAGTCAGGGCATATTAAAACAAACAAACAAACAAAAAGTAGCGAGTTAATAAGAATTTTCAAAGAAAACAAACAAACAAAAAACAACAAAAATGTATTGTGCAGTGTGTTCTTAGTTACTTTTCACATGGTAACCTCGCCACCCACTCCCCTTTGTCTTGCTGCCTCAACTAGTCTACTGCACGGCCTTGATTTATGATGTTTCCTCCTGTTATGAGCCATGAAGAAACATGGTCTCTCTGAACAGAAGCTGTTCTAAAAAAGCCAAAAATAAACAGTTTACCATATCAGTCCTACAGTAAATTCCCAGACCTTTCTACCCCCTAAGAGTGCAACAATTTCTCTTGTGCCTCCTCTATACAACAGCAGTTTTTATACCTATGTGCTCGATCACATAGTATTGTTATTCTACACAATGGTAAGCTTACAAACCACATGATTCCAGAATGTTTTGCTATAAAATAGATTTATTAAATACAGACTATCCTATTATTTTCATTACTAGACATTTAGCCTGTGAAGCAATTCTTGAAGGGGAAGCAAAAACATATGACAACTAGTAATTTGCAAGAGCTGGATCTGCTTCAGTGAACAATAGCATTACCTGAGATAGTCTTGAAGTCCAATAGTGAGCTCATAGGTCAGACAATACCAGACCTCCTTCAAATAAGAGAATGGCTTCTCTCAGGCACTTTGTATTTCTGAAAAAGTGTGTGTGTCTTCTTGCTCAAATAAGTAAAGAGAAGGCAGGAAATACAGAAAAAGAGAAACCTGTGGAAATAGAGGAAAGAAATAATTTTAATCTCTCTGGACCTAGCTAATTATTAAAAGGAAAAGACTGATGTCTCCCGTTTAAGTAAATCATTAGTAATTTTCTGCACTAAGAGAAATAGCTGAGTTCACAGAGATGTGATAAAGATTTAAGATCATAAGTGCCTAAGTGCAATGTAAGATATAGTGGGAAACCCTCTTAAAAGTCAAATGCAGTGACAAAAACTCCCTATTGCATTTAATAGATAATAAATGAGATTCCTCTAAGTTAACCTTTCACTTGTAGATTTCAGGGAAATGGCAAGGCAGTTTTCAGAAGATTCAGACAGAAATGGATAAGAACTAGAAGGCTGATAGTTTAAATTATTCTGGAGAGTATGACATGCATATAATGAAACACTGTAGAGGGTTTTAACTGAACCATGCAGATATTGTGTGTATATAACACAGAGGTCAAGGGTCCTTCAACACTAAGACTAAGAAAAAATTAGGCAAATTGTCTTGACATGCAACACGTGTATGCACCTGATTTCCTTTGTTAGTTCCAGATTTCTTTAATAATACAGTAAGCATACATAGTGGAAATAAGATGATGCACAATGCACTGTCATTGTTAATAAACTAATTATAGAGAAAATGTAAACAGTAATGGAACTCTGTGTTCTCATACAAAGACAGGTAAGCTAACTAGTTTCTATCACACTTGAAGCATTTCCTGCAAACATCTAAAAAACTAACACGAGTATTTCTGCAAACTGATTTTTCTACAAATAAAATATTTACTGAAAATGCATTTTAAATCTTCTCTCTCTTTGTGCTATTTACAGTATTTTTCTGGTCTGATTCTTGTTTTGTTTGTTTTCTACTCAGTCAAGGCAGAGAAGAATCCTATATGTTTTATGGACTTCATCACAAGTGTAGTAGCTGTGTGTTTGCATGACAAAATGTTGTAGCAGTTTGCAGATCAAGATTTAATAATGGGAAAATATACATATATATTCATATTGATTGTGTTTTAATTTTCCAGGATGTTCTTGGACATCTTAGAATAAAAATACCAAAAAATAAAAAAGCAAAAATTGACATATTATTTTTCTGATGGATTTTTTTTTTTTTTTTTCATAGCTACCATTTTCAGCAAACAGATAAAAATCCCATCTTCCTAGTATAGAACATATGAAAACAAGTATTTCCATCTCCAGATGGAAAGGACAGGATTTCAACAGCTTATATTTCCAGCCTGTTGCCTTATAATTTCGTAGACCCTGATTCGGGCATACAGATAAATTCATCTTTAAGCATCTGCCTTCATCTCATTAAGCACATGTTTAAGTCCCTTGAAGTCCCTTGAAAAGGGATGTTTTCCGGAAATGATATCTTGAGTGATACTATTCTCTGCTTCTGACACTGAATTTAAATTTTCTGACACTGCGATTAAATAACAACAACAACAACAACAACAACAACAACAACAATAATATGTCTTAGTTTCAATTTAACTTATTTAATCTGGTGAATTTTCTTTTTTTCTTTTTTTTTTAATATGTGAAAGACATTCATGATACTTGCATGTGTCACATGCTTCCTTCTCTATTCTCCTTCTTTTATATTATTCTAATGCTTGTTCTACTGTTCTCACATGGTATTTTAATGTTTTTTAATTTTTAAAAAATACAAAGATGAATTTAGGTAGAACAACCAGTTTTCTTCCTCACATTATGCATTCATAGCTCTTCTGTTGTTTTTCTTTGCAGTTGTTGGAGTCATACACTACCTCTTTTGATGCAGCCTTATATAAGAAGGAAAAGAGAAAGTGTTACAGTAAACTTCAGACTATTTGTATCTATTAAAGCATTTAATAAGGTAGGAGTGCACAGGCAACAATAAGGACAAAGACTTGGTTCAGCCTAAGTAAATCAATGGCAAAACTGCAGCTTTATTGACTAAATTCACTACTAGAGGCCCAAGTTTCTGCAGTCTCTAGAGAGATCTTCAGTACTGAGACACCTGATCTGAGAGTGGCAACATTTTGACAAATTATATGAGGCATAAAATTTGAGAAGCATTGAGATCAGTGAGAAAGACTACAGCTATGATATTTAATGTATGTTTGACCTAAAAGGTTTTGTGGGTTTTTTTTTTTTTTAGAAGTTTATTAAAAGGAAAATATTTCAATATTCTGAGGCCCACATCTTACTAGTTCCATAGTTATTTCTGATATTGCATGCAAGTTTAAAGCAGAATTGTGATACTATGAGCAAATCTCTTATTTGTACAGAGCAACTGGAATCTTGGCAGCACCAGCACTATCACCAATTTTCTGAAGCACTGCATGTGTCACTCTTCAGGGTATTGAGTCCTCTTCTTCCCTACTCTCTCAAAGGTATATTGTGCAGTGACAGTAACACAATCTGCTAAAAGTCAGTTCACCTGTATGAAACCATATTGTATTAAAATAAAATTCAGTGCTAGTAACACTGTGAAATAGTTACTACATCTGGATAATTAACTAAAATAGTGGGGTAAGGATATGAATCCAGTTTCAGGATAGTCAGGATGAATTTGATTAAATGATAGAGGACACTCACAAATGGAGCTCTAATCCTTATTTCACAAATCACGCTTCAACACTCATTCATTTATTTACTTTCATTATCAATAATCTGGCTTAGTGTTTTATCACTCTACTGCATTCCTTTCAAGTCAATTACTTTAAATTACAATCTCATCAGGCAATGCGATGCCTGATACTGCACACATGCTTCATCAACAGAGAGTGAAGACAATGTCAGTCTAAGCCAAGCTCTCTTCCTTATAATCTCTGCACCTGGCAGTCTCAGATCACTCAGAAGAACTACCCATCTGTGTGAAGTGTTCCCTCTGAACGAAGCATGTCTCATAGTGTTTGAAGCCCTCTGATTTTCTAGAAAGTCTAGTTTGAGGTCTGGCTAAAATCCAGTATGACTGCCTGAGATACAATGGGTGAAAATCAAATGATCACACCAAAATATGATTTGTGAGCTTCTTCAAACAATGCTGATCCTGTGCTAATGTTGACATATTTGCTAATTCTGAAGAGGTTTGGTACTGAATAGTTCTGCTCCTTGCACAGGCTACAAGTGAAGAAAAAAATTATATTCACCTTTAAAATCTTAATTCCTTCAAAAGGGGGAAATTGCAAGGCTGCGTTTTTTTTATTCCTTCAGTAAAATGCACACACAAGCTTGTTATAAGAGTCATTAAAGAAATGTGAATTACAGGGCTCTCATTCTGCAAAAACATAAACTGTTATCACCTACCTGGAAGGTGTTGGTTCTTTATAACACATTTTTTTATTGCACTTATTAATAACTATTGGAGTTTACCCAGTATGAAATTAATACAGTTGCATATACCAATGAAATCATTTGATCATATTTGATTATTATATAATATTTTATACTACAGTTCCTTTTATGTCATTTATGAATGATTGATGAACATTTTAAAAAGCTTATGCATATAAGCACAGAATACAATTTATTTTATGCCATTCCTATATTTCATATGTACACAATTATACCTTAGAATCACCTGAACAACTGATCTCCTGTATATGAGCATCTTCACGTATACTAAAAAGCAACAGAAGGCTTCAAAAATTTGCTTATGCACTGATATTTCTGAGGTCATAATCCTGCTCAACCACTGTATTTCTAGAGTGTCATTTACTGCTGACTCATGGGAAGAAATATATATATATATTAGCCAATTTTGAAATGAATTTTATTATTCAGGGTTATTTACCTTTTGGATGATGTAGCAAGAATTGCTCATAAATTAAAAAATTCTTAATCATTTATTACCCATTCTTTCTACAAAGAAGTAATAAACATGCCTGTGTACACCTTGTTTCTGAGCCAAGTCAAATGTTCTGACAACATCATGGCTTATATGAGTAACTGAGTATGCAGTAACACTTTAAACTATTCACTTCAAAACACAAGCTTACATGCACAATCTGCTTTCTAAATCTAACTGGTAGAAATCCTTCCTGAAGGGCTACCTCAGTCTACAATTAAGGATTTCTACAGAATAGGTTTTAGGGAATCTTCTGATAAGAAGAAGGTGTAATATCAATTCATCAGCCATGTTTACATGCCTCAAAATTTATTTGATTTACTAGAGTTTACATATTACAATTCTCAACATCTACTTGATTTTACTTTGCCAACCTTTAAAAAAAATGTCCAAAAGCAATATAAAACAATTAATTCTGCAATCTTCATAGAAAATTTCTCTCAAAATTTAAAGTAGACTTAAATCCTAGTTGGAATATTATTGGAAAAGCAAATTCACCTCTAGGAAGGATGAGCTGTTGTAAAGGAGTACTCTTATTTGTAGATCAGCCCATAATGAATTAATTCAAATCAGTGATCAAATGCCTTGCTAGTGTTAATTTACACAAATATTAAGCTTGTAATTTGTTAAGATGTTGTAGCCTTAAAAAATTCAGACCTTGATAAAGGACTATGTTCATGTTCACATAAATACATATGCACTGCAGAACTACATACTTAACTGAATTGTATAAAATAATTTCTAGTGTATGTTTACTGCCTCATCAGCTCTGCTCCTCATGTGCCATCAAATGCAAACACAAGCTTTATTTGAATATCTTTAATCCTTGAATTGCTTCAAACTGTGGTGGCTTTCAAACTGTGGTGGCTTCCTTTTTTTTTTTTTTTAATTTTATTATTTTTATTTTTTTAAATCACATTGCCATAAAAATGTTTCCTTCTTACAGATTTGGTATTTCTCTTTCTAAAGCAATTGGGCTGAAGGCCAAAACTGTAGAAGAATCAGTCCTGGATCAGTAACAAGTTTTTATACACAACCACACTGTGATTTTAAAGTCTATTATCACATTTCTCTACAGAGCTAGAAATGAGAGCTTGTTTTCTTGGAAATGAGAAGTTCCCATCTTCCCACTGGGGTTCCCAGCTCCTCTTTCAAGTTCTTTAAAGACATTAGAAAACAGATGTTTAAAGGCATTATGTCTCTTTTTATGAATAAAAATGTGCTTAACATGGAAAATTTTCAAGCAATTGAAAATTTATCATAGTTTAACCCCCAAACTTGGATATTTATCTTCAATACATAAATATTATTATTATTTTTTAAATTCAGTCACAAAAGCCCATAATATCCATGTCTGTTTAGGTTTCTTTATAGAGTTTTCCCTATTGGTGGGAGAAGTACAGTTTTCAGGACAGCTACTGCTGCAACACAATTTGACAAGGTATTTTTGCCAACAATGAAAACAACAACAAAACAAAACAACAACAACAACAACAAAGAATGCTTTCAAGTACACCTTTAATGGGTCACCAATAGGATATTTACAGTGAAAAAAAACATTTAGCTTTTTCACCAAAATATTTTGACTGTAGACATAACAGTTTGGATAGAAAACTTTTATTCTCCCCCCTCCCTTCCAAACATTATTATTATTATTATTTTAAATAAATTTAATATAGCAGATAATTCAATATTCCAGTAGGGTTATTGGTGGTAATCAATTAAAAGCATTTGAACCAGTCCTCATCTTTATTGAGATCTTTCTATTATTATTGGAGATTTCAGCAGTGACCATACACCTCAGAAATGCAAGAACTTGCAGCATGACAGAGGACAGCCACAGTTTTACAGAACTGGTTATGGTGTGCTGTTGATTTATGTCATTTATGTTTTCATTTTGTTTTGCTATGAAAAAATGATTTTATATGGAAAACATATGTATGTTTATGTTGCTATAAAGCAGACAGGATTTGCAGTATAGCTGACTTAATGTTGGTACAGAAAATAGACACTTTGCTTTTCCTAACTTCCTCAGCCAAGCTATACTACTTTACATTACATTAACATAGCTTTTCATGTTTAATATCCTTGCGGGGGAAGCTGAATGAAAAGAAGGAAAAATTGCCCATGCTTAATAATATTAGCATTTAAGTTGTCCCACTAGACTTTAAAATTTGCACCTCATTAAAGCAAAGATTGAGCTTGAAGGACAGATTGTAAGGGGGTAGGAATGGGAGAAGCAATGAACACACCTCTTTATGGTAAATGAGGTAAGAAAATGGAATTTTGGTCTTTAGGATCTGATTTTTTATAGTACTTGTTTAGTTTGTCTATGTTCAAGAAGGCAAGTAAGAATGAACTGAACACTGAAATAGAGCCTAAAGCCTCATTAAAAGACAATAGTATTTATGTGCCTTGTTTAAGGATTATGCTTTTTGAGTGATGGTTTCCAGCATGGTTGAACTTATAGGACATCAGTATTTTTATTTATAATTTTAGGGTTCTATATTGGTTCAAAGACTAATAAAATAAAGAAGGTATAGTTGATATGTAAATGCAGCAACTTGAATTCCCCGTGGTAGTTAATCTAAATGCTTTTATGGGGACTCCCTCTTAAAAAAAAAAAAAAAAAAAAAAAAAAACAACTCAGAGTAGTACATAATATTTCCGCATCATCATTACAGAGAACTGTAGATAGACAACTGAAAGTCTGATTATTCTAGTGACACAACCAAATACAGAGTTATGGACATAAAGGAAGCATAGGGAAACAGGTTTATTTTTGTTATTGTTTAAATGCATACTTGATTTGCTTGCCTAGGCACAGACATCTGAGATGCCCAACAGTATCTGAAACACTCATATGAGGCTATCAACCATGATTAAGAACACATGAAACGCCTGGCCTTCATGAAGGGGCCAAAGATACCAACTGGCACTAGACTCCCATGTGTAACCAACTGAATCAAATCCTTAGTGTCTTCCACTAAAGCCAGGTATGTTGCTTACAGTCTCTATTATTAACTCTACAATCCACTAAGGATTCACTTTCATGCTTGAGGTAAGTATGGACTAATTGGCAGATGAGCAGCGCTCATTCAAGGCAAATTTTGAAAATGGACAGACCGGCTGTGCATCACCATGTCTGTATAGAATTATCTACCACTTTCTCCATCCATTTAGTAAATACGGACTCTGCTCAAATGGTCTGTATATTTAATACACTGTCCTTTGCTTAAGTTATGCAATCAGCTCATTCTCTAAAATGGCCTGAGCTTTTGATTCTTTACTATTAATTTATCTATCTGCTATATCTTTTTTACAGGAAGGGAATAGGCAAATGGAGAACCAGCTGGTATATTCTCCTATTCCAAACAGAGTGCAGAAAAATACTTAGCAGTTAATACTACTTCTAACCCTGAGACATGGTTCAAGGCCAAGTTTTCATGCACTAATTGTACTGTTTCAGAAAAGCTTACCTCCTGGAAGCCACTTTCTGTTCACTGGAGTGGCTAAATAAACACAGTCTGTATGATTTGGCTCCCCAGACTAAATTATCTCTTTTGGATGCTTTGAATACTCAACCAATCCAGCTTTTTTTAAAAGAAAATAAACATGACAGTATGGACTCTGTCTGGGCAAAGAAAAGGGTCCACTTTAGAATGCAAATTCTTGGAAAATCATAGTGGAAAGAGGGCTTGATTCTATGTCATTTCTCTATGAGCTCTCTGCAGACTCTCCTCCTAGTATTACTATTGAAAGGGGATGAATGGATGTGAAAAGCTGTAAAGAAGAGTGGATCTTTATAGATCTTTTGACCTGGAAGGCTGACAACAGAAATGTTTTCTGCAAGTCATTATTAGTGAGTAACCATTTTTGTTTCATGTACTTTGTTAGGTTCTTGTACTGTAATTATGATTGCACAGTAATTCTGGGTCTGTGTTGTACCTAGCAGTGCGTTCCTAGGAAAGCTTTGCTAGAAGTACTTCCTAAATCCCAGGATAGGCTGAGATGAATTGCCAGAAATACATTTTGAATTACAGACCACTAGCATTTAAGTCTTTTAGTTATGTTTCCTTCAGGAAATAATGAGGTGGGAAACGGACAAGGAATTTATCCACACTGCAGGTACATAGACCTGAAGGGAAATTCTAAATGCTAGTGAGCACTATCTTTTGTTGTTGATGGGAGCACATACAGCCAGCTCAGGGCCAGCCCCCACAACATTTTTAGAGACAACCAATGTGGATGGCAGCTATTTCATCCATGGAAGCCACACTGCAGTTCACTATACACAGCAGCAGAGGTGCAGCGAACATGCTGATTTATAACAAGACGTATAAAAGTGTTCACAAAACACCTTCTTTATATATTTTTTTCAATTATTTCTTTTTGAAATTCAAAAAGGAACAAATCATCTCTCATTAATGTGAATTGATGGTACTCTAGCTGTACAGCCCATATTTCATACAACCAACATAATGCATGGACTTTCCATGACCTTTTTGGCAAAATAAACACTCACTTAGGAGATGTCAAATAAGAATGCATAAACTCCGGATTCAGATGCTTTTATTTGCTTAAAAATATGTAAGAACTTCATTTTAACATTCTGGTATGTGACCCTTGGATAACTAAATAATCTGTTCCCTCCGGGTTGGAGTTAATGCTGGAAGAAATGTGAAAATAAGCATTTTCTTTGAAGATTGGCAATATGGTTAGAGCAAAGAAGTTATATCAGTTATTAGGACACATAACAGATATTCAAATTCCTTTATTTTCTAGAAACAAATATCCTGGAAGTAAAGAACCCAGGTGACATTTATGGTTAAATTTAAGTGGCTTGTCTTCTTTTGCCTGAAATGATGGCCCAATTTACATTCTGGGAGAGCAATGAATTCCCATCTCAAGTGCTGATATGAAATGACTGAGATCCCTGCAGTTATATAAAATCTATCTGGTACTAGCACAGATCAGACAACGGAAGAAAATGTATTATGAAAGGTATTCTTAGTATACTTCCCTCATTGGCTTTCTAGTGACTGATCTCAATAAATCAATACTCACTTCTGCAGGCAATCCTTTGCCATTTCTAACTGCCTTTGGACCAAATCCTACCTTCATTTTTATCTGTTTGGCAATGCAAGGGCAACAGATCTACACACGTACAGACAAAAGAGGAATTTTATCCACCAGGACTTAGTGAATGCCTATAGTTTGGCATCTTTTTAGCAATTTTCTATTGATTACCTTTAGGGAGAAGAAGAAAAGAAAAAAAAAAAAGTTTTTGAGCAATGACAAGGACTGGGTTTTATTTTCTGTAGTAAAACAGCATAAGGAGAGAGAAAAACAATGTAGTATTGCCACTGCTAATATTTCTGTTAGGCAGAAAATGGTGAAAAGGAGCAGCATTAAAAGTACTTGCTGCACAGAAGTTGCACATGAAAAAAAAATAAAAATAAAAGTTTGAATAGAAAGAAAAAGAAACTAGAAAGAGTAAAAACCCTATCCTTATCAAAGAAACCTTAGCTATAATATTCACAGTGAACTTGGCTTCCAAACAGACTGTCCCTAAAGGAAGAAGGAAATTTCCCAATGACAATCTTTCAAAAGGGAGAGTCCAACAAGGCAGGAATCCCTTCCCAGTGTTTCTAAAACCAGCTCTTAAGTTTCTCAGACAAAAAGAAAAGCACCGTCCTTTAATGGGTTGTAGCTGTTTATGTCTCCTTACATATACATACCACCTGCCTTTAATTTTCTGTGAGCAGGTTACTATGGTATCTACTTTTTGTGCATGGGAGAAGTTAATATTAGCCCCAAACTTTTGTTCTAAGTATATTCAAGCATTCTTCTCTTCAAAGGAAATCTTCAATATGCGGGAAATGTGATATTAGACTCACTGGTTGGTTAGTTTTCTAATTACTCAAAAACTCCCCAACTTAGACGATATCACTATTGTAATCTCGGATGTGCCTAAAGTTAATTTCTGAAAACAAATTGCCATTAGAAAAAATTGCATTCGGAAGAGATTATTGAGCACTTTGTTCTTTTAGCACATTTTGTCATGGTTGATGTATCTTTTTAGAATGATCTGCATTAGAATTATCAAGGGAAGCAATCTTCCCCCCAGCTGATCACTGTATAGGTGGTCCTTTCATGAATTTTTATTTGACACATTTTCCATTTTTCCGTCATGTTCTTACTGTGTAAAGAGAGGCTTTTACAGCTAAAAGAAAAGTTTCAATGACAAGTACAAAAGACTAACAACAGGAAAAAATCCTGCATATAACAAGCCAAAGAAAACCCTTGTAGCATAATGTCCACAGTGATGTCAGTTTCAAAATATCCACCATTCTGATGAGAAGAAAAAGCCAATTAGACAAGTTATCCCAAAGCAATGTCAAAAGCCTACAAATTACAATAGCTATAAAACCCAATCCCAATAGACTTCTACAAACATGTAAATTAATGCTATTGAAAAGCAATGCAATCAGGTCTCATTTATCATTATAATATCTTCTGATATTATAATATCTTCTGAGATCAAGACCCAATATCAGTCCATGTATATCATAGACAGTTTATTTAAAGAGGTAACAACTGCTACTTAAGCAGCTCCAAAATCAGCTGTTTTAATTGTCCCAAAAGTAAGTGATATTTAAGAAGTGACACTATTTGCTCAGGCTAAACTAGAATCAAAAGCATTCATTTCCAAGGTGTGCGGAATAGACTGAAGAGCAAGAAGCTTTTCTTTTCCAAAATTACAATAGTTTTTAAATCTCTTCTGGATGTAAGTTAATACAGAAAACACCTGAAAACTCACAGATATCATGTTTCCATGTTTTTGAGGCTAAAGAAAATAAATTAAAGATTACTCCAAACTTCAGTGTGGCCATAGTCCTGCATTATGCTAATACTGTTACTGGCAGTTGTAGTCAGTGATTGTACTCTTTCTGGAGCATTCACTACCTATTTAAGATAAAGGTCCTAGGGGCTATCAAAAGGTGAAACAACATTATGTTGTTTCCAAACTGTTTTGAAATAACAGTTGAAGGAAGACCCAGAACCATCTGAATGAATTAAAAAAGACTAAGCTGTCAGAATCTTTACTATGTTTTTCTCCTAATTCCCTACTTCTCTGTGTATAAGTTTCAAAAACAAACACTGCAAGTCTCTGTCAGTGAAAAGCACGGTGAAGCAGAGGAGAAATAAGAATTACACATTTTAGTTTTCTTTCCAGTAGACCTTGCTTTCTTACTGGTAAACAAAACAAAATCAATCTCATCTTCACCTTTAAAGCATTCAGAAAATATTTTTCCAGTGTGTGGATGTCTATGTTTTCTTCTGTGGATTTATTTGGTAGCAAATATATGTGGCTTAACTCTCAAGGCTCTGTCAGAAAAGCTCTAAACATAGTTCAGCCACCCTTCTTACAGAAGTTCCCACCCTGCATGCATAGGTTCCTATGCCTACGTCTCAGTCTCTGCAGTTTACTGAGAGGCATGTTAAAGCAAACACATTTTCACTGGCAAGTCAAGCTTGACTACTGGATCAGAAACTGGAATCGCTGATGTGCAAACACAGAGAGATCAATAGGAAAGACAGCTGGGGTCAATTCCAGTGTTGGTGAACCTGGATACGCCAGAACCATCTTTGCAAGTATTGGTCAAATTTATAATTAGTGCATTATTCCAGACTAACTATATAAATGAATCTTAAGTTAAGATCTTATAGAGGTATGAGAAGAAGAGAGATTGGCAATGTTTTATAAAAATTTAAACATAAATGTAAAACATTGCCAATTTGATTTCTAAAAGCTGGATAATGCAGATGCAGAATATTCAGAAATCTGTATATATTTATTTCTAAGACACCTAAAACGTCTGGTTTTCATCTTATGCTGCTGGTTTTGTTGTTGTTGCTGTTTTTCCCCCACAACATTATCTGGTCTGCTTAATTCAGTGACAGTTGATGTAAGGTAAACCAGGATCAAACTGATGATTTCAATTTTTCCTGTTCCACAGCCAAACTTGCCTTGCAGATTTGATAGTCAGAATTTTATCTTATGATAGCTTTCTCAGGATTATCTGATTGGGGTTTTTAAAGTCTTGGCACAAATATTCTCTGAGAACAGTGAAGAGGTGGGACATATGCTTCCAAAAATACCTTAGGAATAGACAGAACATGTTAACAGGCCATAATTACTCACAGCCAGAAATCTTTGCCTCTGGGGAAAACAGCTCTCCCAAATTTCTTTCAGTGACAAATATTGACAAGCTCTGTGCCACACTGTGTTTTTTGACATAATTTTGACTAGAAGGTAGAACAGAGTAGAATCAAATCAAGGGCAGCTTGGACAACATTGTGATTCAGTAAGGAAAATCTTTCATTAAATTCCTGGTAAATGAGAGATGAGTGCAATATTCATCATCCTGTGAACAGCTCAGTCAGCCTCCGTTAGAACGCCTGGTGTTGTCTTCCACCCCTCTAAAACATAGTTCATAAAACAAGCAGTATCCCACACTATCAACACAGTTTGTAATTGCTTCTTGTGTATGATGCACAGTGGGGAAAGGCTTTCTACCACCTCCTCATTCTCCACCCTTCACCATCCTAGTACACTTGCCTGCCTTGCATGCTTGATTAGCCTCTTTGAAAGGCATTGTACTGATTGGGGCTCACATCTGGTGCAAATAAAGAGGAACAGCAAGATGTCACCAGGGGTAATAAGGAGAGGGCAAAAGGCCATCAGCTGTGGGAAGGGAAATGAGACTGGTTCTTGGTAGGAAAAATGGGAAAATATGTTGGGATGAGAAGCTTTTTGAAAGACATTTTTCCCTCATTGAATTCTATTAATAGGTCTCCCTTTGGAATTAAAACATTTTAGCAGTGCTGGACTAAGGCTTGTCTCCTCTGATGATTCAAGGGTATTTCTAGGCTAGATAAATTGTATGTTACTATTCAGCTAACAGAAATAGGCACCCCAAGATATTCAGGGTAACTTTGCACAAGTCATTTAATCTCTCTGGGCCTGTATTTCCTTGTTTGCCTTGTCTGGACAGATTACAAATTCCAGATATACTCATAAACATGCATATCTGGATGTTCTACATTATCAGAGTGGAGATCTTACTGGCTTTTCCACGAACCAGGCACATACAAATATTTCCTAATGGTTTATTTCCTAAACCTGCTCCCAGAACCAGGGTCTTAGTCTTTTTTCAGTTCATCCCAAATAATAATATTCATCACCTTGAATCAGTTATCAAATTCTTTTTAGTTCTATAAATCTGCTAAGTGCTCCAATTTTTTTTGGATTGATTAATTAATTATTTTGGATTTAATGTTTCTGATTATGTTCTATTTTATTAAGTAGAGATGGCTTCAGTTTTAGCTTTCCTATTCCCAAGTGCCAGCATATAATGTCACTCCATAAAGGTGAAGGTCTCCAAGTCAAAAAGAACTGTGATTTTCCAACTACCTATATATCCAGCTACGTAAAACCTTACTAAAATTTACTATCTCTATAACCCTGTGAATATTACTGAAAGCATGTCAGCTGCTAGTAAAACCACCTACATATCGATGAATTAAACCACTTCCTCTAATCTGGAATTTTACATTTTGCTTGTTGGGGCAAACTCCTAAGATGTAATAACTGGTAAGCTTTTGATATTTTTTATTCCTCAAAAAACATTGAAATCTTAATCTTTAAATCAGTAACAGGATATTTATGAACCACATACCAGAAATGGCTATTGTTTAGTTAATAAAGAAACAACAAAAATTCCAATGCAATTTGGAAGAACTTCATTCTTGAGTCATGTGTATAAGCATTCAGTAAGATGAAATATAAGATGCTTTTAAATATTTTATAAATATTTTATATTTGGCTGAAAATCCATCTGATCCTCATGCCTACCTTAAACTCTAAGATGGAATTTCTTCCATTTCTGACATGAAAATAACTGCATGTAGACTCTACTTTCAGCTGAGTATTTGTATGTGTGCATATGTATTTGTGAGGCAGAGATTGACAGAGAGAAAATATTTAAAGGTACAGTATATATATTATATTTTATATATCTATGATTCTATATTATATATATACTTGTATGTAAATGTACTTTCAGATTTGCAATACAATTCTGTTTCAAAATATGGGGATCAGGAATGCTAGCAAGCATTGATAACTATTCATTCTTCTCAATCTGTGCCTCCATATAAAAAACAGATGGTTTGATATTTTGCAGTGATATAGTAAGCATTCCCTCATCCCAAGCCAAATCTGCCATCGGCAAATTCATTCCTGCTGTAAATTATAACTCAGTTGTCAAATTAAAAATGTGACGTTATAAGAGACCTTGTAGCACTAAGCAATAATTTACTCATCTCTTTGATTGTATCCTACTAATTTTTATTGTGTCCTTCAGACAGATGCTTTTTCCATACTGCGAGGTTAAGAGACATACTTCTCTCTGCTCCCATTTCTTCCTTGTCACTCAGTTGATTTACTCCTCCCTGGATTTATATATTCTCCAGGCATGTTTGCTCAACCCCACACTGAGAGTAACATCTTTCTGCCCTTGGAGTTTAGAAAAGCAGCTGAACTTCTACTTCACAAGAAGAATAAGAGACATACAGGGTGCTGCTAACATATTTTATATATATTAATCTTTACCTTTTGAATAGAATTGCTTATCGCTATGTGTAAAAATGGGGCATGTCTTTCTTTTAACAACAACTATTAAACTAAAATAATATCATATGTACAACTTTTAAATGTTGTCCTACAGCTGCAGATGGGCACAGACATACAAGGATATATCTCAGGGTTTGCAGCATTCTCCTTCTCTTTCTCCTCATTTACATTCTCAAAAATAAGTAAACGTGGGATTTAGAAATGATCCGTCTGCTCAAGATGGAAAATTTATTGCTCATTCCCTGCCTTTCCCATTACCAACAAAACAGTCAAACTCTGCAATCATCAGAATATCAGAATCAAGGACTCAGGAAAAAAAAAAAAAAAAAAAAAAAAAAAGATTCAGAATTTGTAAGGTAAGATGAGAAGGCAACATGTAAAGTAAAATGACAAATTCTTGCTGACAAATTGTTCATACAGATAGTAATCATTTTGCAGCTTTAATGTTGGAATCTTTTCTGTTTGTAGTAGTAGTACTACATAGGTATAAACGATGCTTTATACAAATAGTAAAAACCTGTCCTGAAATCCTACTTTGAAAAAAATCAATGAAAATTGGGTCTTAGGGGAGTTATTATTCACAGTTCCTAATCAAACATAGATTAAAAAGTGATTTATGGGATGAAAAATATACAAGGAATTGTAGCATTTCTATGATGTGCTCTTCTGAAATTCAGATACCTCACATGCATATCTGTGTTTATATGGAGTAGGAGGGGTTTAGCATGGATGTGGCTTATACTAGGCAAGAGAATATGAATGAAGGGCACATAGTTCTCAAACTCTGCATCACTACCATGTTAGTATGATTTTATCACAGCACCATAGAAGAAGCTCACATCAAATTTTTATTTCTACTATAACCTTTCATCCTCCATATGCTTTTCACAGTAATTAGTTTCTATTCCTTTGTTGAAACAGAGCAACCTTCTCCCCACAGTCTTGGGAGGCTGTTCATATCAGATCCCACTCCCAAAAGTCAATGTGTATAAGGTACACTGGTGTTACTTGCTCTACCCTAATGTGTTAAACACCTACACATAACACTGCATTCTTAACCACCCATATGCTGTATTACATGAAGTACTGATTCTCAGTTGCGTCCTCTTGTAAGCTGCAACAGACCCACACATCACTGCCAAAAATGTTGAAATAATTATGGCTCTTATGACTCATGAGCATCTCAGGGAACTCCATTATTGAGCATGATGTAGTCAGCAGTTTGCAGCATGGCCTGTTTGCTCCAGAGGGGGTTAATCTTAAACACTGTGAATATGTTGTTGCTCTGTGATACCTGTCTTCAAAGCCAGATCAATGCCTTGCTTTCTTTTAATGAATAATATAAACACAGATTGTATAGTCCCATAGTTGTGGTAGAAGTGCTTCCTGTCCCACAACAAAGATGCTGTGAAAGAAGGGGAGGTGCCTCACAGTACTCACCACCTATCTTTCATTCTGAAACGTCTCCTGACTCACACATCAAATTCCTATCTCTTTCTAGTCCAAAGCTCCAATTTCTCCAATCTCTCTTTTCCAAAGTCACAGCTTTCCCTTGTATTTTCCATCAGCATCAAGTTTTGGGGGAGAGATGATGCTTCTTTATTCCTTCTTTATGCACCAGCTGAATCACTTAAAACATGTGGAACCTGAAGAAAGGCACAAACATGGGTATGGCCTTGCATTGTTAGCACTTGGGGAATTCAGTGAGATGTGTGCTTAGTAACCAGTACAAAGATTGCCCTTTGCTTACAGACTTGACTTTCACATGTTCTGTTTGGAAACACATCTCTCACAGGCTTCATTTTTATGTGGAGCACAGTATGCTTCAGTGAGTGAGTGCTTATGGCAGAGACAGGTTTAGGAATACACTTAGTTTGGATACCCAGGAATGAAAGGTTTGTCTGAGTGGTATCTGACCCCTGAGGCTTCCATTTCCCTGACAGCTCTTTAACCCTAAATACATAAATGAAACAGGAGAGAAAACACAGGCAAAAGCACAGGCACAGCATGGAGTGTAGTTCTGCAATATTCTCCTGATAGGTTAAACAGCAGGATGGCAATACCATGGTGATGTGTTTGAGTTTTATGAAACCTTAAAATCTTTTATTTATTTATTTATTGGACTTAACAAAACTACTGGGAATTTTGGGGGATATTTCCCAGGAATTGTAATAAAAAAATGTGCATTTCTGACCAACCAAAGCCTAAGCTACACAAATAATAGTGATTCTACCTTAAAAGTATTTTTTACCCTTCTTCCACAATTATCAGGAGAATAAAATTTAAAAAGAAAGAAAGGGCAGTTGAGGAGTCAAATTTCCTTAGGAATCAAATATAGCTGATATGTTGGAACTTGCGGATTCTGAATCTGAGCATATTGAATACTTAATAATAAAAATACTGTATTTCACTATTCATCTAGCAGTAGTCTTGGAGTACTGAATTCAAAGAAACATTTGTCACTCATCTCTTATATAGTAGTGCTGCATTTACCTTGCTATAATTAAAATGAAATTATTTATTTGCAGTATGTCACACATATTTATGCAAGATAGTTTTTTTTTTTTCAAAAAGAATGTTTTTTAAAATTAAATTTGAATCTTTTTATTTCATGTCATTTCAATGAAATCCAAAACCACACTAACACAAAACCATGTGCCCAAGGTGTGTTTTTCACAGTGTAGAGGAGAGCCCTTAGGGAGGCTGGAGAGTGGCGTAAAACTACGGGCATGGAAAGGAAACCACAGTACCTAGGGCAGACCAAAAGCTGCAGCTCATGGTTTGAATTATACATGGATAACGCACGAAATTCATTACAATGGAACAGGCAGTGACAGACATGGTGAGAGATTAACAAAAACATCTACAGAGAGTGAGTTTCCTCACTTACCTTAGACACTATCACAAGATAGACTGGATAGAAAAGTGTCCTGGTTTCAGTTATTTTTCCTCCTAGTAGCTGGTAGGGTGCTATGTTTTGGATTAGGATGAGAAGAGTGCTGATAACATGCTGATGTTTTAATTGCTGCAGAGCAATGCTTACACTAAGCCAAGGACTTTTCAGCTTCTCGCTCTGTCCTGCCAGCGGGCAGGCTGGGGGTGCAGCAAGAGCTGGGAGGGGACAGACCCAGGACAGCTGACCCAAACTGGCCAAAGGGGTATTCCATACCATCTGACGGCATGCTCAACAATATATAGGGGTTGGTAGCTGGGGTGGGGGGCTGGCTGCTCAGGGATGGGCTGGGCATCGGTCAGCAGGTGGTGAGCAATTGCATTGTGCATCACTTGTTTCATACACACTATTATTATTATTATTATTTCCTACCTTAATAAACTGTCTTTATCTCAACCCACAGGCTTCACTTCTCCGTTTCTCTCCCCCATCCCAGAGAGGGAGGGGGTAGGTTGAGCGAACGGCTGTGTGGTGTTTAGCTGCCAGACGGGCAACAACAACAAGGAAACCTAGACAACTATCTTAGACTCAATATTTTTTTATTTTTATTTTAAAGGCTAGATAAATAAATGCCATTTTATTTTAAATTAATTGCCTGGATTCCCTCTGTTATCCAGAATATAAACATTTCAGTGTGTTTGGAACAGGAAATGCTGACAGTGAGTTCAACAGGACATTTTAAAAGTTCAGGTTTCACTTGCATTCTGCATCCAGGCATGGAAAGAGCTACCCATAAAGTAAAACACAGCATGGAAAGAATCATTTTGCTTTCCCACCACCTTTTTCTGTTCATGATAAGGAGCAGATGTAATGTTCTGATTATGATCTAGCAAGACTGTCAGAGAGAGAATAGATTGAAGCTGTACAAAATGGCATCCATCCCACCTCATTTTAGAATACTATTTTCTCTTTTGAAGAAGAGAAGCCATCCTCTTTAAGTAAATGCTGACATTGCCCATAGAGGAAAAAGGATGTATTTGAAATGTATTTGAAGGCATCTTCTGATACAGTGATCCTGTGTTTTTTTTCAAGGGGTTTCTACTTTCAGAGAAGCAATCCACATCATCCACAATTGTTACAGAAGCATCAAACTGAATAGCCCTTGGCTTCTAAAGTAGAAACTGTTTAGCCCTGGCTTTAGCAAAGAATATAAAATCGGATAGTGATTCCTAAGTAGCTCATTTCAGTTCAAACGTACTTATCACTGTAACAAGCTCTGCCACTCATGCTGAAGAATAGTAGTAAAGAAACAAACCAAAATACTTTGGTGTTTGCCACATGTAGATGCAATACATCAAATATCTACTCATGATAAGACTTCTCTGAAGATATGTGTCCATAATGACAACTGGAGACAGTTCCCATTTTGCTCTCAGATAGAAAAGGCTGCAGCTTCCTATTCTTCCTCTGTTTTAAATATCACAGCCTCATGGCACATAATTTTCCTAGTGCTTTGATGATGTCCTGTCTCATTTGCTGCATCTAATCTTCTGAAAAGCTCATGTGATTTTCAGCTTTGTCCAAGCATTTTCTGAAAGTGTCTAATTTTGTCTTTATGGAAATGTAATTTCTTAGTTCACTAATATGACCATTCACTTTAGCCATTCCTTCTCTAATTTTAAAGATTATGTCTTCGTCTGATCTCATTATTATTACACTTGTCATTCAAAATGAGAGGAAGGGGGAAAGAATTGGAATTATGTCTCCCTGATGAATTCCATCTGTGCTTATGGAAATCAGGGATGTGATGTTCATTTTGAAGTGTCACCACAGCAAAAATAGAAGTCAAGAGCAATAAAATACACATTTGGAAGGCCAACATCATGATAAGGAGAGGCACATATTTTTATTACTATCTACAGGTGCTACCATGACACCTAAAAACAATAGTCATAGTAAAACCCTGGTGGGGAACGAAAATCAAGAGCTCCAGGCACTTATTCCTTTTTCTTTTTTTCTTTTTTATTTTTTTTTATTATTTCTTTAATGCAACTACATAAAATTTTCACTATCTGTTACACCATTTTCAAATTATTATACATTGTATATATTCCATCTATACCACAGATTAGGATTATAAATACAATACAGCTAACTCTCCAAAAAATAATTGTTTACACCATATTAAGTAAAGTCAGGACAGTTTTTATTTAATTCTCAGAGCAAAGGGAATTCAGCAAACCTACTTGTCTTTCCCATGTTTCTCTGAGTTGTGAAGTTCAGTCCGTCTACATAGATTATCTTTGTTCTTACCAAGGTATTTGAAGGCCAAAAGCAGAGCCTGTCTATAACCAATCCATTTAGAATCTTCCAGTGACAAAAGATCTTTGATTTCTGCAGTAAATTAATTCACTGGGAGATAAAATTTTTATTTTATTTTATTTTATTTTTATTTTATTTTATTTTATTTTATTTTATTTTTAGCTTTCCTTGCTTAGGATGTTATGCATGCACACATATAAAAAGAAAGACAAATGTATCAACAAGAAGTACGGAACATATGTCCCAGGAGCTATATACCTAGGGCCTTGAGTATAACTCTTCTCTAGCCCATTTCTTCTTTGAATAGGTATTTCCAAATCATTAAATAGAAAACCTGAGTTAAAATTTTAAAAATGTTTCTGGAAGTCATCTGCTTAATATTTTGAGAAGCAAGACCCAGCAAAACAGGAAGAACGGTCACTTTAATCTTCTGTTTAGGAAAGGCAGAAAGTCAATGTTATAACCAGCTTTTTGACAATGTATGTACAAGTACAGGGTGGTAATACTCGTAGTAACACAATGCTGGGTGGAGATGCAGAGATCTTTTCTGACCCTTACTTCAGAAATAAATTCCAGGTCAATAATATATCAGACAATAATTTAGCCTCTTGGGCCATAAAATTTCTTAATGCTGAGTTTTACTGCCTACCTCTGGAAAAAAAATAAAAAATAGAGCTGTTAACTTAAGTTGTTTAAAATTAACAGTGAATGACGCATAGTAAAGCCAAGTCTTCAGAGTAAGTGCACAGAGATCTTAGAAAGGAATAACTACCATGAGGCTTCTGGTAGCATACTATGTGAGCTGCTATTTCCTTCTAATTTACAATGTGTTTTGTATCAATCTGTATCTTTAACATTCACCTCAGCCCCAATCCCTTTTTGAGCAATGCATCTATGTAGCCCTTTACTTACGACTTTCCTTACAGAGACATTCATACACGAATCAAGACAGAGAAGTCTGTCTTAATGATAAATTTACAAGTAGAATGAAAATTCATAAAAGGCTTTTTTGCCTCTCTGTGAATTAACAAGGCCACTCTGAAGATGTATATTTGAGCTATACCACACACACTGATTAAGACAGACAATAGCGTTACTTGTAGCCACGGCAGAGCTGGACTTTCTTAGCCAACAGTAACACAAAAGGCTTGGCAACACAGGCAATGGTTGTAGGCAAGTTAAGCACTGCCAGCCCATGCCAACGTCACTGTTGCTAATACTCAAGTCAAGATTACCTTGGAACATGTCAACGCATATACTGCAAGTCCATTTATGTCTGCTGAATAAACATGCCTGTGTTCACATTTTGAACACAAAGGCTCAGCAATTTACAGAAAGCTTTTCAAAGAACCAGATGTCAGAAAAACTAAATATAAATATAAAAGTAAATATAAATATGTATGATCATACATATGATATATGGTGTATATATTAAAAATGCTTTCCCTCTGTTACCAGTATATTAGGATATTGAAGTTGAAAGTATGTTATTTAAGTTGCTTGTTGATTTTCTGCCTCACTTTCAGCACAGACAAACAAAATAGACTACTCGGGTGCAGTTTTGTTTACAGGCACTTACTTGCATTCAATGAGAATGCAATCAGTCACTAAGCTATCACACAAATCTTTTTCTCTTGTTTTGGAATGACTTTTTTTTTTTTTTTCTTATGTAAATAACCACAAGGTAGATATGTCAAATAAGTGGCTTTTGTAATCTCACAGGCACGTAAAATATAAAGTGCACCTCTGTAAACTTCACAGTTGTTTTGTCTTAATGAGGAATGACATTGTGCTGCACAACATATACCTGTCTGGAATGCCACAGTGGACAGCTGAAGAACAGCAAGGGAATGAGATATGCATACACAAGTACAAAGACCTAAACCATTCCTTTAGGAAATTATTCAGGGAAGTATGTAAGACATTTAGCAGTGTTTAAGTGTCATTGACAGTAATTTACACATGTATATTTAACAAACATTTTTAAAAGACATTCCTAAATAAGAATACTTTAATCTAATGGGTATAGTTGCCGCCCCACAGACTGAGGCATATGAATAGATCAAGGTTTTTAGGAAGAGATTGTACCTGATACACCGGAGAATAATCAGAGTCTTTTGATATAGAAGCCTTCTTCACTTTAGAAACAACTCTGAAAGATTATCTGCTTTGTCTAACTGTATCAGTTGTTTTTATAAGAGACATTATCTCTCCATAAACTGTTCTATAATGGGACTTGAGCATTTTGTGCTATTCTTAAAGTGACTCTGTACAAAAATGTTCATACTCAAGAAATCTCTGCCTCATGTACACAATCATTTCTACCAAGAGGATGTTTATACTTCAAGAGCAAGTAAATCTGGAGCTCCTGTTACTGTTTTTTTCCCCTGACATGGTTAAAAGAACATTGCACTTTTTAAAGGAGATGAGAGTTTAACGGTGTGCCCATACTATACTAAAGTTTTAGTAAGGTTCAACAGCAATCCTAGTAGTTCTAAGGCATAAAAGCATCAATGGGAGTGTGAGCTGGATTCTACTCCCACTTGTGTACTGAGCTAAATAGCTAACTGCATTTCCATTGCAACAAATTCTACACTTTTTTTTTTTTTTTTTTTTTTTTTAAATTCAAATCACTTTTAAAATAGTATTTTGCACAGCAGTAGTGATTATTAGAGAAGTGAAATGAAAGAAAAAAATATTGTATTGCTGCAGGGAAAGTCTTCATATCGCTTTTACATAACCTACATCTTAGTATCATAAATTAATGCAGTTATGCCTTAAACAGTTAAACAACATTGCACATGTGGCTTTTGAGGAGCATTAACACAAAACCTTGTTAAAGTGAAAAAAATGCTACTATGGATACATAATTGAAACAATTACGGTGTCACAAGCTCCCACACAATGTGGATTTTAGTGTAAAAGCCTCTCTTCTTTGAATAGCATACTTCAAAGCTTAGGAGTCCATTCAGTGAACTTTAGTAAGCTCTTAATCCTTTTTATTAAATATATATATATATATTTTTCTTCTTTTTATCCTTTTTTTCCCTTGAAACATTTGTGGGCAGTGTTTTACTATAAACTGATAGAGATTAATAATTCCATTATTTTTCAGTGTTATAGTTTCATTGTGGCTTGAATATATAATTATAGGAAAATGCACATTCAGTATAGATTTAAATCATGTTATTTAACATAGAAATGAATTTTTAAACCTGTTCAACCTTGATTACGTCAATTGTGTACCTCATATGTACATGAGACCAGAGCCAGAAAGAACTCTCATATCATAAAACAGACCCTTCTTTTATCTTAACATTTCTCATTTTATAACCTTTGTTCTCTTGGTATGTATAATCATATACAGTTTTACAAATTCTGCAGAAGTAATCTCTTTTTTCCGATACCTGACATTTTCTTCTCCCTTCTCAAAATATAAAGTTCAGAAAAGACATATTTGTTAAAGTGCCTGTCTTAAATTACAGAAATATATATTAACAAAAGAATATCAGAAAAGCCACTCCAAAATTAAAGAAGTATAATAAAACAAGTATACATCCAAATGTGTATAATAGCAATGTAACTCCATCAGTCATAAATCAGGAAAGCAAATAGCAAATAATTTAATATTGCCACAGGACACTAAAATATCAACCTGTAATTAACTATAGGTATATTAGTGACTGGCACAGAAAGCCCGGTTCTACTTTTATTTTGCCTATATTTTGTCAGTTGGGCTTTTTGTTTGCAAAACCATGGAATGGCATGAAGCCAGGTTCAAGCCAGGTTCATTGTAAATTTGGCTAGACTTCCTTTTTTTTTTTTCCCATTTTCTACAAAATGTGAATTGAAGAATATTAAGTCTCACAAAGCTGTATGAGTCATGTTTTGGTGTTGTAGGCAAATGCTATGTTCCTAGTTAAGATATGCTTCTGGTCTCTTAAATATGAGCCACCACAGCTGTGCTTGTACAGCTAAATAAAACAGGGACAGAGATCAATTCCTGTCCACAAGGCTAAGTGACTTGTGTCAGTTCAAGGCTATCTCCTGAAGGTTCCTTTTGGAGACAAATCTGAGAGGGAGCTGAGAGGTGTGGATAACCAGGAGTGTAGTGGTTGGGTGTGTTTCATGGCCTTTTCAGCAGATGCTCTCTGAGTGTATGCAAACGGGTACCTGCCTCCAGCCTTGTGAAAAGCCACAGAACCATACCTGGCTCCTTAATGTTTTTCATTAGATTTCCATTGTTGAAAAACAAAAACATTTCTGTAAACAAAGACAGTAATTCTATATTTCCACCACCCCCTTCTCCTCCCCTGCATGGTGAGATCAGCCTCCCCTATACTGAGTGGTTCTTACAAAATCAGTTTCCTGGTTTCTGAATAACAACTCTAGAGCACACAGAAAAAACAAACAAACAAACAAAAAAAAACCGTGAAACCCCATCAGGTAAAAACTCAGAAAAAAAAGCTTAGCAGACTGAATTCTGAAGGAAAGGAGCATCCACTCTTTTCAAATAGTTCTCTATATTCTGCATGAAAGTGGTTTATACCTAACAAGTAGACTGGGTATGTGCTTTTCATCTCACAGAATTTAGACATTTCTATGGAGGCATTTGCACCAGGGCCTCTGACAGAGCCCTAGGCACTTCTAGGGTATGATTTAATAATGCTTAAGTAACTCATTACAATAGGAAAAAATGTTTACACTCTTTTGGGAATTAATGGAAGAAGGATAAGAATTAAGGACACAATCTTAATTAGATTTTGCTTTCATCTTTGGTGCAATGAGAAATTTAGGCAATCATCAGATCACAGAATTTTGTCGACTGGAAGGGACCTCCCACAGGTTTCCAGTCCAACCTCTTCAACAGAGCATGTCCAAATAGGACTGGGTGCCCTGGGCTGTGCCCAATTGGGTTTTGAATATATTAAGGCACAGAGACCCCACAGCCCCTCAGGCAACCTGTTCGCTGTTTGATGATTCTCAAGGTACATTTCTTTACTGTCTATTCAGTTCAAATAATTTCCTGTGTTCCAGCTTTTGTCCTCTTATCCTTCCACTGTTCACTGCTGAGAAGAGTCAGGCTCCTCCTTCTCTACAACATCCACTAGGTATCTGTGGACAGAATAAAACCTCAACGATCTCTTTTTAAGGTGAGCAGACCAAGCTCTCTCAGTGTCTCATCATATTGCATGTTCTCCATCCCCTTGACCTTCTTGGAGTTCCTCCAGCAGATATATTCCACTATATCTATTGTTTTTCTTGTATTTGGAAGCCCACTGCTAGACACAGTACTCCAGATGTGTATTCATAAATGCTGAAAAGAAGAATCAGTTTCCTTGACTGTTGACTACACTCTTGATAATAAAGCCTATTACGTAGTGGGTGTTCTTTGCTGCAAGAGCAGAGACCAGAGTCATGGTCAGCTTGCTGTTCACCAGGACCTCAAAGCAAGAAAGCAAAGCTACCTTCTAGCTAGTTGATCCCAATGTGTGCTGCTGCATGAGGTCATTCCATCCCACATGCAATCTGGAAATGAAACTGAAAACGCATCTAAAAAGCAAAATGTATGCTCTTGCATAACTGCTAAATGCTTGTTCATTTTGCTAAAAGGCAAAATGTATGCCACCCCAAAATTATTGGGGCACAGTAAGAGAAAAATAAATAAATAAATAAATAAATAAAAATAGATTCGACTAGTTTCATCCATGGATGCATTTTTGCCCAGATACCACTCTGGTATTTCCACAGGCAAGCGACACTGGTTTCATAGGGCACTACAAGTAAGAAACTCAGTACAATACCTCTCTCCACATTTTTGTTTCATTAGAGATAATAGAACATGTTGTATATATTGAATGGGTTTCACTAATAGGAGTTCCGTGAATGTGCAGTGTCCTATGCAGTGTGGCATAGTATACATATAAGAAAAAATCTCTCTAAACACACATGCTTGGACATCAGTCTGTCCCATTATAAAATATTTTGATTTAATATGCAACAAAATCAGTATGCCCAGAATTATGCTTTTTCAAGTCATGATTCAGCTGACAGCTACAAATGATATTTGCAGCTGTGGGAAATGCTAAATATGTTCACAAGTGCTTGCAAGATCTGTGTAGCAACAGGCCTCAAGAGTGCACGCAATGCACACAAATAGCAGAGGTTTCAGGAATAAAGGCTCAGGATCATACCAGAGGCATCAAGGGCATAATTGTCACCCAAATCGTCACTGAAAGAATACAGTCTTGTGAGTAGGTAGAATTTAGAGCATAACAAAAAAGATGAAAGAGCATGTATACAACAAAAATAAAACATTCCATGCAAAGTGGAAAAGCAAAGCAGATAATAGAAAGATATAAATACTATCACAAGAATTTCAGGGTGAGGATGGCAAAAACCACTACTTATTTGAAGAGGGTCCCTCTCCCTCTGAAAGAGAAAGAGCACAGCTTTATCTTCACTGTTCACCACATTTTGATTCTGTGACTGAGCAATCAGACATGAAGTGTTAAGTTTTAATTTATCATTGGATTAATCACATTATAAATTTAATTTGTGCTTGTGTTTCTGTCTGCCTGTGTTGTGTTTTCTGCTCCGACCTTCCCATGTAAGAAGGTGGTTGATAATTCACCATAAGTCAGAGTAAACTCAGATGCCAGGTATCTGCACGCACATGGATTGCAACATACTGGAATATTCTGTAGTGTGTTGCATGGTAGCAGTTTGTACTGAAACACAATACTTTAAGAAATAATGATGTAGTGAGAAAGACTTAAGCAATGACTCAGTACTGAGTTGGTGAAAACATCTATCTGTAAATAAAGAAACAATACTTTTGTTGTTCTTTCTAACATTAACAGTGAATCTGAGCAGTCTTCGGTCATGAATGAATTTGTTCTCAGTAAACCTTTTAAGACCAGATATATTCCAAATATGAATAGATCTGTTAGAATATAGACAGATCCATTAAAGGAGGTAAAGAGCAATGAGACCAGCTGCCTCCTCCAGCTGCTCCAGCCCAGCACCACTCCTGCCTATTTGCTGGGGCCCAGCCCAGTCCCTGCAACCTGGGGTTTCTGGCCAAGCAGGGGCACATGGCTGCCACTTTTCCCTTTCCAGGTTCAACCTGAGCAAAAGCAAAGCTGATCACATATCCCCAAGACACACAGACACAAACAGGACACTGACACACCAGCCACAAAGGCTGTCCTCCTAGTCAAGGGCTGCCTTCAACAGCACTTGCACACAGGCTTACATAAAACAGACACAAACAGCTGAGACCTGCTCCCTCCTCCCTCCGTTCTGGTAGAAACAGAACTTCACTACTACAGGCACACAGTACTTTCCAGGCTCACATAGCATACACATGTTCACAGATCCTTCGAGTACCTGCCAGAGCTCCTCTGTCCATGTCCACACACATACAAGCCCACAAGTCACACCTGTCCTCCTCCCAATTACTTGTCTGGGAGCATGCAACACTCCTGCCCCAGTGGGAGGCAGTAGAAAACGAACCCCCCTCCCCCCTTGCTCCAGCAACTGATGCTGGGACCTCACTTGCTCTAGTAGCAGGCACCACAGCTGAGGTACCTTTCCCCTGCCCGACTCCAGTAGCCGTCAATGAGGTTCACTCACACTCACCTACATCCAGGCTTTGCCAGTAATTGGCACTTAATCCTTGCAGTTTATGTAGACATGGGAGAGAGAATGCAAATATGCAGAGACAGTTAAGGAAAGATTTAATGAGAGACAAAAGATAGGACAGACTGCACTGATCAAGCACAGGGCTTGGCCAGACATGCATGCTTACCAGCCCTGTTTTTACACACAACTGGCCCTCTTACACAGTTTACTACCTATCCCCCCTCTTTGTTTCTCCTGCTCCCACCCTGCACAGCCCCCATGGGTTCACAGAACCCAGCAGTTTCCCTCACCTTCCCAGTCTGGATTTGCTGCCCCAGTTCACAGTCTTATCAGCTGCCAAGTCCAGGTTGATCTTCCTGGAAGCAGCACCTGTAGTTTGATAGCCCACTGACTAGTGTGATTGAGGTTTGTTTCTTGTCATTGTTTCCCAGCTTGGAAGTCTACAATCAAATGACCCTCCTGGAATAAACATTCCTACCTTTCCACATGCTCTCTTAAATTAGTGTGACTGACCAGACTTAGTTCCCACCACTGCCTTCCTTTATTATCCCTTGCTACCTTGGAAAAGATCCATGACCAGATACCCCTAAAGAAGCACACGTACTCCTTCTACATATCCTTACAATATCCATAAAACAGACATCTGGACAGAGATATGAGAACAGATGAATTTAGGTGTTTACATTTTGGCTGAGGTGATCCATTCTTGTTCCTACAAAAAAAAGGTGTGGCATGGAAAGTACTGGTACATTAAAAAATAAACAAACGAAAAAGGCCTGGTTCCTGAAATACATTTGAAGCAAGAGCAGAGGTTCAAAAGAAAAAAATAGTGAATTAAAATCTGTAAGTCTTTAAGTAGCTGAAATTGGTTACTAGTGGTTTGATTTCTTTTAACCTGGGCGGGGGTAGTATATTTGTGCTATGGGAAAGCCCACAGAAGACACCACTTCTTGTCCAGGTTTGAGCATCTCCTGAATTTAGACTCTGAAAGTGGCATATCTCCATGCACTCAGCTTTGAGAGGTTTAATTGGTTAGACATACTCAGAAGACACCAAATACAGACTGCAAATACTTGCATTCTACACAAAAAACACCAGTTGCAGGATGTCTGTACACAAAATCTAGTCCCTGCTTAAGGACACTGGATTCAGATGTACCCATTGAGAAAGAGAGGCTTATCTAAAGCAGTTTAGAGAAAAATCCTAACTTGGACTTTAATTTGATTTGGCCTAGAGAAAAAAGTATTTCTTTTATGAATGTGGGGGTTTAGGGTAGCCTGGCTCCCTTTGTTTAAACCAGATGTGAATACCACCTTAAATCTCCTTTTACATATTGCCATAAATCCATTAGAGCACCTTTCTGAAAGAGAAGCTGGTAAGAACTTAGCTAGCATTTTTCTATGTGTAAATGTTGATTTAAAGTTATTTTCCAGATTTCTAAAATCTTTTTGTTTCCTCTATACATTCTTCCTCTCTTCCTCCCATTACTTTTAAATCGTGGTTGTTGTCTGAAGCTTTCAATAGTGCTTATTCATGACTGAGCTGGCTTTCAACTTTCCCTTGCTATTGAAATGGCTAAATTGTGAGTTTATAATGTATGATTTAGATTTAGATTTTTTCTTTCCTGAATGGAGAGTAAAGCTTAAAGGAGAGCACAGCTGCAGGAAGTTTTATTGAAACCCTGAGTACTTTGTCATTTTGAAATCACCCTCAAATTGCCATACATATACATAATAAAATCTGATGCTATGCAGTAATATTTATTGTTTGACTGAATTTTTAACATTATTCTCATTACTGATGTTGTTATTGAGTAACAGAATTGCAGTAATCTGTAACTAACATGAACACTCTCCTGAGCAAACTAAATAAAAATAAAGATAACCATTCTATGAGTAAGAAAGTAGAAGTGATAGGAATAGAGGTAGGTAGAAACGTGAACACAGAGGGTGGGAGTGCTACAGGTTATTATTTATATTTAGTATCTTTCATGAAGCCGCCACATGGAATAGGCACTTAAGGGTGAGAATGCTCAAGGTATGTGAGATGAAAATAGATTAGCAGGGTAATAATAACTGCAGTGACTACCTCACATATTTTAATTTCCTCCTTATCATTACAGATAGGTAGATGTTAGCACTGATGCTTAGTTCGGAGGGCTCAGTGATGGAGGAGTCAGGATTACCCTCATCCGTTGTTAAGCAACAGTTGTTAAGCAACAGTACATAATAAAGCTGCTCTGCTGCAGAAACGTAGTATACCAGACATACTGTCTGTTATTAAATGGCTTCTTAATATTGGAAGGAGCATCAGCTTGATTTTGTGTTCTGCTAGTTTGGTATAATTCTAGTGAATTGTTATACTCGTGTTATACCAGTGAAGTGCACTGACAGGAGATTCAAGTCCTGAAATTACAGAAAGGTAAAATATACTGTGTAACAAGCAGGTAAGCAGGGACTTTATAGAAATATATGTTTTGGTTTGGTTTCATTTGTTTTGATTTGTTTTAAAAAAGTATTTTTCCAATATAAATAAATATTTCATGTTTCCCAGATTTGATAAACCCCCCAGTTTTTAAATATCCTGGGTGCCTCTCTTCAAATCTATTTTCTGGCTTAATGACAAGAAAAATCAAATTACTATTTTTGAAATTCATATTTCATATAAAAGGATCCTATCCAAGCAGATGGGACATAGTACTGCATTTTTTTAGTCTCCAGCATCTAGCCCTTTTTCTTCCACTCTGGGAATTCTGGCTAATGACAGGTTATTATGGAGAAAATTCAGTAAACACTTTATATCAATTCACACTGCATATAAATAAGCCATTTCAATCCATAAATCAACTTATTATAAATGATTTTGTATGTAACGTTGAAATATAGTTCACAGGGAAAATGCACTGCAGGATATTTTAGAACAACCTACTCAATAGTATTTGCATTGTTCAGGATTAAAATTAAAACAATAAACTTCACTCTGGATGTGTCTTCATTACTAAAGCCCTGGATCATTTACTTTAACAATGTCAACCTGTTCTCACTATCACATTCAATTTAATTAGGAAAGGAAGTAATATGCAAGAGCACACCGCATAGTGTTCCATTACCTCAGAGGAAAGTGTTATCAACTTCTAGAAAGAAAAGGCAGGCTGGCCCTCTCCTCACCCTCCTTCCCTCTGTATTGTAGGAACCATGTTCTGGATTAGGGAGAGGGAAACTATGACATATCAGAAAACAAACAAACAAACAAAAAACAACATATAAAGTGAAGCCTTCAGAACTGGAGAAAGAGAGATGAGTAAAGGTAAAAGGAGCTCATACAATGCTTGGCTCTTCCACTTTGGGTTCAGTGAGAATTTGATGTTGATATCTGTGGGAATGAGTGTGGGCCTCAGCTCGCGTTCTTCCTTTTTCTGACTGAGGCAAGCAAAAGAGATAAGGGTGCTTTGGCTCTGCGACTGGCCATGATGTGGCATTAATATGTACTGTCTTTTCACCTGCCAATGGTCTAAGGTCTACTTTGTGTACAGAGCGCGCACAGAGCCAGAAGTCATACCTTTGAAAACATTATCTAACTCTGGGTTCATTTTTCTCTAGTTGATCAGTTAGAGAAAAGAGTAGATTGCCAAATATTTTGTGAAATCTACAGGGGCTTAAAAGAAAAGACCTTCAGTTTCCAATAATATTTTCTGTTATAAATTGTTTCCATTAAAAATAGCAGACTGTCCATCCTACAGTCATTCTCTCTCTCTCTCTCTCTCTCTCACTCACTCACTCTCTCTCTCTCTCTCTGTAGATCAAGAATGGGGTCCTTACTCAGCTTATATTTTGCCCTATTCTTACAACACTTCTGCTGACTCTGAACTGATCAAGTCAGGAAAACCTGAGTCAGGAATTGGCTGCAAATTAGGGAAGATGAGGCAGCTACTTCCAAGCTTAATGGGTAAGAGCACAACAATAAATCTCTATGCTTCCCAATTTAGAGAGCTAATCATTACATTTACACAGATGGTTTTAGCTTTGTGTGGTTGCTTTCTTGTTCTGGTTTGTTTGTTTATTTTGTTTTCTTTAACATTTAGCTTTAATGAAAAAGGTGAATATATGCACATTTTTCTTAAATACTTAACAAATCCCTGAGGGAAGGGGTAGCAAATGTGCATATCAAAAGACACTTGCACTAAACCAGCAGGGAGCAGCAACTAACTTTTTAGTTAAGCATTAAAGTGTTGTTACAGTTCTCTGTCCTTATTTCCTGCTCTGGAGTTGGACATGGGAATGACATATGAGCTTCAGCAGAATCTCTTCACCAGCCAAAAATCTTTCAAAACAAAGGGACGTTACAACAGTCATATTGGATTAGAGTGAAGGCTATCTAGTTCCTTGGTGAGAACTAAAAGGAGGTCAGCAACAAACAGATGTGAGATAATATAGCCTCCTTTTGGATATTAAACTGGTACGTAAACCTCATTTACAGAGTAAGCATGTTTTGGTCAGTTCTATTTCACAAGAGGTCATCAAAGTTATTATAGCCCAGCTAAGGATTTGGACAAATGAATAGGTTATATGCTATCTTAGTTTAGCAATACCCCGTGAAGAATAAGAAAAAAAAAAAAAAATGCAATAAACCTTCTCGTCCCCCCCACCAAAAATAAAAATAAAAAAATTAAGATGAAAAGTTAGGGGAAACAACAAAAAAAAATAAATGAATCAAGATACAAAAAAAATAAACAATCAGAATTTGTTTAAACCCTAACCAAACCCATGATCAGTCAGCTCAGAATTCCATACTTTCTCTTAAAATAGCATAACACAACCCACACTGCGACAAAATACATAAATAAAATAAAAATAATACGGTCCAAATTCACATCTGCCTGATCTTTGGAGGTTCCTTTAAATTGTTTTTATTTTGCACCTGATGACTGCTTCATACAGCTTCATATGCTCTGTGTGTATATTAATACAGAATCTTGCTCATTTTGCAGCTCTCCCGAATTTTTAATTTCTTTGCTTTCCTTATACTTCTATAGTCCATCAATAAAAAAATAATCTCAAGAAAGGCGGAAAAAGATCCTTCTCATAGTCATGGCAAATGGGAAAGCCACCCGCTGAAACTACTGCCTCCACAGGACTTAACTGCAGAAGATAACACCCCTCACACACACAAATTAACAATGCAGATAAACCTTTGTCAAGGTAAACTATCAATGGAAGCTCCTACATCAACCTCTGAAAGTGTCTCCTGCTGTATTAATCTCATTTATCCCACAAAGTTTGTTCAGCTCCAGAAATAATTGTGCCAAAAAAGGCTGACTGAGACAGGTCCAGGGATGACCTCATTAGCATTTAGCACCATCATCATAAAATAGAGACAATAATCAGAAACAGGAGGAGGAAAGATAAAAGTACTGAAGTCTTTTCTACAAAAAGAAACAACAACAACAAAAAATATTTTTGGCATTATGCATTATGCTACTGAACTTTGATGGATCCCTATTGTCAAACAAGTGTAATTTGTGAAGATCAGTGGTTTTAGTTAAACTCTAGTCCATGGTTTCCCATCTTCTACTTCATCTACACAGAATATGTTTCTTTCTTTTGTAAAGAAAGGAGCATAAGGTCAGTCTCTAGCATTTTTATTGGTTCTTTTTTGTCTGTACAGCTAAAACGAACTGTAAAGCTCAAATACTTAATGGGTACTTTAGCCAATATTCTTTGTATGTAAGGTGAAATATGTCTGATAGTGATTGGGAAGATCTTGTTTCACTGCTTCCCATTAAGAATCAGCACTTCCCAAGAGCTGCTGTTGAAGATAATGCATACTCTAGTTGGCTCCCAGATATAAATTCTATGTTCCCAAGTAGCTGTCTGCACTTCTCCAACTCTCTTTCTTCTTTCACCAACCCATAAGAACACACTTGCAATTTGTCAGAGCTTATGAGTAGCTGTAAATTACTTAGATTATCATATGGTTCCTCAGGGTGTCAGTGGCTTACCCCGTCCTCTCTCTCTAGCACCTTATGCTACTGGGCAGTTGTGTTTTCATGACAACCTCAGTTTTTCTTGTTCTTTCCTCCTCTAAAAGCTTACTGATGATCATGACTACTTACCACATTTTTCTACTATTCTTCTGCACTTGCCTGTGAAGTACTTTCTTGCCTCTCAGGTTACAACAATTATAAATTTAAAATGGTATGGAGGAGACACTAAGCAAACATATAGTATAAGTAATCTTAAAGGAACTGCTAGGTGTTCCGTGAGATGTTCAAATAAATCCTCTTTGTAGTAGTACTGAGCATGTTCTTTCACAACCCAACATTAGATTTTCATTTTTAATTCTAGTTTTGAGTTTAATGTTTTGATTATAAGATACACTAATTTCTGTTCTTGTTACCAATGTTCAGTGACTCCTATGGGTTCATTGCATACCAGTACTAACTCCTGTTGCACTTTACAAAAGGTTTGAAATCTTTTGTTTTTGAAGTTAAATCTTAAATCTTAAATCTTCTTTAGAGCGTTTAAACAAAGTAGACTCTGAAAGCAAGAATTGTGTACAGTGACTATGCTACAGCCTCAGAGAAGCAAAAGCAAGCTATCAGCTAGCTGCTTGTGTTAGGTAGATTTGATATTTGCTTTTCCTCTCTGTTTTAATCAAGAATGGCAAATTTCTTGAATTCTGGCTACAAATGACATTTTGGTGAGCAGTAGGGAACAACCTGCTTTAAATGTGTTTTCATCCAATGGAAATTAATTCAGTGACATTCCTAAGTTCTGGTTTTACATTAGAATGCATATTCTCTGAGAAAAAAAAAGAAGGGGAAGGGCGGGGGGAGGAAAATTCTACATAGGACACTCCTTTTATCCTTGTGCCATATGTATTTTACATGTTATATTTTACTTGTCTGAATCCTTCTTATGCTTCTTTTTTATTTTATTTTATTTTATTTTATTTTATTTTATTTAACTTTGAGCAATGGCTTCATTATCAGCTGCTGTCTGTTTCTATTTAATTGTTATATTTCTTATAATTAAAAAAAATAAATAAATAAAAGGAAAAAAAAAAAAAAAGAAAATTCCTCATCCATGATTCTAGAACATTTCCTGTTGTAAACTGAATACGACTTCCATGTATTTTCATTATGTTTTTGGTCATATAATATGTTTTCTCCTGTGACCTTCCAGAAAGCAAAAGTAATTCAGAGATAAATAATTTGTCACTAATTACATGTTTTTTCCTTGACTTTCAGCTTTCCTTTTGCTCTGTACTTCACACCATGGATTGTTTCGAACTTGTTACGGTTCTCAGCACCATCTTCTTGCATTCACTACTGCAAATTTAGGTTCCAGCACTACCACTTTCAGCATTTGCACAACTCTTCTTCCTCCTTACTTAGAAAAATAAGAAACACTTCCCTCATAGTATCCCTCTTGGTTAAGTCCTCCTTTCTATATTTTACTTTAAACCATAATTTTCAGTACTTTCTCCAATATATCTAGTCCTTTATAGTTCATCTGCAACCAGTCTTCTATTACTTAGTACAGCCACAACACAGCTAAAGTTAGTCTATCTTACAACAGTTCTAACCATTTGAAACACCTTCTTTTATCTCTTAGTATAATTGATTCTCTGTCTCTCTTCATGCCATGGTTCAAATCTCTAGCTAAGATTCATGCAAAAGTCCTATTGATTCAGTTTTCTTATATTTGTAATGTATTTAATTTAAATTGTATAATTCATAATGCATCCAAAGTGTCTGTAATTTTTAAAGGCGTGGGAGACATAAACAATACCTACTTTCAAGATAATGAAGATTTCAAAATATGAAGTAGACCCTAAGTCTTATATACTATGATTCATCACACTAGAAAAATGCATTTAAGATTGACTCTCATAGGGTATATATTTTGCACTAATGCCACAGAGCAGAACATCATAATGCATTACAACTTGCATTAGCTCCCTAGGGCTACGGCTTCAATAAATTGTCTGGTATCTACACAGTCAATATTTCTTAGTAAGTTCCTGAACAAAGAGATTAGAAAGACTTCTATCCAGCATACCCACAGTTGTATTTTAATTCCACAGCACTACTTGCAAGAGTAGCATTTTTAGTCCTAGTGGATTGGCCAAATTCCGATTGAGGATTTGCATTTTGCATACCTACTTTGCCCCTGCAGTTCAATTTGATATGTTTTGGCTCATCACTTCCTGCCTTAATACATTTTAGCCTGATGCCAAGTATTGTTAAACAGCTGCTGTACTTCCCCTTAGAGGATTTCAGTAATGTGTGACAAATTCCTACAAATATGTCGAAATAAAAGGTGCTGCTGTGGGTTGTATAGAGTGTTTGAGGACTCAAATGGGACTTTCATCTCCCTAGTGCCTCATTTTCACAGCTTTATTAGGAAGGGAAGAAGGAATTATCTACATATTGAGATAAGATGGATCTGTGGGACCTAGGTATCAAGGGAAATCCTTGCATAACACATGAAACTTTACAAATAAAAATAAAAAATCCAACCTAATACTATTCAAGGAGTTTCAGAACCACCAGCAGGTGAAGACCTGTAGGGACATCTTCCTTGTCATTCCCATAACGACATTTGGTAGGTCAATTACTTTCCCATTTCCTTACATGAGGCTTCAAGATTTATTATGGGTGGACAGAAATTGAGAACTAACCACAGTATTATTTAAGAATAATATATTATTATTATTATTAATAATAATAATAAAAGCCCTACCTTCAGTATTTTATTGCTGTATTCTAATTAAAAATTACTAAAATAATATTTATCGGTTAGTAATTTTATTATTTTCAAATTTTAGTTACCTCAACATCACTGTTCTCCATGCTTAATGGAACCATCACAAAACACACACACACGGACACACACACAAAAACAAACAAATCAGCAAACAAAACAGTAGATAGTGTAGATGCTATTGAAGTTGTAGTCAAAGTAAAACTAATGGAACATCCTTTTATTATATACTTTTTTCTTCCTTACCAATTGAGAGGGGATGAATTGTACCATTCTAAAATGGATACAATGGCTACAAGCCTTGTCAGGAAACAGAGGTCTATACTTGTGTTTCCTACAGTGCCTATAGAAATGTATCTCATGAGTTTTATTCTCTTAAATATCAATATCTAGACAGAGATCTTACAAGTCCTTGCAAGCTAGAAGATGTTTCTGCGAGTATAAACTTACGGTGAAGCTAATCTGTCAGAAGAAAGGGAAAACACTAGAGCTGCAGCTCATGACTCTGTTTCTTTGTACAACTGCACTGGAGACACTATCCTCATGCCATCTAAAACCCCACTCTTCATGTACATTTAAACTGCACTGAAGTCAATGGGACTTAAACTAGTTTTTAATACTGCAATTATGCTCAACAGCTGCCCTAAATATTGCTCAACAGCATTAGGCAGAAGGTCTTGTTGGTTCTTTCATGACTCATAAGAATGAAAGCTGAAGCAGGGGTACAATGATGAACAATAGACATATCAGACTGCCAGCAGCTGTGAGGACAGTTCTTGTTATTCTACCTGGACACTAACCTCTTGTGCCATCTTCTGACAGAAGGTTTGAGTAATCCTTTTTTCAGTCCCTATGGTAACTTTCAACAAGTGAGATACTAGGCTTCTTTGTTTATCTTTTCTTGATCTTGATTTATACATGCAATGTTGCACATTAACGTTGGAGAATGAAGCTTGAAATTCTGCACTTCAGAAAACTTACTCAGGATTTGACAATATATCTGAGTGGAGAATATATTACATTATCAATATCCCAGTAAATTACCAGTGGTCATATAAGCACTTTAATCAGGAATGCAAGATGGAAAAGTAAAATAATAATTATATATATATATGCTCTGCAGGTTAAATATAACCAAGGCAAATTTACACAGACTTAAGATACTTGCAGAAAGTATTAGTAATTAAAATTGCGAACAAGGGATACTTAATAGGTATTAAGCATTGAATTACTTTGAAAGATTAATGGCTTAAAGAGTATCATGCACTTTAAAAACCTTTGAAAAGCATATAGTGTTAAATGCATCATTAATTGAATGTTCTGAAATTACATATATTTTATCCAAAGATAGACTCTACATTGTGCAAAATTAAACAATGGAAATGAAATCAATAACATTTTCAAATATATAGGATTACATCTGCAAAGAAAATGTCTTTAACCTTGAAAAAGCACAGGAAAAAGAAAAAATAGATCTATTTTTTAAAAAAAGATGTTTAAAATTATACAGGCAACATTTACTGTATCCTAGGGATTCTCTGCATACTGGCTTCAAATGGGGTTTGCTAGCTACATGTCATGTGTATAAGAGAAATTTTGTTAAGGAAAAGGCAACACCATCATCTCTGTTCTGTTTGTAGACCATATGTTTAACAGTGTACAGATTTTATATTCACATCTGCTGCTGACATCTCTCTTTTGTCCCTATTTCCCACCAAGACATAAAAAGCATTGCAAAAAAGAATGAAGGACATTCTGCTAATGGTAAGTCTGGGTCAGTCGTAAGCTAACTCTATTTTTCTTTTTCCTTCTTCAGACTCTTGACTTTATCTCCAATGTTATGACGGCACTTCTGCTAGCTTCAGTGCACTTATGTTTTATACTAAGTATCTGCCCACTAGTATCTGCCTCCATCAGGAAATTTCAAGTTCAGAAATTTTAAGAAGTTTTAGCTTTCCTAAGATCTCCTGACCTTAATTAGTATTCTATGAGCCAAATAGATGAGTCTCATATGAAAGTGAGAGAGTGAAGACAGGGAGACAGTGAAGTAAAATAGTAATGTTCTGTAGCAGAAAGGCATTTCTTTGATCCTAAGGTCTAGTGAACAATGATATATCCTCTTTTCATTTTTACTTTTTCTTAGACTTCAATGGGAATTAAAATTAAGGGATGGAAGAAGATGCTGTTGTTTAGTAAATCTCCATGTCTATTAAACAATATTTTAAATTAGGAAGTTCTATTGATTAACTGAACCAATATACCTCAATCTTCATGTAACAATTGAAATCTATTTCCTGAAATAGTACTTCTTCTCAATGCCTACTTACAGGGAATGTCATGAGTCTTGAGGAAATGAAGGTTTGTTAAAGGGCTCCTATTAATTCAGTCTGATTACCATTGAATCTTATAATCAGCCTCATATTTTAGTATGAATAACATGCAATTTCAGAGCCTGAAAACAGCGCTTGGTTTGTACATCTTTATCAACATCAATCCAAGCTGCAAGTTACTTATTAAACAGTACAATTTAGTTTAAATGCATATTATATAATGTGAATTTCTCATTTCTGTATTCTAGCTAATTTGACTTTCAGACAAACTATCATTTGGAGAATTTGTAAATACTGGAAACATGGAGGAGCTCTCACTGTGTACAGATCCTACCATTATAAAATGGTCTGTGAATTAACAAGAATTTGGAAGGTTGTTACTTTTCCCCACATATTCTCACATATCTAACTATAGTGCTTTAATGTATACCTTCTGCAGGATAATATATTAAAGCTACTGTACATCTTTAAGAGGCTGTTAGACACTGATTTCCCATAGACTGCAGTCAGCTCTTTGAAATTGTAGTGTTTGTGACAGAATAAACTCCATTAACTTGTTTTATTAGTACTGTGTGCAGTCAGGAGGAGCAATGCTGCAGAACATGATGAAATGACTAACAGTCTTCATCAGTGCACAGCAGAATGTTTTCTCCTTACACAGAATATATAATTATTGCTCACATAAACAGGTAGATTTTTTTTTCATATTTCTCGGGTTATACTGGGAAATCTAAGCCTCTTATTCATAGGAGGAATAAAAAATAAATTAAGCTTTCCTCCCCCGCCTCTTCAGTCCAATTTGTTACCATGCTGCTGCTGTAATTCTTGTCTATGTTATAGAAAATGATCCATCAAATAAAAAAAAAAATAATAATAATTTAAATTCAGTTGGTTACTATAATGACAGAACTGTTCGACAAAGCCAAAGGAGCTTGAGAAAGGAAAGATTTAATGACCAGCTGACTCCCAGAGGACCATTAGTCAAATTTTGACAATTTGTACACAAGGTAAGCTGCAAAGCAGAGTAAATGAAATCAGGTTGAATCCAGCAGAAGAAAGTACAGTTTACCTTATGCAAGTAAATACATGACAGATATCACTGTATATTTCAGAAGCAGGTATTCTATACTGCAGATGGCACAGCTGCTAGTACTTATCTGAAGAGAGATATATTCTCTTCCAGAATAACTCTTAGAGTATTAGCCACTTCAGAAATATAAATTACTTTTTCTCTTCTCCTTTGCCTCCATTTTCTGCTTCCTTTTCACTTTGCTCATTTAAGATGAAAGCCAGGTTCTGAGCTGGTTAGCTGCATGGGACTCCCAATATAAACTTCAAGCATGTTACATTTAAACCTGACAAAATATAGGAAACATGAAACTGAGCAATCACAAAGGAAATAATTGAAAGGAAGAGTCAGTACAGATACAGAATGATAAGACACAAAGAAAAAAAAAAACAACAACAACAACAACAAAAAAAACATAAAAATCCAATCCAGTCTGTTTTTTTTTTTTTTTTTTTTTTTTTTTTTTTTTTTTTTTCCTAGCAAGAATGAGATTATGATTTGCAGATTGAATATAACTAAGGAGAAAGGTATTATTCATAACAATGATTTATAGATTCACCCTTCTACTGGATAAAAGTTCTTTTCATGTTATAGCAGTGTCTGTTCTTGCTATTATAGTTAAAGTCCTGTCAGCATTTTCATTATACGAATCCCTATATTCAGGGGTTTGTAATTTGGCCATAAAAATTCATAGCATGCTGAAACTTGAAATAAGATTTAAGTCCGAGAGTGGTTTTTTTTTTTTTTTTTTTTTAATGTATTAAAAGAAAAGTCAAATTTTAAATTAACAGGACAATGAAAATTCTCATGCTTACTGTCTTCAAATTCGGCTTGTGTGTTACACCTTCCTTGCACATTGTTTACTTTTGAAATACCACAGTATGGGTTCTGGTGTTATGCTCTTAGAGAAACAACAGTGCCATGGGGCCTCATTGAGCATGTCTAGCAGCTATGGCTTTTAATTTTGGGTAGATGATTCAGCCTATGGATTTATAATATACAAATACATATATTAATGCCAGTATTCTTTAGGTCAGTGTGAAGTAAATGTGAAAACCAAAAATGTCGGAAATTAAGTGTTACGGGTGAAACTGTCCTTAAAGGACAACAGCATCTATTTCACTCAGCACAATAATGTGGAAGTTCACAAGGTAAAGAGCCTTGCTCAACAGGTATAAGTTCTGAAAAGGATTTGAAAATCACAATTCCAGAGCCACACTGCTGGAAGAAGTCTTCTGGCTGCAAAATTACATCTTGTAGTGGGTTTACTTGGCAAGGTTTTGGTAGCAGGGGGGGCTGCAGGGGTGGCCTCTGTGAGAAGAATCCAGAAGGTGCCTCATCTTAGATAAGGGCCAGTTTCAGCTGGCTCCAAAGGGACCCACCATTGCCCAGAGCTGTGCTAATAAATGATGTTGTTTGTTCCTCTGCAAAGGATGATTTCAAAAGGGGAAAAAAACTGCTGTGCAACAGGAGCTGGGAGAGTGAGGAGTAAGAAACAGCCCTGCAGATCCCAAGGTCAGTGCAGAAGGAGGGCAGGAGGTGCCCCAGGCACGCAACAGCAGTTCCCCTGCAGGCTGTGGAGAGGCCCCTGGTGGAGCAGGCTGTCCCCCTGCAGCCCATGGGTCCCACACGGGGCAGATCTCCACACTGCAGCCTGTGGAGGAGCCCCCGGTGGAGCAGGTGGATGTGGCCTGGAGGAGGCTGTGGCCCCATGGAGAGCCCCCGCAGGAGCAGGCCCCGGACTGGAGCTGCAGCCCGTGGAGAGGAGCCCATGCAGGAGAAGGGGGTCGGGGGGGAGCTGCCACCCATGGGGGACCCGTGCTGGAGGAATTTGCTCCTGGCAGATGGACCCTGTGGTATGGAGCCATGTGGGAGCAGTTCTTGAAGAGCCACTGCCTGTGGGAAGCCCCTGCAGGATCATTTTGGGAAGGACGGCATCCTGTGGGAGGGACCCCATGTAGAGCAGGGGCAGAGAGTGACCATGAAGGAGCGGCAGAGATGAAACGTTACAGGCTGACCACAGCCCCCATTCCCCATTCCCCTGTGCCGCTCAAGGGGAGGAGGTAGAAGATGGTGGATGGGGAGAATAAGTTTTTAGTTTGTTTTCTTTGTTTCTCACTTCTCTAGCTTGCTAGCATTAGGTAATGAATTTCTCTAATCTCCCTACACTGTCTGTTTTGCCTATGACGTTAATTGTTGAGTTATCTCCCTGTCCTTATTCCTGCTTTTAAGCCCTTTCCATCATATTTTCTCCCCCTTTGCCTTTGAGGAGGGAGAGTGAGAGAGCAGTTTTGATGGAGCTCAGCTGCCCAGCTGGGTAAAACCAACACGCATCTTTGTAATACTTGAAACATGGAAAGAAAAGCAATGTATTAAATGTTAACTTATGCTAACAGTTGATAATTATACCTCTGACAAAGAAAACATCTAACCTGAGAAGACCAAAATATTGCAAGTGAACAAACCTGTCTCACACCCTAACTTCTATGCCTTTCTCCTCATATTTCCATCCCCAGTGTCTTCTCTTGCATCCCTCTGAAAAAAACAGGATGTCCCCACCTACTTAAATCTTTCTTCAACTCTTACAAAGTATATCGTTGTGCTTTTTGCCATTGTTAAACTTCTCACTTGCTTCTCACTGCTATCGCTAAAACCTGACCCCCTCACTCATTATCACTATTTTGAATCCTTGTGGTCTCATGACCCAAATTTCCTTCCCATCAAGTTCAGCCTAACAAGGCCTTCAAACATATTCTCTGAAACATCACTGGTATCATCTTCAGTCAGTGTATTCTGGCTATTATAAACTATACTGAAAAGCTATTTCAAATGACTTATTGCAGCAATTTTTTCCAGTTACAGGTGTCATTTAGGAAAGACTGACACAGTAATAGACACAGTCTTACAATGAAAGTCAGCTGTTTCAGCTGATGTTGAATGCTTCGGGTGCTAGACATATAAGTAACCTATTAGCGAGAACCACTAGAAGTCTTTCTTGATTTAAAAAAGAAAATAATTGTCAATGTAGATTCTTCACCTAAAGGAGTTACTTGGCTTGAAAGAAACTGCAAATTTGTAAGCCTGAGCACATTCCCATAGGAAGGGCAGGTCTGATTGGAAATATTTCCTCTTTAAAAATCTCCACAGAAACAAACAAAAACATTTAAAAAATCAAGCCACTAGTACCTAATATTAAAAATTAACAACAATTCTTTTGCTGCACTTGATTTAATACATCCAACTGTGTTGCAGTGGCACAATCTACCTAACCTGCATTTGTGCACTCAAACCAAAGAATCACAAAATACTTTAGTTTGGAAAAGACACTTGTACATTTCTGGTGCAACCTTTCTTCTCCAAGCAGGGCCAATATAATGTCAGCTTGCTCAGGGCCCTGCAACACGTGCAGTTGAGTTTTGAGTATCTCCAAGAATGGAGATTCCTTAGACCCTCTGGGTCTCATGCTCTCTCTTCCAGTCTCTGACTGCTCTCATTGTAAAAAACTGTTTTCTTTGCATACATGGCAACTTGGAATAAACCTTTGTCTGTTCCCCTCATCCTTTTGTTAGGCTCTTGTAGGAAGGATCTGACTACATCCTCACTGTGCTGTCCCATTAAATGATTGAAGACAGGAATTAATCTGTCCCTATCCTTAAATTCTTCTTAAGGCAGAACAAACCCAGCTCTCTCAACTTAACAAGCTATCTCATATGCTTCAATGCCCAATCCATCCCTTTATCTTAGTAGTCCTGTGTTGGAATCCCTCCAGTTTGTTAATTTCTTCCTTATACTGGAAATGCTGACTTTATACTTCCTTGTAAAGTGAGGTTAGGCATCTTGGTTATCCTGACTCTAATTCCAGGAGCACAGTGCAGAGACACCTGGGCTAGTGGAAGGAGCCTTAGACCAGCAGAGCTACTTCACTTGAGTTCTCTGCCTCACTTTGCATAAAATGTCCATGCTTCACTGAACAGCTAATAACTACTGCCTTAAACAATGAACACTAAAGAAGAGTTTAGCATAGTGAAAAAAATAGGGCAACTGCTGCTGACCCCTGTGTGAAACATTTTGAGGCCAAATGTGATATTACATATTAGCTGGCACTACAGGTAATGCTCTCATAGGCATACACAGTGGACTATTCATGATGAAATTCATGTGAGAAATATATTGAATTTCATGTGGTTTACAGTAAAGTCTATAAACAATGTACTCAGTTTCTTTCCTCCACATGCACTATTCTACTGCAAATTTAGAGAATTAAATATATATATATATGTATACTTGCAAGTAATCTGACTTTTTTATTTAGTATTTTTAGAAGTTCTACAAAATCCCAGCTGTTTGCGGAGAAAACTTTGGCTTAGTTTCCCATGTTAAAATTCACCAGTCATACTGAAAAACTTGCTATTAAATGGATGACTGAATGCTTTGCTATCACTAGCTGAGGCCTTGATGATATGCTGTTTAATTTCCTACAAAGTATACACAAGATTCTCTCAGCCATAGGTCCTGACTGACCAAAGGTACCACATGAATTTGCAGATTCAGTAATAGAGTTAATAGAGCTGAGAGTGTTTTCCAAGTAACTTCTGGACCCTCTCTCAGATGGTGAACCACTATCTTTTATTTAACAGCTGAAAATGGAAGATAGATTTCATGACCATTAGTACTATACTGTAACTAGTTCAGTGGACTTTAGAACTGAAATGTTCAAGTTAGTCATATCAAATTCTGGTATCCATTTCCTCTTGTAGAATGGCTCGGTATTTCAATGACTATCCTCTGTTACAGAATTAATCATTCTTTGGAATGCAGGATATAAATAATATTTCATACTTGAAATATCCAGTGAAATGTTCAGCATTACCATATGTACATGGCAGATCAACTTACATGAAAATTATCAAGGTTTAATTCAAAACTTTCAAATTCAGGCATTGAACTTCTCCTGTGCTGAAAAAGTTTCTTAAGTTACCAACTTAAAATAAATAAATAATATTAATAATAATAAAATTATAATAACCCTTTCAGAAAGATTAGTCTTGATAGGCTGAAGAATGCAAAAATACAGGAGCACTGTGTCCAATACATTGGGTTACAGTCAAAATTAATAAGTAATTGGTGAAAAATGAAGTAGAAGAAGATGTTTCAGGAGAGCACTGTATATGAATATCTGAACAGGTTCCATATCAGTGGTTAAACTTATGGGTCTAATCTCCCATGATCTTCCTAAATCTATCACACTGAAATAATTTAATTTGCCAGAAATAAGTGAAATCATTGTGAATCTTGTAATATTATCAGATAACAATGGATGAAACACAAATATGAAATCACTGTAATGACCTCCAGAGTATGTTGGTTATGCTATGGTAAATATCCTTTATTTGCAGAGGTATTGATTACACCGCCAAAATAAATTGATTTGCATGAATACACTCTGGGAAATAAGAATTTAAATTTCTAGTGTAGATCTTCATCTGATGAATATGGATAACAGCTCATTGATTGCATCTAATTCTCATCAGCCTTAGCTTTGACCCTCCATATTTGCTGCAGTGAAGATGTAATTTCTTATTCCAAAAAAAAAAAAAAAGGCGACTCATGGCAACAGATTCCAACTATTCAACTATTCCTTGTCTGTTAAATGAAAATCAAGGTCAAATACAACCTGAGATACCTTCACATATTATTGCAAGTACAATCAAGCAGTCTAATTGTCTAATTTAGAACAATGAACAATTTCAATTTAATTTCTGATTCTACTGTTTTAGTCCATGTCTACAGACCAGAAAATGTTTAGTGCAGTATCTCTGTGGTCAGAGATTTTACCCAATTGTTAAACAAAAACTTGACAATGTTGTCACATTTCTTATTGAAGAATAACTTCCTCATTGAGTAATCCAATTATATCCAATAAAAGGAAGTTAGTCACCTAAAATAAAGATGGAAAGAATTGACTCTTATAACCAATATAGAGTAAACCATTTGATTCCTGTATATTACTAATGCAGCCTAACTGGAGGCAAATGCAACTGTTGGTAGTTGTTTCATGATGACTCATGAAGCTATGGATAGCAAAGCTCTTTTTATTAAACCAATTAAGACCCACCAAAGCCATTAATGTCTGCCCATGTTTCTAGGTAGTGTAGACTATCGTTACGTTAGGAATGTTTTTGGAGTTGACCTTTCCTTGTAAACGACCTTTATTCTTATATTCACTTAAAAATTTGGTAAGGTTTTTTCTCATATAAGAAAATTCAATCCATGATATTGAGACAGGTCCCTGTGCCACTTCCACAAATGCTTTCTTCTTTAGAGTTCAAAATTAAGCTCTTAAAGACAAAATATCTGTGAGTGCAATTTGAATCCCAGTTGCTACCCCATGAAGAAGATTCCAGGTTTCGTCTGCTTTTCTTAGGATTCAGTGTTTCCTTGAAATAGTCATATGACATTCTTAATATAAGATCAGATACACCATTGGGTATTTCATCTGTAAGCAATGCATAATTCAGATACTTAAAATGTAGTAAGCAGCCAGGTAATCTTGCTGTAAATACCTGTACTTTAAAGAGGCTGCTTAATATAGTGTTCTAAGTTCCCATACTACCACATCTAACCCCCACCCCCCACACCCCCCACCCCAACTGAAAGATACTTCTCTTATGCATCCTAAGCAAGTTAGGAAAAAAATACATTATTTTCCTTATTGCTCATTTTTGTACCTAAGCCTTTTTGTCATCAATTAATTTGTTAGACATACTTAGAGTTCGCCTAAGATAAAAACATAAATCAACTTCATCCAAGTACTTTTATACAGCTAGGGAACAGACATCCTTTTAGGTAAATGAGATTGTAGTGCTTGTATGAGGAGTGAAAGACAGGCATTTCAGTCCTCTTTATCCAGAAAGAGTTCAAACCTGCACAGTCCAGACTAGAATAAAAAGCATAGCTGTTTTAAAAAGTAAGGTTGAAGTGGTAGCATGTCTCTTCCACTTCTGCTGCCTCAAGAAATGATGCACTTCATGTCAGGAATATGAATTTTATGTGGCTAGAGAAGCACAGAAAGAAAGAACAGAATATAAAATAGAGAGTGGAACTTTATTCTTTAGCCTGTTAAAAAGGGTGATCAACAGATTTAGAAAAAAAAAAAAAAAAAAAATCCATATTCTGGCTTCCACTCCAATGACTCTAGGGCTCTTTTACAGGCATTACAGGATAATTAAGTAAAATGTACAGAAAGTGCTAGCAGTGCAGTCAACAATTTTCTCAGTTTCATTCAATGCTGTCATCAAAGGCAAGGTGCCCTCCCCAGTCAATAAATCTTGTATTTCTTCCCTTACAATACCACAGTTTCAACAAAAGAAGAAGTAAGTGGCTGTAATGTTCCATGGCAGAATCATACTCATAGAAATTCATACTTTTGCATTACCTAGAAAGCAGTGTATATAGCATTCCAGGATGTATGAATAGGAGTGCAGCATGAAAGGTATATGAAGTATGAGGCTCCAAGGCTCTTAATTAAATACTTATGTTTACTGGGACACAATGGAAACAATGGAAGATATGAAAGATATGAAAATGATATGAACAAGTTGTAAAGGAACTGGAGGCAAATGGATAGGGTGGGCAGGAGACAGCAAGAGTGACCAGACAGTTAGAAATACATGACCTGTAATGAAAGACTGAGACCATTCATTTCTGCGAAGAGAATACTTTGGGAGACCTGATAACAGTCTTCAAACGTGAGAATAGGCCAAATGACAATGAGTTTAAATTGCAGGTAAGAACAAATAGGTTAGACTTTAAGAAAAGCTTTCTAAGCACCAGTACAGTTAAGCACTAGAATAGATTACCTAGGAAGCTGTAGGATCATAAAAGATTTTCAAGAACAGATTAAAGAAAGATTTTAGGTGGTGTTGATCCCACCTGTGAGGAAGGAAGATTTAGATGATTTAATGATATTTTGAACAGATCAGTTTACACGATTTTGGTCCAATGTGATTCAATTTTGATTTGGGACTAAGATTACAAAGTCTGGGATATAAAAACTGAAGCCTTGCATTAAGACGCAAACATGAAAGTGACTGTGTCTAAATCACGCAATTAAAATTTGAATGATTTTGCTATTTCTAACCTAGCTGGTTTATTGCTGGCATTTGTGGATGTAGAAATACGTCTCTCTATATGGCATAGCTATATGTCTCTACTGTTCTATAAAATTTCCCCGCCTAATGAAAAGAAAGAATTATTCACTTTTTTTTTTTTTTTTTTCCTTTTGCAATATCTACATTATGTTGCAGAGGTTAAAATTTACTACTGTTTTCTGCACCAAACCTGTGGAGATGTTTACTTCCTCTGTTGATAGCACCATCAAATAAAGCAAACAAGTAATATTAATGCAAAGGCAAACAAAATAAATGAGTCAGGTAATTATAAAAAGAACACTGACCTATTAAAAATTGGTCTGATCTTTAAAAATTTTCAGCATAGCAGTATTAATGTTATTAAAAAATAGAAGAATCATGACAAGTATTCATTAGAATTTGCATATGTGAGTAATAATGCACTTAATTACAAATTGCATTCTGCAAATTATTTAGAAGCTGTAAATCACAGCAACAAAGAAGAATATTTAGGGACTAAGGGTTTTGAAGAATTTTGTAATGCAAATGTTCTTAACAACGACAGATTGGAGAAACTGTAAGATCTTTCCAAAAACAAATGATTTAAAAGAACAAATAAGGTTCAGAAATTCTAATGTTTGACATATAGGCATTTACTATAGGTAATAGAATATTATCTCAATTAGATCTGAAAGGATTTTTATGTGTAGAAGTACATGTGTTAAAATATTGTTTCACGTGAAGCCAAAATAACATATTCAAAGGAAGAAGTCAATTGGCAAACTGCGGGTATAATAAATTTCATGGATTGTGTAATATTCATGCAGGCTTTTTTTAATTTTCTTTTTATTCAGCAGACATCAACGCTTGTTTAGATGCTTGTGCAAAGCAGCCCCTGCTCCACAATGCTGAATCAACTCTCCATGGCTTTCCATTTCATTGCCAACTCAAAGGGGCTGAAAGAATTCACTGTCCCACTGAAATCCCTTCCTCAACAAACTGTGGCAGGCAGCTAGGAGAAAAGTGAGTGAAATTTATAAGAAGATGTTGGAGTGCTAAATGCAAGGAATAGCAGTACAAAGTGGATATAGGATTTTGAGTGGAGAGGAAGGGAAGATGACAGAGAGAGTCAAGAGAGAGAAGACTCATTGCACCAGGCCAACTTCAACTTCCCTTCATTAAAGAGGACCAAGTACTTCAGGGAGCATACAGAAGCCAAACAAATAAAAAACACACATAGATTTTGTTTGTTTGTTTGTTGTTTTAAATCAGGGAAGAGCCAGGGAGGAATCAGAGGGAGGAATCTCTCCATTTTCTTGATCATGTAAAAGAATAAGAAAATTAATTCTTCCACTTCCATTTTCCAACTACTGCCTCCAATTTCTATTTATTTATTTATTCATAGAGTGTAGGATTTTGCATGGCAGCCCATGGAGACAATGAGCCTTCATTATAGTTATGTTCCTCATTCTGTAGCTTCTGCTATCAGAAATGATCTGCAGTATTGCTTGACCTCATGGACATTTATTGTTCACTGCTGTCATTATAGACAACTACCCAAATGTTGATTCAGCCCTGAATAGACTGCTCAATTTAAAATGCAGTTAACATCTTAAGGTAGAGGCACTAGACACGTACCTAAAGATAAGTAAATGGAACAACTTCTCCTGTGTTACTACAGAAAGGAAGTGACAAATAATGTGATTATTGCTACTTAATGAATATTTTCAGTATTTCTCAGTCCTTATGTGGTATGTCTGTACAATACATAAGTGGAGGAGAGTTCACAGCCCAGTGCTATTATGTTTCTATTATTTATTATTGTTACCAGCAGTAAAACAAGATGTCCAAATTTCACTTCAAAACTTTTGGAACTGATCTTACAAGACAAGTACATAAAGCAAGAACATTTGGATGAAGCCAGGAACAGTATTCGTTTAGCATTTTCACTAGGCTTTTTGGTTCTCTTGCTATAGAGCATACACAGCCTAGAGGGTGATCTTGAATGTTATCTCTGCAGCTGAGTGATTTTTGGAGGTCTGACTGAATATATGGGTCACAACCTTGAGTCCATTCTTATCTGTTTTAATAAAAAAATGACAATGAACTGTGCAATCCTCCATTGTCCCCTCAAGCAAAATGAAGGTGAATGTCACTCCTGTCTGTACAGACGAGTCTAATTGCAGTATTAGGGTCTAGTGCATGAAAATTCACTCCAGTGAGGGTTTTAACTAGGTCTGTTGAAACACTGAAGTTCAGTTTTGCAAATTCCTGGATTTACTAAATTTTATCAAAGCCACCAAGGAGCTTTTTGTTGCTGGAAACTGGATCACACATAATATATTCTTTACAGCTCAACACCATAACAGGATGACAGCTCAGCACCATAACAGGATGACAGGATATCAAACAATGATTTATTTCCACATAACAGACGGGTTTTTTGTTGGTTTGTTTGTTTGTTTTTTAATCTAGGAATATGGTAAGGTGAGTGAAATAAACAGTTTCTGAGACATTATGTACGTCCCCTCATGTGAGAATCAGACATCTCCCTCCCTACCCTTCCAGTATGAATCAGGGCTCACGACAGCTAGAAAGGTGTGTGAATCAAAGTGTCTAAGCCCATTTCCTCATCATCTCTCTTAATGTACCAGTCATACACATCAACAGTCTTCTGTCATATATGTGAAAAGACCTCAAGCTGGATGAACAGGACCTAGTATGCAGGTCTCTTGCCTTTTGGGCTGCTAAGAAATAATGCAGATGCACTTCAAACAGATTATTTTGTTGTTGTTTTTTGTTTGTTTTGTTTTCCCTTTTTAATTATTATTTATTGAGAGAAATGTAAGAAAAACATGTTCAAAATCTATACAAGCAGATAAAGTCAGCCTTGGTACAGTTAAGAACATGTTTCATAATGAGATATGGACAATGACATTTTCTTGTTGATATAAACTGATAAAAGATTAAAGACTCTGGAAACTAACACACTGAAGAGAATTCTTAAGCTCGAGATCAACTTTTTTACTTGAAGCTTATTTATTTTTAAAGTATGTAATACTATATTGTTTGACTGAAGTCCAAATGCTAAATAATACTTTACTTGCCCATAGCTTCACAGGCTATAAATGTCCAGTCTTTCTAATCAATAATTTAAATATATGAATATTGTGGAAAAAGAATAGACATCTGTTTTCCAATTCTCCTCAGTCTGATTTGCTAATCCAAGAGAAGGAAATTAAATCCAAAAAGGCATTAAAAAAAAAAAAAATTAATCAAGCCTGTTGTCAAGTAGAAAGAAAATCAAGTACCAGCATATCGTTATTGGAGAAATTGTGTGCTACAAGTAAATGAAAAAAAAAAAAAAAAGAAAAAAGAAACCTTAATAAGGGTGCAATGGGCAAATAAAATGGGCAACAAAGACTTTGCACTTCTTCTGCTTGATGATTCCTTAATGGCTGCAATCCTACAGGATCACAACCAGAAAACATAGAAGAGTGTCAGTCTTTTGTCGAACAATTACTGTGTAGGCGGTTAAAGAGATAAGACTACAGTAAACGGAGACATTGCAATCCATTACTTACAAGAGTAATTTGGTCCTTATTTTACCAGATCTTGATACCAAAGGAAAAAATAAATAAATTAAAAAATAAAATTAAAAAGATGTCAGCAAAACTTCCCCATCTTACCTAATATTTTTGTATCCTTTTGGCTAAAACACCCATTTAAGGGAAAGGTGTATAGATGATAGATAAAATTTAGGCCAATAAGAAATAATTTATGTATCTAAAACTAGCTACATAATGAAAGACAACTTTTTTGGTTGAGCAACAGGACATGTATTAATTTTATTTAACTTCAGACTTATGACACTGCCTGCATGATGATAGGACAAATTGCTTTTCGGATGTGTGTTTTTCTCTATTGATTGTGAGGGGAGTTTAATTGAACAAGGCAACTTTGTGACTTCAGTCAGATGCCTCAGGGTAGGTGGGATGTGTAGACCTAGATGCATTCATAATTTAATAAAGAGCGAGCTGTTAAAGAAAAGCAAGCCAGGCTGAGTGCTGGACCCCACCTGTCCACATTGATTCCCTGTGGACTGAGCTAACACTCACCACTTGATCTATTTTGGACTGCTCCAGCTAGCTGCCTCAAACTAACTGAAGTGGGCCAGCATTAACAGCATGGGTTATGAATCAGCTGCTGCTAACTGGACTCAGAGCCAATGATCAGTCCCTGGCTCTGTTTTTTATATCACAGTGAATAAAACTCAGAGTATTTAAGAGTTTAACTAATGTTAGATTTGCGAGTCACTTTTTTTTTTTTTTTTTTTTTTTTTTTATACCTGTCTTTCTGTCTTTCTCAGTTGAGAATTCTGGGAGCCTAGTAAGCAGTTTCTACCTAGCTCAGCATCTGGAGTTGTTGATACTGGTAACACCTACCCCTGATGTGATTGCAGCTCCTGGAGGCATCTCAGTGCAAAAGTTTAACTGAGATATTAGATATAGTATAACCACTGTGGAATACTACACAGACAGAAAACTTCAGACTGAAAGCAAGGTAAGTGCTTGAACATACTCAGATCTGTTTTACCAAAGTCAAATGGAATTTAAGGCAGGGATGTCTCCACAGTTGTTTTAGCAGCAGTGATGCGATGTGTCTTACTTTTCAGTACTCCATTTCACATATGTGGAAACTGAAATAAAACAATTCAAAAAAACAGAAGAGAGAAGAACAGAATGCAGAAAACCTCAGTCTGCCCCTTTATCCATGTTATGTATTACCTGAGATATGTTTTAAGGACAGGTGAAAAAGAGGCACAGCATTTTCATTTACGAGAGTCTGTAATCAGAGAACACTGCAAATAGCACTGCTTGCACAGTACTCCCATGTCATTGCAGCCACTGTCAAACCATGCCATTTGTATTTCATATGGAGAAAAACTGAAAAAGAAAAACAAAAAAAGAATATCATATACCCAAAGACAGAAAGCTTCTCATGCTCTCTTCCAAAACCATACAACAGCTTCTACACCCCAGAGAAAGGAGGCTGTGAAGAGAAGGAAGCTTAATGGTAAATGTATGCAGTGCTCACCTGGGGTCTGTTCCAGATGAAAGCAGATGTACTCAATGCAGATGATATTTAATGTTGTTCCTATGTGTTTAAAACTGAAAATATCACCTGGGCATAGAACTTTTATTATCAGTTAGATAGATTCTTTTGACAATTTTCAATTACATTTCTGAATTTTTATTATATGTTAATGGACCATATTAATTAAAGCAGACTGCAATGCACTAATAATGATTAATTCAACCTAGGGTGCCTTAAACTGAGATTTTATGAGAGGTGAAATTCTCCATGGATCTCTAATTTGCATTTGCAACACAGGTAACTATACTTCTGGATGGCAATCTCAAACCAACACACAAGCATGGGGCCAGGAAGTGAAAGGTGACAAGAGACTAGGATGAAAAACACCAGTGTCCTGAGGTGTTAAGAGAGGCAGTAGCTTTCATTGGTCTCAGTGGATTAACACGTGCAACCTCACCTAATAATATATACAGTTTTTAGAGAGCAGAGCACAAAATCCGGCAGAAAGCACAATCAGTTACTGGTGAAGAATATTAGCTGAGAAATAAACACACTCTTAATGTACTGATTCCCGCACCCTGAGAGAAATAGCCACTTGTTAGTCCTTTTGTCATTCATGACTAATATGCATTTAACGGAAATCTCAGTACAGGAAATGAAAAAAATGAAGATGATAAATCTGTTTCACTTAGACAATAATCTTATAACAGTGTGGCCTGTTAGTTTAATTTATAGACACCATTCCCCCTGGAAAACTTAAGTAAAAAAAAAAAAAAAAAAAAAAAAAAAGCAAGGGAAGGAGATGGAGAGTGGGAGAGTGAAAACTGTTGCAGGGCACCTCTTTACCACTGGAATGGTTAAATGGAAGAAAAACACTATTTAAGATTTCAGTGCCGCAAAGGAGTATTTACAGTAGCTGGCTGGGAGTTTTTCAAGGGCTCACCCTCTGTTCCTTACCAAAATCTCCACACTGAAGTCTGAAGTGTAAATTGCTCAGATTCAACCTGTCGTGCCTCTTCCCCTCTCTCCTTTTTTTTTTTTTTTTTTTTTTTCCTCTTTTGAAGAGAATAAACATATTTGGACACCTGTGGCCACTAGAGATTACTAATCCATAAACATGTTTTTGGTCTCTTGCAACCTTCTAACCTGTGATGATAATTGTTATGGTTGACACATACTTGCATGACTCCTAAAATGGAATTTTAACTGCTCTCCTTATCTATGTACACAGCATTTGTTTTCATACTGCTTGGATAATATTCATCTTTTTGTAACAGGTAACACTTAAATGTCCAGCAAATCCTCCAATAATTAACAATGACTAATCCCTGGTTTCCTTGCAAAAATGCATCTTGTGGCACAGAGTGATGAATACAGTATTTACATTTAACAGCAGAATTCCTAAGCATGAAGTAAAATTGTCAGTTATCTAAGAAAATTTCATGCTCTTGGTGTTATTATTATTATTATTATTTCATTATGACTATCTCACTTCTAAATAGCTTGTAATATCTGTTCTGCTTAGCTTTGTATAAGATCTAGAAAATGTATTACCATACATCAGGCAAAAGAAAAGTATTTCCTAACCATACTGCTGGCGTAATACTTTGTATACTTTCTATATGCAAAGACTACAAAATATACAATGATTTGGTGTAGCCAAAATGAATAAGCTCAGTTTTGGTTTTTATTTTTGTTTGTTTTTATTTTGTTTTGTTTTATCCTGACCTGTTCTTGATACTAACAAAGCAAAAACAATAACTAAATAAAGTTTAGGCAAAATAGACTGTTTATGGAAAACTCCATGAATTTCCTTGATGTTGTATAATTTTCTTAAAACAAACCAGATTCAAGCACTAAATTCATAAGATCTTATTTCTTCTTGGAGATCTAATGAAATTTGAATTTTGTATATGCTCTACGTGATTAAATTTGAGATTTTGTTCTATTAAAAGAAGTGCAATTCCCTTAATGTATTCTAGATATATCTAGATATATGATAAAACAGTTTTGTTCTCTCATGCTAAAGTTGTGAGTCCATGTTTTTAAGAAAATTTTCCCACAACCAAAAGGTTCATTTTTTTCCTATTACTTCCATGGACACTCCAGAAACCTCCGACAGCACAAAAAACATTGCATATTCATTAAGTGAAGTATTTCATACTCTTGTACGCATCTTAAAATTTCAATGAAATTAGTGGTTAGTAGGGTCCAGACCTGGCTGAGAATATAAATCAAATAATTTGCCTTAAGTCTCTTAATTACTAAACCATATAACAAATCAAGAGAAGGATTAATGGAAATGCTAAACTAAGTCTGCACCATAGCACCATATAATTAAAACATATAGTTTTTGTTTGTTTTGTTTTGTTCTGTTTTGTTTTGGTGGGGGGGCACTTCCATTTACGTGATGCTTTGTAACTGTATTTAATTCTTCAGCTGGCTTCTTCTCACATTACTAGTGAAGATGCTCAATACTTCCAAACCAAATAACATTTTTTTCCATCAAGTCAACACAGAAATAGTTATCAATAAGTCTCGGTTTTCACCCTTTCATCCACTTCTTCCCCTTTTCACTATCCCCCCTCCACCTCTCCAGGCTGTTTCTGTACAAGGAAAATAAAAGCTGATGTGCAAAAACGAACGGAAAAATTGCAATCTACTGCTGCATAACATAAAGGCAAAAGATGTTATGGCTACTATAATTCACAAGACAAACTTTGTGAACAAGGAGGATCCATAGTAAAGTTGGGTTGGCTTTGAGGTCAATGCACTGATTTACACAACAAAAAATATACAGACATAAGGAAGAATTCCTTTTTTACCATAAAATTGCTTGGGTAGAGTGAGATCTCCTGAGAGATTTATGCAGAGCCATATCTCCAGCAAGATGAAAAGAGCTTGCTGTCCTCAGAATCAAAGCCAAGGAAAAAGAAGAAAAAATAAGCAGCAGAGAGGACAAAATAGCCCATCATTCAAGCAACTGCTGTGCTGAAAGGAATTGCCAGAGTTTTCAGTGAGATCTGTAGCACACACACACACACACATTCTGAGCTATTAAAAAAAAAAAAAAAAAAAAGACTTCATCTTATTTAAATCAAGTCCTATTTTTTCTTATTTCTATATATATATATATTTAACACTAGATTTTAATTCTCAAACATGCAGTTTGTCAATTATTAAGCAGTATGTTACAGCAGGGATATAAAGTTCTTATTTTAAACAGGATTTTAATTGAACATTGTCATTTTGCCACAATAGTTTGAGACCAGTAGTCCTTAAAAGCTTGTAGAGAAGCTAACCAGAGACCCTGATAGAGGACTAGCTTTCAGAGTTTAGTGCTGGGGCTTTGAAATTTCTTTTCATACAAAGAAAAAGCATGAGTGCAAAGGAGTAAGATAAAAGGCACCTCACCAAAACATTCATAATATGTTGATGTAGTTTTACAGATCCGTATTGCACCTTTCATTTTAATTTATTTTGTAGTCCTCGTTTGTTCCCCTCTACCTCGTATTTCTTGACAGCATATATGAGGAATGAATTTCTGAAAGACTGATCTTCCTTTGTACCCCCATTTCAGTGGTCACAAGCAAAACTGCACTTCAAGGTACTTGATGGCAACTATAAATCAGATCATGGAGTTGCAAATCCCTGACTTGCACCATCAGTTTATTTGCAAGCACAGAAATTCAAGTGCAAATTTAAAGGAGTGAAAAGACTGGTCTCATAGAATCCTAGAATATAGTGAATTGGAAGGGACCCACAAGGACCATTGAATCCTGGCTCCACAAAGGACCATCTAAAAATCAGACCATATGTCTGAGAGCATTGTCCAAATGGTACTGTGACCACGGGGAGCCTCTTCCCATGTCCAACAACCCTCTCAGTAAAGAAACCGTTACTAATACCCAACTTTAACCACCCCTCTCATGGTTTCATGCTGTTGCCTTGGGTCCTATCACTGGTCACCAGAAAGAACGGATCAGTGTTTGTCCCTCCACTCCCCCTCCCCAGGAAGTTGTAGGCCACAATGAGGTCAGCCCATGGTCTCTTCTCTAGGCTGAACGAACCGAATGATTTCAGTGGCTCCTCATACATCTTCCCCTCTAGACTCTTCATCATCTCAGCTTTTTAGAAGATGTACCAGAAGAAATAAATGTATAATTCCTTTTGTATGACACACAACAACACACACTGCTGCTTCCTGTTTAAAATATTGTTCTTTGAAAATACATCTTCCTATAATCTACATCAGAAACAAACTATTCAGATGTAGAACCAGGGAGGGAGAGGGAGGTACTTGAATTAAATTTATCTTTGTGTTATCCACTTAAATGTATAATTAGCACTCCTGCTAAATGAGTTTTGATATTGTTGTTGTTTTGGGATTATTTATTTATTTATTTATTTTGGTCTTTATTAGGTATCCCTGGGTTTTGTTTGGTTTGGTTTTCTGTAGGTTATGCACATGAAAATGCATATTTGTAGAAAGACATAAATACAGTAACTAAGTTTAGTGGATAAAATTAAGCTTGAGGTAGCAGGCTGGAGGAACCCCTTCTGCATCTGTTAATCCTCATGTTAGAGCAGGGACAGAATATACTAATGGTGTTGCTGTTTAGGATTTGTCACCAGCCTGTGCCACCGTGCAAGGCTTCCTGTCTGTCATATGTAGGTATGCATGAAAAATGGCAGTGGGTGCAGGTAACAAGATCAGCACTTTTGCAAGCATAGCCATATCACAAAGTGAAATAACTTCCAGCCAGATGGCTAGAACAGGAATTGTGGTTGCCCCATTTAAAAAACAAAAAACAAAAAACAAACAAACAAACAAACAAAAACACAACAACAAAAAAACTGGTGACAAATGCACTGCATGATCCCAGCTTAGAGAAAGTTATTTGTAGAACCTGAGTAGAATTTCTCCACACATGTAATTGGCAAATATATGCAGTAATATGAATAACCACTAATGTACATACGCAACAGATAGACCTAAAGCTCAAAAGCACAAAATCACAGCTCTGCATTTTGCCTCTGTCTGTGGAGATAGCTACTCATGTGTAATACTTAGATCACAGCAACTTGTTTTACCCGGGCTTTAGGGAATGACGAGAGTCTCAGTATTTTTTAGTCCTTTGTGCTTATCTAGGTCTATATTTTTCTACGGACTTCTAATATGGATTAATTGCTAGTCTGCTCTTCCTGGAGACAGGACACTGTGGAGATAACACAGTGTCCTGGACATAACACATAAATCCCAGTGACTGGGAGGGAGAAGACAGAAAGAAAAGAATGCCTTACCATGCTGATGATAGCCAAAAGAGATGAATGAAAATAAGGAAGAAGTATAGCAGTCTTTGCTTCCTCTGGACCAGAATTAGCTTTTTCTCCATTTATTTAGGAGCAATGCTCCATCTAGTTGTTAAAGTGAGTCTTGGAAGCTGCTGAACTACTCCAGGATGTCTTGAACTACTCCAGGATGTCTTTTCTTTACTTAGGAGTTGTGCTGTCCACCTTTACATGTCTCACTTCCTGCTCCTACAGCTACATTTTTTTCTTTGTTTGAATTATTGAAAACAAACAAAAAAAACTTATTCATAAGCAAAGAAAAAAAAATGCAATGTTTTGTTAATGATATATGTCCTATCATGAAAACTTCTAAAAACTGTAACTGTTTGCTCTTGCAATGTCACCAGAAATCTTTAACCATAATGATATTTTTAGACATGCTATAGGGATACCACAAACAAATATTAGCCATTGTGTCTTTTAACAGATCAGCAGTTCCACAATACTGACCATAAAGGTCCAATTGAGTATTTGGCTTAAATTTATTTTTTATATTAATTGATTCTGGTCTATACCTAACAACTGTTAAGTGACCGATGTGAATATTTCAGTTTTAGTCTTAGTTCCTTCACAATCTAGTTGCTGTTATGCAGTCACCTCATTTGTGTAACTGGCCAAAGAAATAATTAAAGGAAGAGGTTTAATCAAAAATATCAGCTTCACTTTGCTGTATTATTAATATATTACAGTAAAAGATACCAAATTTTGAGTATATTTGAAGCAAGAAAAAAAAAATGACAATGGAAAATGAATAAATTTATTGTACTGTAATTTTATAATGAATCAAAATATTAGTAGGGCATGCAACAGACTTTATAAGTAATTCAGATAATCAAATATTGTATACACTATAACATCAATCAAAGCAAACAATTATTCAAGGATCTCAAATGAGATTGGAAAGCCAATCTCAGTGCTTAAGAATTTCAATTTTACAGGAAAATGTAGAAAATTCAGCCATTTGTTCTGACTTGAAAATGACAGATATTTTTCATGAAGTCATAGAATTTCTGATGATACCAAAATCCCAGCTTCAAAGCAGCTCAGTGAGGCTCAGGGACTCTCTTATCCCTAATGCTGGTCATTCCTCTGTACAGTTAAGCTTCTTTAGCAAAGCACTTAGCACTCTTGTTGGTGAGATTCCATCTATAGTGCACATGTAGTGCGTAAGAGGACTTAGTTCTCTAGCATTAAAATCTGGCATGTCCCGTGGGCATGAATTCACTTCTGAAAAAGAAGGAAATAACATTTTCTTTTCCTAATATTCTATCATCTTAGGCACTTAAAGATATCGCTGAGAAGGAAAATGGAGAGCCTTTAGCAAAATGAAGAAATAATTCTTTACATACTGTATTTTACAATCCACAAAAAAAAAAAAAAAAAAAAAAAATAAAATAAAATCTTAACAATAATACCATTTTTATAAGATTAAATAATTCTCAAAGAAAGAAGCAGGTGGAATGGGTCATTCTATAATTGTATGTATACACATATGCCTATACATATGTATAGGGATGTAGATTTGAATATGAACTGTACAATTTTTAGGATGAATAGCTGACATTGATGGAGATTAGGGAGAACTGGCTTTTCAGACATAATTTTTAAAAGACTTTTTTTCAATATATATTATGCTAAGTAATAGGCAAAGGGGATGTTTTCTTCTCTTTAAATAATGTATTTCTACCTGCTTTACTTGGCTTGAGCCTTCTTGTTGAAAGAATAGTGACATATCACCTTACTCCTGTTCTACTGCTTCACTCTAATGAGGCTGGGCAGATCTCATGAATTCTGAGGATAAATGAAGCTCTGAAAAGTTTTTGTTTGTTTGTTTGTTTGTTTTTCTTTTGCAAGTCTAGATTGAGTTCACGGCCTTTCCCCTTCCAACCTTCAGTGTAATTTAAATCCATTCATTTCCTTTCCTATGCATGTTTTACCTTACATTTGATTTTCTAGAAAACAAGATGTTGTCCTTGGTTCTACAATAACAACATGCATGTACCTCAATTTGGAGGCAGATATATATAGTTCAAATGAACTGAATGAATTCTCATGGTTGTGATTTCTAACCCACTGTGTGGGAAATCATACGAACATATTATCAAACATAAAATCTTCGTAAGAAGTATTATACTCTGAAAAGTGTAACTTTCTTCCTTATATCCTTCCTTTGTTCCTTCCTTCCTGCCTGCCTTTCTGCCCTTCTTTCTCACATTTTCTCTTTCTTTCCCTTTCTTTGTCTGACTCTTTTCTTTCTTTCTTTTCTTTCTTTCTTTTTCCTTCTTTCCTTCATTTCCTTTCTTTCTTTCTTTCTTTCTTTCTTTCTTTCTTTCTTTCTTTCTTTCTTTCTTTCTTTCTTTCTTTCTTTCTTTCTTTCTTTCTTTCTTTTTCTTTCTTTCTTTCTTTCTTTCTTTCTTTCTTT
>CM021697.1:165854292-165886444 GCA_011074415.1 Stictonetta naevosa | reverse complement strand
AAAAAAAAGGCACAGAAGGTTAACATTTTATTAGGTCTTAAAATAACACAGAATCACAGAATCATCTAGGTTGGAAGAGACCTCCAAGATCACCTAGACCAACCTCTCACCTAACACTAACAAGTCCTCCACTAAACCATATCACTAAGCTAATTGTCTTTTAAAGACCTCCAGGGATGGTGACTCAACCACTTCCCTGGGAAGCCTACTCCAATGCCTAACAACCCTTTCTGTAAAGAAGTTCTTCCTAATATCCAACCTAAACCTCCCCTGGCACAACTTTACCCTTTTCCCCCTCATCCTATCACTGGTCACGTGGGAGAATAAACCAATCCCCACCTACCTATAGAGAGTTATAAGGTCACCCCTGCGCCTCCTCTTCTCCAGGCTGAACAATCCCAGCTCCCTCAGCCAATCCTCATAAGACTTGTTCTCCAGACCTCTCACCAGCTTCGTTGCCCTTCTCTGGACTTGCTCGAGCACCTTGATGTCCTTCCCGTAGTGAGGGGCCCAAAACTGAACACAGTACGTCCTCACCAGAGCCGAGTAAAGGGAGACAATCACTTCCCCAGCCCTGCTGGCCACACTGTTTCTTATACAAGCCAGGATGCTGTTGGCCTTCTTGGCCACCTGGGCACACTGCTGGCTCATGTTCAGCTGACTAAAGCCAGCTTGAAACAAGATGCAGTTTAAGAAACCCTTTACTTACAGTATCATATTGTGTTTTGACTCTTGGTGGGACACTGTGATTTGTTTTTGTTAATAAAATTAGAAAATGGATTAGTTTCAGAAGGTTGCACTTTATACAGTCCACAGTATATTTATGTATATGTATATATATATATGTAAATGAAAAGTGAAGAAAAAATGCTTGTAAGAATAAAGATTGGGTAATCTAATTATTTTATATTCAAACTGAGAGAAGAAAGTAACAAGAAGTACATTTGGTTCTTTCTGATTTTTTCACAGTGCATGGATCAACAGCTGTGACTCTGAGCAGTCCAACAGCACATTCTTTGCCAGGGTTATGACAGGAAAATGGCAGCAAGCTGCATAAGAACTGAAGGTTCAATGAAACTCAAATTTTGGCTTTGAAATGATGTGATATTACAGGGACAGATAAGATGTGCTCCTCTAGGAACCACCAAGCTCTTCTTTCAGAGGAACAGAAACAAACTTGACCTCAAGTCATTTCTGTCTCCTATACATGCTCGATGATTTGTCTCTACTATCATATATCCTGCATTTTCCATTCCTAGTATATTTGTAAGAAGTACAAAGAATTTAAGACACTGATAATTCAGAGGAATTATACACAAAACATAAAAAAAAAAAAGGAAAGGAATGACAGTGCTATATTGATTAAATATAGAAATATTTTGAATTTACAATGGCACTGTACTTCTGTGCTGTATCTGCTGTGTCTCAGCCATACAAAACACTCTGTTTTATACCAATATATGTGGCAAAATATATCTAATACTTTACAAGACCCATTCCTTTGTGACTCTGGGGCTTTGGAAAAGCCACTTCATGCAAGGCTGTGCATGCACAAATCCCATTTGTAGCAATTAGTCTCCAGAACTGGGAACTTGCTTTACACTACTGTGTACTTCAAAGAAAACAGCAACATAAGCAAAAATGTTTACCTGTCTTTCAAATTACGACCTTTTCAGTGGAAGCAAATAGCTTGTATGGAGGTTAATTCATATTCTAATCGAGTGTTTATCTCTTATTCATAATCATCATCATAAGACAAACTTTTCCTCACTATTTCTTCATATTTAACCTGTCTTTTTGTGTTTTGGGTTTTTGTTTTTGTTTTTGAGCAAAGCTAAAGCTCAGGAAGCATGATTCATGGGACAGACCAAGTCTTACGTTAGATTATGACTGTTTTACCTTGTAGAAGCAAAACCTTTGGGTAATTAAGCTGCCCTAACTGGCGTATGGCTCTAAGATATAGGGCTCTGAGATATACCTTCTAAAGCAAGTACCTTTTTATCCTTGCCTTCCACCTACAAATGGAATGATTTTCATCAGCTGACATATTTAGATTTACATCTGTTGTTCTGCACCACCTTTGCTATTCTAGAAGCTGTAAGCTCACTTTAGGATGGAGATATCATAACAAGTAAAGGTATTACAGAATTCCAGAAAAATTTGACTGTAACAGACCTTGAAGCTTCACCTAATCTACCCATCTGTTCTGACACAGGATCCAGTATACCCATCTAATTCCTGACAGATTTGTAACCCAGTCTTTAATGCTTCTGACAAAGACCTTCCTAGGCAACCTATGCCACTACTTCTGCATCAACATCTATTAATGAATATTGTGTAAAGCCCTGCAGAGCCTATCAGAGATATTTCAGTTCAGTGCTGAAGGTTGAACAGCAGCAACTTCTCATTCTATGAGATCTTCTAGGCATTTTACAGTCACGTTACAGAAGTTTCACTCAGATTATGTGCCCTACGGGAATGTTATTAGACAGCAAGTCCCAGGTAATAGAGAACCATAAAGAGTTAAAACTGCTTGCCCTCACCTGGAGCACTTGTAAATTCATAATGAAACTTCTTCCAATTATTAATGTGATGAAGTTCTTCTTGAAGGCAACAGAAATTTGTTGCATGTAGAACGTAATAACATCTGTCTCTTCCATACCTAACAAGGACTAAAATTTTCAGGAGTGATTCCTAAACATTTTGGTTTTGTTGTTGTTGTTTTTGTTGTTTTTCCATTTCTAATTTTATTACATATTTCTAGGATACTCTTTTATATAATGTGACTTGTTTAGCTATTCTGAAAGATGCAATATATGTTATATATATGTAAAAATATGTATATAAATATGTAAATATGTAATAAAACACATACTTCTCCCTTGTTTAACCACACATCTGAATTTACAATAAGTAAATAATTTTAAAAAGTCAAAAATTTGTTTGCATGTGCAACTATGTCATCTTTAAATCATTACGCAGTTTTCTTATTTCTGCTTTATATTTCCCTATGAGATAACTAAGATAACACATATCCAGGGAACATCATACCGTAAAAATACCATCCTGAGGACTAAAACCAACAAAGGACTAAAATCTAGCTACAAGGCTTTGGAGGCCAATAGCTACCTACTATCCAAGAATGAGTACAAGAGGTAGTGCCAGCTACCTGGAAGCCCTTAATCATGACTATGTAGTCATGCACATCCTATCCACTGAAATTAATGAAGAAAGCAATTCTTAGCAATAACTATACCAGTATTATAGCTAAATTTGATTATTTTTCCCTCCTAAAGCATGTAGTAATAATTTTCCTTTTCTTTTTTTCATTTCTGAAAAGGTGAGAACATGTAATAATAAGGTAAGAGACTAGTAATCTAGAGGATGTGTACATTTACATCTGTGTTCACAGAAAAGGCTATAAAATAACTGACCCATAAGACGTCCTTGCAGTAACATCTTGCATTGGAGCTGTTTCTGGTAAGCTATCAGTTGTCTCAGGAACAAATTGGAAATTATGCAGTATCATTTGTGTTGGGTATACATAAAGAAACTATCAATTTCTACAATAATCAGATTTCTCAAGTGTACTTCAACACTTAAAATGACGTCTTCCCAAGATTTTCGTCAAAAGACTTGAATAAGAATAAGTTATTGTAAGATCTTCACAACTTGAAAACATTGCTTTCTTGAAATGATTGCTCCTGTGAGAAACAAAATTAGGAAGTCTGAATTACTAAGTACCATTCCCTGCTTTCTGACCTGAGGTAAAACTCTTGAGCATCTTTCATTTAACAAGGGAAGACCAATAAGTTCTGCATTTTTTCTTCATTAGAATATTGTCCATACTTAACACCACATGAATTTCCTGTCTTTAAACATTTTTCTATTTATCTTTTCAGAAAGATCAACTTCAGATTACTTATCTACAGGTCATACTTTATTACTGAAGTTACTACTCCTAGTCTCTAACCAAAATCAGTTGTGCTGGACTATGTTTAACAGCAGTGATCTGTATATGTATTATGGAGACATTTACCCTCTTGTTCAAAGATATGCTGTGCACACAGCTCACTACCCTTCACCATTATCTTAAGGACGGTTTTGGCAGCTAGCAATTTGGAAGGTGTAATTGTCTTAACAGCCATGAAATGACAAATTGTAGGCTACTGGCTATGACAAGTTCATCTGATTTTCTGAACTATGCATATATATTCCACATGTGATTTAAATAGCTCAAACTAGGAAAGTCAGAAAAATTGAACTTGAAACTAGTTAGCTGTATTCCAGTGTTTCTGTTTTCACCATTTAGTTCCCCCCCATGTACCCAGTTTTCTAGAGTTGATCTGGTATATCATTATATAATCATTAATGATTTTAAGTATTTCTTTTTCTTTCTTTTTCTTTTTCTTTTTTTCTTTTTCTTTTTTTTTTTCTTTTTCTTCTTCTTTTTCTTTTCCTTTTCTTTTTGTTTTCTTTTTTTTCTTATTCTTTTTGTTGACAAAATTCATACTGTCCATAACCATAGTAATGGTTCTCTTTATCTCCGGACAAGCATTCATATGATGTGTACTACACCCCAAATAACCCTAGTAAAGTTTCCAGGTTAAATTTTTCTGGTTATTTCCTGGGAAAATTAACTCTCCATGAAATAGAATTTCCTCTTAAGCTGTAATACTTCTTCTCTTGAAAAAGAAATTCTTGTGACCATTGGGTATTCTAGAACAGTTTGATATGTTTTTGTGACACTGCAAAAAAGAACAGGAGCTTTGTTTTTTCAGTACCAGCGTGCTGAGATGTAACAATGAATGAGAGACAGGTTTAAGGTTTGCAGAATCAATTTTAAGTTTCAGCTTCTTCAAACATCTGCAATGTTCCAGCTTCAGTACATTGTAAGGGTGTCTAGACAGAGTATCAGTAACTGCAGCACCTTGCTGTGCACCTGCTCTGCCTGCAAATTGTACTGCATCATGCACAGACATGGTCTTTGACATCTCACCAGCACATGATTTTGCTGTTTCCCAAGGAAAATCATCATTTGCATTGTGTATAAATTTGCTGCAATCTAATATGCACAAGTATTTTCTACAGGTTTTTCCTTAGCCACCGACAGCAAGTCATTCCTTCTGAATACAAGCATGCAAAGTCACAGCATCAGTTAATGTGTCAGCAGTGTATGCAACAGCATTGGAGGACCATCAATCCTGTGACTGCATTCTGCAAAGTAAATATAGTGCATGATTTATTACATCTGATTCCCAATTCTTTCTCCCTCACTTCTGAGTTCTGAGTCACTATGCCTGACTCTGCATGTCTAGGTTTTTAATTCTAAATTTCTAATAGTCATGCTTCATTCTAAAGGCCAATTGAAGATTTTCAGTATTTAAGGCAATAATGTAGGCTTCAATACTGTGTAGTAAATCTGCATTTTATCACAGTCTTAGACTAATCTAATCCTATATTTGCTCTCACCAATCAAAACAGCTTCTAAAATGATGCAAAAAACAGCACCCTGCATTCTGTTAAACCTTAACATCTTTAAAAAGTTCTGAAATTGTAGTTGATTTTTGATTTTGTTTTTATTTTTATTTTTTTTTGTGTGTGTGTGTGTGTTTGTTTGTTTGGTTTGCTTGTTTGTTTGCTTTTGATCAGGGCTTCACTTGTGACTGTGAGTCAATCAAGAACACCTAGTGTGTAACTTGGAGCATGTTGAATTTCCTCAGCAGCTTTTCACAAAGTAAATACATTTGCCATCTCTAGAAAATACCAATTCACTACTAAATTCAGAAGTATTTAGTATTTTCTGTCTCCAAGCAACAAAGAAGAACACATTTGGTGAACGTGTGCTAATATTCACTTTCCATTTCACTTTGTTGATTTATTTATTTAAAGATCTGACTTTTAGGAGGTGAACACAAATATGTGGACTTCCTCTTTTCAATCCTGACCACATAATGATGAAATTCTGTGGTGCTCTCGAAGTATTACTTTGCCTGTTTTCTCCTAACTTCACCTGTATTTAATACCTAGGAAGTAATTAAATACAAAAAAAAAAAAAAAAAAATGTAATTTGTCATTCATTCTTTTCTCTGTTTGGTGGACAAAAAGTCAATATAATTGTAATTTTCACTGGAATAATACTATTCTATATGCAGCTATTTTATTACCTTGTATTGAATATTCACAGAGATTGACTGTCTTTCCTGTTAGAAAAGCTTACCAAAATGTCACCATACAGTTAAAAAAATAATAATAATAAAGGAATCAAGGAATGCTTTTGTGACATGGATCCTTGTATCCATTTATCAATGATGTCTCTAATTTTGATTTTACTCTGGAATGATGGCATAAACCAAGCAGAGATACTCTCATGACAGAAAGATTGGTGAGAAAAACTCCACAAGTCACTTAGGATGGTATTCATCTCACTTAACTTCAGACATCTACATCTGAGTTAATCACTGCATACTCCCTTTATAGTCAATGGAGAGAAATAAGCAGTTTTAGGATGCAATTTATCTGCCCTGTTCCAGATATCTACTTTAGGAGAGAATCAATCACTGTTTCAGGCTGTCTTCTCATCACTGACTATAAAGGTAGTCCACAGTGACTAGGTCAGATGTAAATGTCTGCCTTTTAGACTTTTATGTTTGATGAGGTAAATCTTGCCATGAGATATAGTGGAAGAAGTGGTTAGCACATGCTGAGGTAAAATGTCCCCATATAACTGTGGAAATAGAAGGTTTTGCTCTATTTATTTATTTATTTATTTATTCTGGATTTCTCTGTCTACACTTCTGGAAACAGTAGGTAAATTTCAAATTGAAAGTCAGAATGCCTTTAGTAAGGTTTTGTGCTGACTACACATATGCAAACTTCACATATGCATTTTAATTCCATCAAAAGGGGGTTTACAAATGCAGATCCTCAGATGGGAATGTTGGTTGAGAATCAAGAGAAATAAATGTGAAACTGCTTTGCTAAACATCCTCATCCCAAATCAGCACCTGATTGAAAACTGGCACACACATGGAAGATGTCTTGGCAACTGGCATACCACTTCTGGCAGTTCTGGTAGAAAAACCGAGATCAAAGAGCATTTGGTTACAAGGGAACCAGAAGTCTTCTGTGCTTCCCCCAGCTTGTCCATTCTCTGCTGACCTGACACTTAGAAACTGCCAGAACTTTAAAGCTACAGTGTGCTGATAAAGCTACAAAAGCAGATCAAATTTAATAGATTGCTCCTCTAGATTTGAAACACTATCATATGTATTCATAGCTCTAATTTTGCATAAAAAGATGAAGGAGTTGTGTTTCTTAATTAACTGGGAAAAAAAAAAATAGCCAATATCATTTGCATGAACAACATTCTCTATATAAGCATTTCAGTTAAAATCCATTAATTATTGGTTGAGAGCATCATAGATTGCTGTCACCCTCTGCATACAAACTATTTAATGTTCCCGAATCAAAAGCTTGGTCATGTACCATTTGGCATTTGGATTTAGAAATGAAAAGTGAAGGGAAAAAAGAGGTTTCTAACCTGCAAGATATGTATATGACTGTTAGTAAAGGTTCTGCTCAACAGCCCCATACGCCACTGAACCAATATAATACTTGGGTGACAGGAAACTCCAGAAGGCAATTCAAATCCTGGCAGGGCTGAAGTACTTTCTGGAGGTATCCAGGGGTGCAATCATCCTTGCCAAGATGTACCATGGCACCCTCTCCTATCCTGCCCCATTGCATGTCCAGATCAGTAACTCATGGAAAATGTCATAGCTCCTCTTTGTGGTATAAGCTCATGTTTTCTCTCCATGAAAATCTGCATAGAAGTACAGACACAGTTTACAAAGGGAAAACTAGTGTGTACCTACAGAGTAAGAAGTTTGCACACCCAAGTTCTATAATCTAGAAATAGCTTATTCTTTCCCTACTCACCCTTTACAGAGAGTCTAGAGCTTCCAGTTTCATAAAGTAAATGTCACAGTAAAGTCAGAAAAATTCAAACTTTGTAGTACAAACTGCAGCTGCAGTGTACAGGAGGTGACATTGGTTTCAAATAGCTCTGGAGTCTGTAGGACCATCTATTGTATTTGTAAGAAATGGATACTGGATTTTGAAACTGGCAACACTCATCAGAAAAGTTTTTAGCATCATTCAGAGAGAAACAAATGTCATCAATGGTCAGGTCATAAGAGCTGCTATCCCGTAACATCTAGAGCATTAACATTATTTCATCTTTTGATCTGGAAGAATATCAAACTTTTGAGGAAAACTTTTGGAAACAGATGACTGACATTACCTATTTCAGAACAGTATTATCAGTGTTTAACTGGCACAAAAATTTGCATCAAGAGTTTTCATTGTTAATTTGGCCTTTCACTGCAAGTACTAATATAAAAAATGACTCTTCGTGAAGGACATAATTTTGTTTTGAGCTCATTTTTCTGTTACTATCTCTCTTTCTGCATAGAGCTTGTGAGAAATATTTCCCTTATCCTCCTAGTCACCATAGAAATGTCCTTCTCTAGAAAATGGGAAACCTGGGCAATAACCTGTACAGCATCTTAGAAGCTTTTGGGTGTTGGGGTCAGGGTGGATCTTTCCATAATTTTCAGAATAAGAGAATCACAAATAGGCTTGATAAATTGAATTAATATCTGGATTCCACTTTTTTTTTTTTTTTCCATTTTATTTTCATTTTGAGCAGACAGTCAGGAAATATTAGAATCTATTGTATACATAATCCACCTTTTTTTGTAGAAGGATTTGGTTATAGACTGAAGCAACTTTACATAATGGTGTTCTAAGTCTGCATAATTATGGATTTACCCAAGGGACCAGAATAGCTTCACTTAGCCCAAAAAGGGAATGTTAAATGCACACACACACACACATAAAAATTTACTTATTACTCCCTTCTTGGACTATAGTTATATGTATACAACTATGCAGTTGTTAAAGTCTCAGAGACATACATGGTTCGTAAATAAATCTTTTATACCACACCATGAAAATAAACATTAATTATAATATTATGTTTTCATTAAGGCATGCAATTAAGTTAGACACAGGAATGGTCCAGATTCTTGGCTTCACTCTTTGAGATGCTTTAGTAGCATAAATGGGCTATAAAGTCAATTTAACAAAGCAGATGAAGATTCTTGTGTACAGGGAATGTGAAATGGAAATATGCCACTTCTCTTGCAATACTGATTGGATTATAGCAGCGTGTTTCAGAATGTTGCTGTGTGAACCCTTTGAACATAATGGCCCTTTGGAATTAGACTCACAAAATTAGGTCTGGAATCAGCCCCAGGACTGCAATACAATAACAGATCCTTTATGTCTCACCACCTGTGTCCGGTGTATATGGACACAACTGAGAAGCTAGACAATGTATTTAACAACTTATTTAGACCACAGTCTAATAAAAAAAGCCAACAATCACCATGATACAATATTAAGAAACTCCTTGATTATGTCTGAATTGTATGCGGACATCAAGTTTGGCTACACATCTCCCACTAACATACAGATATGACATTTGTTTTGGAGATGCATGTTTTTCAACTGCCAGATTGATTTTCTCACTGCCTTTACTCTTTTACCAAGGCAGTCTTTACTGGTCTGAGTTACTAGGAAGACAAATACATTCTGCATCTGACTCAGTCAGGCTTTTGATCTTTGCCTGACTGCAAGTATACAAGATGTGGGCAATTACAAAGGTTCATAGAAATTTGCATTTGGGAAAAGAAATGCAGATTGTAACTGTTTCTAATGTTTTCTGCAGCTTATGTGACAAGCCCCTCAGGAAACAGTGTTTTGGATGCTAACTCTCTTGTTACCATATTAATTGCCTTTGTCATGACAGTTTTGGCATCTGAAAATGGCTGGGAACATGCTGTGCTCCTCAAGAGACCAATCAAGGGCGGGGGAAATTGGTTTATTGGTTCCCAAAGCAGCCTGCACTAAAGGTGCCGCTATTCGAGCATAGTTTTGAGTCTTGAATGAGGAGCCAAAGATACTTCAGGCTAAGGAAAACAGAGCTTTCATTTAGAATGGTGAAGGAGAAACTGCAAAGTTTATTCCTCTGCCAGGATGATTTCTGCAGTCAGCCTTTGTGTGCAAATCTGTGTGTCAGAGTACAGAGGGTGGGACCTGGAACTAGGATTGCCAAAATCCAGTGAGGTCCTAGGCTTCCTATGGGGGATCCTCAACATCTTTATTTTTAAATGCACTTCAGCTAAACTTGCTGAAGTGCATGCTTTTAATCTAAGTTTTTCCCGTCATCAAATAAAATAATCACAAGGACAGATCTCAAACTGAAGAAAAAGTATCAAGGGATAAATATCGGCGATAAATAACTATGAATATTATTTTAAGTGGTGCTGGATTTATAATGTAAGAACAAGAAGATGTTAATTTCTGATGTTATTTCTTTCTTTGAGAAGAGTGACAAGCAGCCATTATGCTGTAGGTAATAGTGGGTGGTAAAAGGATGGGTCACAATGACAGGTAGTGGGACACCAAGAGAAACTGGAAGAAAAAGAACATTAGGAAATGAAGATCAAATGTACATTAAAAAAAAAAAAAAAAAAAAAAAAAAATTGCCAAAAAAAAAAAAAAAAAAAAAAAAAAAAAAAGTGACTGATTCAATTACTAACTTCATGTTATGACCATAAAACTTGGATCCTGTAAAAAATCAGTGATACAACAGAATTATAACAGAATTATGTCTATAATATTAAAAAATGGCAGAGAATCCTTTTCAGCATGAACTTCAGGAGATATAAAGAAAGTGTACAGCCTGACCCTACTATCTTTTTTGTGTCTCAAAAAGACAGGGAAGACATTCTGAGATTTTACTGACATATGCAATATATATTTTTTGAAATAGTGAAACTAGTGAGATGGTAATGCTGTAGGGCCAGAAGAGAGTAACTTTATTTCAGATGGTTCCAATAAGGGGGGGGGGAGGGGGGAGGAGAAGTAGGCTAAAAACTGCAAAAAAGACAAGCTTGATTACTAGCTTGATGTAGGCAGAAAGCAAGAGAAGTAGCAGTTTATTTATTTATATATATATATATATACATATATTTGTCTTCCTTTTAGCTAATCATAAACCATTCTTGATGCTTATGTCAAAACAGGTGGGGGGGAGAAAGAAATAGGAAATCTATGTGCTTTCGTCTTGCATTGCATTAGCCACTTTTTCCTGTCTTGAGAATCCGCTGCACTGAGCATTCCCTGCAAGAGTGGCTCACTTATCTCTCACACAGTACTCACTCACACTAAGGTTCATGCATCTTTACATACGCACACCAGAGGTCACAGAATACATCTTTTATGTCCTGAAGGCCTCAGCAGAAATTGTAAGTGCTTCCTTAATGTAGACATGTCTCAGAATAGCACAGAAACCTGCAGAAACACGATAGGGAGCACTGTGCCTCTGGAAAGATAATGCAGTATTTTAGAAACCAACAAAATAATAAATTTTACAGAAGAATTTAGCTGTAGCAAGCAATCAAAATGGATGAAGTAAGAAATTATGCAAGATATTTCCTGTTTCCTTCTTCCCCTTATTTAAATGATGTATTTTATGTATTTTTGCAGCAAAACAGAAGTCATGAGTCAGGAAGAGGCACCAGGATCAGTAGGATTTAAGTGAGAGCATCAGCATGTCATGACAGATTGTGAATGGCGTTGCATCTATTATTCATTTCTTACTCACATCCAGGTCCACAGTTAAGGGAAGTGATTTGACAGGCAGGGCATGTACGTAAATTGCCCATCAGATGATATAATCTACTATTGAAGGAACATTTCAAAAGGCCCAAAATACAACAGAAAACATAATACAGCCTGCATACTAAGTGCATAATTGTCCAGAATGCATGCCCTTCTCATTTGCAAAGTTCAAGTATTCTCAGGAGCTCACAGAACACTATATGAATTTTCAAAACAGACAATACTTTGAAAAGCATCACAGAATTGGAGGAACTGTCCTTACATAAATGTTCCAGGATTTGTCAGGAGAACATTTAGACAGGTATACAAGTAGCTCTAACTACTTACAGGTTCCAATGTAACACACTACCAGAACACCAATATTTCTGCAGTAAATTCTGTTCAAGAAGATCTCAAAATACATCTTTTGTAGGTAGTTATCCTGACTAAGTTAGTTGCATTTTGTTGCACTACTAGCAGTACACATCATCCCCTCCTCCCCACCTTTTTCCCTAGTTGGAAAATAAATTAAACAAGATCTTTTGCATTGAACAGACATTTTAGGGCAGATATGAAATATCAGATGCCCTTGTTGTTTGCTACAACATGAAAGAAAATAATCTCTTAAAGCTATAAAGAAACTATTAAGAGAAACAGTTCTTTGTCATCTGTGACTTGCTTCCTACCATAGCTGAGTAAATATGTAGCTTGGTTCTTCCACTACCAAGGAGATTAGAAATGGCTTACTATTTTTCTACCTGTATTTCTTCTTTGAGCATTACTAAGATGGGAACATGGGGCAGAGTCTTTTTCATCTCTCCTTTCAGGTTTCGTTTGTTTTCAACTTATGGGAATTTGTAGATAGCATATGGCAATGTTAAAAAGACTGGAAATTTTCATGACATTTGCTAGGTTTTGTAAATGTTATTGAAATTGCTTGAAGAACTTTCTCAGATGTTGTATAACCTGCCAGTATCAACAGAATCCAGTATCAACAATATTTGGCAAAATCTGCCTAAGATTTTCAGTAGCCCCAACTCAGCCTATTTTTGTTCTGAAACATTGCACTGAAAATAAGGAAAAAGTACTCTGATACAATTTAGGGAACGGGGGAGGAGGAGGAGAATAATGCCTTATATCTTATATTTAGAAAAAAAAATATGTGTAAAAAAGATGGCCCAAATAAGACCACTTCTGTTTTGCACTTGCAGTGCACACCTTTAAATGTCTTTACCAAGGGTAAATCAGGCACAACCTACATGCTGCTTTCCAATTAGACTGGAGGAGGTCACAGAAGTTATAAGTCCCAGAAGAAGCAGTCTCAGCTATACCATCCATTTTATTTGTCTGTTGAAGAAAACAATGTGCTGTATCCAAGAGCACTTTGTCCTGAAGTGACTAATGCTGCTGCTGTAGTGTAGTTGGAAGACAGCATGTTAGGCATAAAGAATCAGGATCCTCAGCAAGAAGCACAGCAAGAAATCAGAGAAGTATATTCTAACCATAGAGAAGCGACAGGAGAGATGAATAAGATACAAGAGCTGAATTCTTCTCTTTTACCTCAGGAAATGAGATAGGCATATAACAGACATGCTGTCTGCTGGTGGTTTACTTTATTTAAAGAAGTATTACAGATTCATGCAGTATTTTGCATCTTGAAATGCCTGCTCTTCAGGTATAAATTATATGTTAAAAAAAAAAAAAAAAAAAAAAAGAAAGAGAGAGAGAGAGAGAGAGAAGGAGAGAGATTTAGGTAAAGAACCCTAAATTCTGCTTTCCTGTGTTTCACTGGTTCTTTGATTTCCCACTGTATTTTACCCAGAGACCCTGATTATTGCATTGTATTTCAGCAGCAGTTATCTCAAAGGAAAAGGTTTCATAGAAGCATATGGTTACAGAGGAAGAGAAAAGAGGGTTGGCACAGACCACTGGAAGTCATGTAGTCCAACATCCCATTCACACAGGGACTGTCATTGTTCAGTGCTTGGCTAGACTGGCCAAATCTTGCATAGCCCTGTGGTTGGAGATGACACAGCTTCCCTGGGTAGTCTTTCTGTGTGCTCCACAATGGTCATAAGATAGTTATTCTAAACATCCAGGCTGAACCTCCAAAATCATTATTTGTGTACACTGTCCTCTTGTTTTCACCATCCTAATAATCTACCCTATGCCTTGTTTTTTTCCTTCCATTACTCTGTCACATACTATCTTTTACAGGGGTTCCTTGCAACATTTTTTGTTTTGTTTTGCAGCAGAGTTTGGTAGTTCTATCACTTGTTCAACTGTCATTGGCTTAAAAAGAGACTTTAGAACACTCCCAAATTATTCAGGAAATATATCACTGGAAAGCTAATTTTCAAAATTCAAAGTTGTTAATTCATGAGAAGTTCAGTGATGATTTTATGATTTAATATGTTTTGAAGGACAGGTGCTGTGCCTATACATCAGCAGACAAACTTCTTGACTTCCTCATGCCACCTTGTAGGTGAAAGTATAGACAAAATTCTTCTATTGTGCCTTTAAAATATACTGCTGTCTACCACAAGCATGTCTTTGCCCTTTGGGGTTTTGCTTTATTGCTCATTTGTTTCTTTCTCAGGCTATTCATTTGTTTTTCTGGCCGTAGATCTTTTCCTGCTCATTTGTCTAAGTAAAATTGTCCTTGACTGTTTCTCTTTCTTCATCTACCCCACCTACCCCAATGAGTTCCACTTACTGTTGTTTCTTTCCCTCTGGTCACTTTGTACCATTGCATCTGTGCAATATTACAGTACTCATTAATAACTTCCTTGAGTACTTTACCAATGGAAGAAGGCAGTTAAAAAGTCTTTGTGGAGCAGTTTAAAAAGAAACATGTCCAGATTTTGATAAAATAATTCACAGATTTTTCTTGACTTGAGTAACAAACAAAAGTTTTTCTTTATTTTCTAGTGAATTCCAACATGCCTCTTATAGATACTACTCACTGTGTTTTCTATCTGAAGGTGTAACAGTCCCTCCATCTTATTTTAATAAAATTAAATGCTAATTATAATCCCCATCTCAGAATCAAAACCCTATTCAGCTAACAAACGAACTTTTTGGTGGTAAAAAATGACATGTATTACAATACCTTCCATTTGGTTCAGATATTTTTTCTTTTTAGAGAGAGTTCAGAGTTTGTCATATGCTGTACAGAAGTAAAATGAACCCACAAAAGATCTCCTGAGAAATCTAATAAAGTGGATTTCCACAGTAAATATATTAAGTCAGGTGCAAGGCTAATAAGAAGCCCTGATCATAGATCCTATAAAAGACTGCGTGGCAGGAATCGGTGAATTTTCATAGTCTCAGCTAATAGCATCAGAACTGTTCAGTTTGGTTCATAGAAAATAAGGAGACCTTTGTCACTGACTAAAGTTAGGATTGGAAACATCCTGATTTTTTTGGTTACATTTGAACTTATGAATATGGGTGTATGACACACTGAAATCTGAACATGCAGACTGGCTGTTTTTCATGCTCATTTCAGTTTTAGAACAACATTTGTCTTCTTTTTTTGCTCTTCCTTCCTCCCTTTCATCTCTACAGTTGGAGATTCAAATGTAAGAACGCAGGCAAATAGTTGCATTGCCACCAGCAACCAGTCTTGGGCAATGAGAGGACCAGACACAGAAAGTACTGCAGTGTAAAATTTCCTTTCAGTCTAAATCCCTCCTTTGAGTGAGTCCAGGGCTCAAGCTATGAGCAGCCTCCTCTCTCAGGGCAGAGGTTTTGTATACTCAGACTGCCCTCATCAACAGTGATTCCTTATGATCTCAGTATTACACATTCAAGAGCTCAGTAAACAAATACTTGTTTCATTAAAACCAAAGCATTTCATATGAAACCAACCAAACAAAAAACCTCTCTTCATAACAGTCCATAACCTGTCTATCTTTCCTAAGGTTTATTATTTTATGTCATCTGGGGAAGACCCTTATTACTCTGACACTTATGTCTCCAAAAGTCTGTTCCTTACACACACACACAATAATAATAATAATAATAATAATAATCAGCAGCAGCAGCAGCAATGTAAACTGTTCCCTTCGTGTCTCTCTCTTTCTCTCTCTCCTTCTTGAGTCTTTTCAACTATTTTGAAATAAACCAATATGCTGGGTTACTTTGTGCACTAACATATTGTTGATTGTAGGCAGGTAGCATTCAGGTCTTACTGGTTAGTTTCCATCAAGAAATGGAACTGGTATCAATAGAGTAATTTTTGGTACCATTACATTTACTTCCATGGAATGGGTACAAATTCTTGTTTTCCTAAATGAAATAGAAGCAAATAGGAACTGACAGTTTTGTTGCCCACAATCTCTATGCTGAGCTTTCTGGCATGGCCAGGATTCTTCTCTCTAACCAACACAGTTTTCAACATCTATTTCAACTCTCGTCACAAATAGATCCAATCAGTTCTTATATCTGTGAATCTGTGTGAAAAAAAATCTGAATTCTCAGGCCTTTCTTTATAGCTCATTACATTGGGTCATGGCTATTGGGGTTTAACTATATTATTCCAGAAAGAAATGTAAGTACTTCTTCCATTTAAGGTTTTCTACATATGGAACTATTGAGAAATAATTACTCTGCAATGGTTTAGTAACACGTGACTATGTTATAAATACATTCTGATTTCAGACATAAGGATGTATTGTACGATAAATAACAGTGCTCTTTAAAGTGAGTTCACAGTGAGCTATTGTTGAATACCTATTCTAATATAGGTTACTATTTTCTGATGGCTTCTAGATATAAAAACACTTAGAGGTGGCCACATCCTACACTATGTGCTTAGCTGTGTTATTTTTGGTTATTAAGAAATAAAAAAATAACAAACAAACAAACAGATACCTTCAGAAAGTGATTCAAATTTTGGAGAACAATTTTTTTTTTTTTTCAGATTTGCAGAAAATGGGAATCCTGGTGGACACCAAGATCAGCATGAACCAGCAATGTGCCCTTGCCACTGTTGTGGTTTAACCTCTCCAGCAGCTAAGCACCACACAGCCATTCAGTCACTCTCCCTGCCCAGTGGAATGGGGGAAAGAATCAGAAAAAAAAAAAAAAGTAAAAGCTTATGGGCTGAGTTAAAGACAGTTTAATAGGACAGAAATAAAATAAAAACAGTAACAATAATAGTAATAATAATGATAATAAATAATAATAGTGTACAAAACAAGTGATGCACAATGAAATTGCTCACCGCTCACTGACTGACGCCCATCCCATCCCTGAACAGCAGTCCCTCCCCACCCTGGCCAGATACCCCATATTAATTACCCCACATACCATCATATGGTACACGATATGGTACACAAACTTTGGCCAGTTTGGATCAGCTATGCTGGTTCTGTCCCCTCCCAGCTCCTTGTACACTCCCAGCCTCCTCTCTGGCACGGCCGAACAAGAAGCTGAAAAGTCATTGCTTTAGAGTAAGCACTGCTCTGCAACAATTAAAACATCAGCACGTTATTCTCATCCTAAATCCAAAACACAGCACCACACCATCTACTAGGAGGAAAATTAACTCTATCCTAGCAAAAAACAGGACAGCCACCAAGAAGGGAAACTGATCTATGTTAGGTGAGGTATTGTCAACAGGTTAAGAAAGGTGATACTCCCCTTCAGCACTGGTGAGGCCATACCTGGAGTACTGTGTCCAGTCCAGGCACAGACATACTGGAAAGGTTCTAACATAGGGCCATGAAGATGATGAAGGGACTGGAGCATCTCTCCTGTGAGGGAAGGCTGAGAGAGACCATTCAGCCTGAAGAAAAGGTGACTGACACAGGTTTCCCAGAGAGGCTGTGGAGTTTTGAGATATTCAGAAGCAATACAAAAAGACATAGCCCTGGAAAATCAGCTATAGCTGATCATGTCTGAACAGGACTGGGTGACATCCAGAGGTCTCTCCCAGACCAATCACTGTACGGTTCTATCCATAGCAGTTGTATACATCTGTTAAAGAATATGGGCTCCAACAATAATTTGCAAATAATTACCTTTGGCCTACATTTTTTTGGTAACAATATAGATAATGTGTGTGTTTATGTCTGTATATATCCACTTACACCTAGTTATATCTGCATCTGCATATTATCATAAAAAGAACAGAAAGGCAAAGATTATTTAAGATTTGTTACTGTATATTGTGTTTGAAAAATAGTGCACAAAGTACAGAAATCTCCATACATCCACTGTCTGACAAATAAAACAGAATGCACTTTAACATCCAAAGAGAGCAATCACCATTTAGTAAACAGAAAAATGTGGGTACTCATCAATAGCCATAATTTAAAGATATTCATTAAGCTGTGACTGCAGATAGAACTAACACAATAGCAGACATCACCTGCGAAAAACGACTGATCAAAAAAGTTAACATCTGATGAAATAATTTGAAATAATTGTTTTTGTTTATTGTACTTTTTAAGTATTCTGATGTAGAGAAAGATCTTTTTTATGTTTTGCTTAAAGACACAACAATGATTGCAATTCAAAGAGATTTCATATTTAATTTATATTGTGAAGGTACTGTTCCTTTGTTTAATGTATATTTGTATGAGCATTCATGATGCTTAACACAGTGTAATTATGGACCTCATATGAAACTGTAATATTAACACTAAATAATTAAAATGATAATAACCTGTGTTTTCAACAAAGGCAAAGTGTCTTATTGTTAAAGAGATATTATTCTTAAAAAGTAGAAAATCAACGAGAGTAGGAGCCCATGAAGGTCTCGTCTCAGCTGCAGCATGCTAAGCAACCTAAAGCCCATCAGTAGCTTTGTGTAGTTAGTGTGCTATTTAATAGACAGCTAGACAACAAATGAAAACAGTGATTAAAAAATCAAGAGGAATCTGCGATGCAATACTATCAATTATTCCTGTCCAGGGAAAAACTGTTTTATTTAACAAAAGCATTTTGTTGATAAAAGTATTTTGTTCTTCTTTCTTGTAAAATTTGACCTCTAGAAATAAAAGCATGTGTAAAAAAATGTTAGCAAGACAGAATAAAAACATATGTCAATATGTCGTTTTGTTTTGTTGTTTTTTTGTTGTTCTGTTTTTACCATTTCAATATTTTCATCAAATACGATTATGAAATGAAAATTCAGAGATGTTTTTAGGAATTTTTCAGGCTTTATAATCAACGGTGAAAGATAAATGTCTCCAAAGGTTTTTCAGGCTACATCACCACTTGGAGGTAACTCTTTTTCTCCTCTGTAGGGAACTTAAATCACCTGCAATCATATTTAGGCACCTTATGTAACAGCTTAAAGACAGATTGAATGTACTCAGGCCAAGTTCTCAAAATCTCTTTTTCCTAAAGTTATTTTCCTTAAATATTTTTGATTTGTTATTTTCTTCAGGTAAGAAGTTCTGAACATACTCATTTTCTTTCTTACAGTCACACAGATTACTTTATTCCAGTTCTCCATGTTGACAGCACTTACTTACGCTTAATCAATATTTATATAATGGAAATCTTGCCTACCTCAGTACTTTATTGCCAGTGAATAAATACTAACCTGGCCTACACTCTCAGTCAGTTAATCTGGAATACATATTAAAGTTTTTAAGAAAGTAATGAACTTGGACTGAAATCTAGACACCAATTTGTTTTGATAGTGCCATCCTATATTAAGGATTGAATAAAAACAGTAATAGAAGTAAAGAAAGATGATGAAGTGTAAACTATTAATTTATAAGACACAAGCCTCTAGAAGAGCTAAGATAAAGAATAAAACTACAGCTTATTTGAGAATTTGGAATTATTTCAGTGCTGACCTTAAACGATCTATGTGAAATTAAATGGCATATATATATACATATATATATAATTCTGCCCATCACCATTGCATCCAACCATTGCATCCGACTCCCATCTATGTAAAATCAGTAACAATAACAAAATATTAATAAGCTTCAAAGATTAACTAGAGGGGGAAAAAAAAAAAAGGAAGAGAAACATTTTGCTTTTTTGGGGAGGGGAGGAGGGGGCAATGGTTTGTCACAAAGTCAGTTTATTTATATTTTAATGTTATTTCAGTGCATCAGTAATAGAAACAACATTCTTATATCCATACTGTCCTGTGATGTTCTGAAAAGATTTTTTAAAATGGAAAATAATCTAAGTTTATAAAGAACAAATTCTAGGGGCCTAAAATGATGCTGGAGGGGAACAGAAGACCAATAGGTTCTACATTACATTGAATACATTGTTTCAGCCACATAATAACACATATCTGATATATAAAGCAATTAATAAATACCCCCCAAAACTCAACAGATTTGTTATTTATGTTTTATGTCAGCTCTTAAACCCTCAAAAAGGTCTACTTAAAGAGATTGGATGTCTGCATGATACTGTTTGGAAGATAGTTGACCTTCCTATAGACACACAATTGAAAGATTCAAGACCTCATAAACAATCGTCTTGAGTTTTCCAGCTCTTGAGTCTGCCATGCTCTTCACACAATCTAATGAAAATCATCTGGAGTCATCATTCTAGAGAATTCATCTCTTCTGTTTTTTCACTATGTAGAATCAAGATGATCAACTATCAACCTTCTGTGAGATGCAACTAAAAACACTGAGGGAATAGTTCATCCTGTTGTAAAATATTTATTCATATTCAGTGATGTATCTAAACCCCAGAATTCATGGAATCTCTTTCTCTCTCTTTGTGACAGAAGGTACTTAGACAACTAATTTAATCCATATTAGCAGTTCATATGTGAGGCAAACGTCACCCATATAGAAAGAAAATCTAGGTAGTTAAACATGAGACTTCTACTTGTCTTTGAGACTTACGTGTCTAAGCTCCTTAGAAACTCCCACAAATGCCTATCTGAATCATTAGGTACCTAGTTGCTTTCTCTTATTCCATTGACTTTCACATTACCATTGTTATTCCTGAAAACCAGCATGGAAATAATAGTATTTGCCCACCTCTACGGAATTGTGAATATAAATGTATTGTTTGCGAGGTAATCATACCCAATGATAATGAAGACCACATAAATATAAAGATTTTTTATTTTATATTTGAAAAATACATGATGCACAGTGGGAAGTTCTGAGGACTAGCAATAACAACAATAACTTTCTTAGTTCTTTTTTAAAAGATGTTTCCATAGAATAAATATGGAATGACTAATGCTATCACAATTTAATGGTATTATTACAATAATAATATTTTTTTAAAAAATCTAAACATAGTTATAGTGTATAAACGTGGAAACCAAGAGCTTTTGTTATATATCACATATATATACAATTTTTGTTTACAGGAAAAAAAAATGGTGGACAGAACAAAACTGGAGTGATTTTAAAGACTTGAGCTCTTTGATACAGGTACATCAGTAACAATATCATTAGAGTTTTCATAATGCACCACAAGCCTGCAAAGTTTATTGTTTCACCACATGCTGCAGAGTTTATTATTTCAGGAGTGAAATCTACAAACACAATGAAATTGAATTGAATATACAAAGCTGGATATGTACCTTGAGGGCATTTCAAATACTTGCACACTGAGAAACCATAGAGAAGGAATATAAGGATAAACAAATGTAGCAAATAGAAGTGAGCATCAGAAAAACAGAGACCAAGATTGGAGGAGATATAACTGATAAAATAACATGATGTTTGGAGGGTTTCTCTGCATCTTCTTTACATGCTCTTTCACTACCTATGTGGATTTTAGAAGCATAATTTTCAGTATATTCAGATCACTGGCGCAGTCACCCCAGTCTCACTGTCCTGCTTACATAAAAAAAAAAAAAAAAAAAAAAAAAAAAAAGTTCAGCTGCTATGAGGATCCCTTCTCGGAAGGTTGGTGCCAGGTACTCCTTAGGCACCTGTTCCGAGGTAGTTTGTCTCCAGGTAAAAGTAAACACTACCATTCAATAATTAAAGTTTGAATCACATCTAAAAATGTAAGCTGACAACTCTTTTATAGCATATGACTATTTTTGTCATGGAAAGCAATCACTAGTTTGGAAAGTCCCAGAATTACCAATTAGGAATTACAAAAAGTTGGGAGGATGAATTAAGAGATCACCTTCTTCCTTGTATGTCTGGATCTGATGTTCCACTTACTAAGGTGAAGTGAACCTTCATATGACTTAGCCTAGAGTTAGGAAAGGCTTTTCTTTGTTTTTATTTGCACATATCCTGAAAGAAATTAATTGACCAAAAATAAGCTATTGTCATTGGTCAAAATTCCTCTATCATGCCATATTCTGTATATTAGCTAACAGTTATTTTTTACCATAACAATAATAATTCCTGCTCACTAATGGCTAATAATCAATGTGTTTTTCTAGTCTTGCAGTTTAACATTGCTACACAAGTCAAAAAACTGTTTTCGTTGGTTTGGTTTGGTTTGGTTTCCTTGATTGTTTTTGTTGTTGTTTGTTTGCTAGTTTGTTTTTTCCCTCTTACAATGTAACCACAAGTTCAGTAAGACAAAATCTTAATGAAAATAGCATGCTTCTTCAAGAGTGAAACAACACTATCCCAGTAAAGCCTTGCACTAGAGATGTACAATAGAGTTACATCTTACTCGGAGTTGTTAATAGCTAAATTAAGAAGATGAGCTTATTTAACCTAGAAAGCCTGAAAATCCCAATGTGCAGTGCCTCCAGCTTCATCAGTCTGGTTCTGGGCCAGGGGAGCAATAGGAAAAATATCTGTTCTCTCAAGAGTGGTGTGTTCTGGGATTTTTAGTGGTCTATAAACTATACATTTCCAATAGGTAATAAAACTGCTTCAGGCTGCACAGTAGAACTGCTGGATGTGGGTCACATTCTACCTACAAGTAAGAGTTTGGCCACACTACAAGTTAAATATTTATTTTGTTAAAGTTAGTTTCTTAACATATCTACTTTAATTTCCAAGGGTTCTTTTGATGGTATTAATGCCATAAGCAGAACTAAATATCTGCAGAATTATAGCAAGTTTCTCTGTAATATTTCACTTGAATCTTATTCCTCCCTCAATAGATTAAAAGGTCTTTCATCTCTCCAGTTTTAAGAGTATTTTCCACTGTAACAGGGGGAGGCCACATCTCTGTTACACAGTTTGTTGACTGTTTTAAAGCTTTATAATTTTGTAATGTTCTCCCCCAAGGCAGTCCAAGGGTGACGCAAAAGCCCTGATCCAATGCTTGATATTAGTTGTCCAAGACAATTCATTGATTCTTGACTTTTTTCTTTCTTCCACTCAGCTCATTGAAGATAAAGTAAATTGTGCTGGTAGTGTCAGGAGACCTTGGGCTTTAAAGACAAGCTATTTTCTACAACTTTATTTAAGAATCTTCTCCTAATATTACAAATTAATTCCCCTCAAAAAGGAGAGAGAGTCATCAAAGGTAAAAGACTTACTTGTTGCAATTGTTGCTACTCTACCCAGAAAGGCTACTTCTCATTGTCAAAGATGCCTGGAATAAACCTGCTTTATTCAGTGCCTTCATTACTGTGACAATGCTGGGAGAGGCACAACACCGAGAACATTAAAAACTGACAAAAGATTTGGACTGGTATCAGCATATTCCATATCAAGAGGAGAAACCTGTCCTGGTGGCAGTCAGACAGTGTCCACCGGGAGGGAACTGAAAATGGAGAAATAAAATGATTCCAAACACGCCCTAACTGTCACAGGCAACTTCAGCTCTGGCAGCTTCAGCTCTGGCATGCTTGACTGGATAGTCTTTTTAATATGGGTAATTCTATTGGCAGTTGAGATCCTGGCATGCAGAAAAAGTGAAAATGTAACTTCAGGAATAACAGTTTGGGGCTGAAAATTAGGATTCTCCCTGATGATTGGATAAAACATTTTGGCTACCATCAAAAGCTAAGAAACTTTTGTCCTCAGTGGTAAGCTATGCCTGAAGAAAGAAGTGTGAGAATGAGTTTTTATGCTGGGACCAGGAATCCAATGCAACCAACCATATCTTTTAATCATTTGTGTAAGAACAAGGCACAATCACAGCATAAAAGAATCTTGTGTCCTATGCTCCATATCATCTCAGTTCTGTCTCCATTTTTTCTGGTTACTTATTAACATGACCCCATGGTCCAGAACAATCCGTGTCCTCAGACTGCTTCCTCCTACTTTTATCCTGTCAATAAATATGGCTGAGAATGATCTCTTAATGGATATTCATGTTCAGTTTCAGAAAATGTCATCTCAGTCTGTTTGCTCTTGCGGTCTGATTATTTTCTTAGATCTTGTTTCATCTTGCCTCAAGCACCACTGTTTTATCTTCTTTGCAATGGATTTGATTCCCAGCTCAGTGAGCCTCTGCAATACCTGAGGATAGACTTTGGTGTTTTTCATCATGGAGACAAGCTCCCTTGGACTGTGTTTTTAGTTAGATCCTCTAGAAGGGCCTTTGTGCCAGCCTCGAGCTTTTACTTGTTTGAAATTCTTTCCAGAAGTCAACATGGTAAGAAGAATAGTGTTGAGAGAAAATAATAGTGTTAGAGAAATTTTGCAATAACTACACAAGTGGATGTTGGCATTGCATTCTTACTGCAATACATCCTTATTAGGAAATCCATTAAGAGACTTTTTATATAGCCAAAGAATTCCACTCAAGGTTTGTACATGAGGTTTGGCATAACAATGAAATAGATCTACAGTGCATGCACCTTGTCTTACACAATTTGAGAAAGAAGTATCAACCACATTGATGCATCCACACATTATCTAAGGGATTACTCATTAATAATACTACCTGAAGCATCAAGAATGAAATCTGCAGTGAACTGTAACAGTTTTAGTGGGCTACATTGCTGTTAAGGATGTATAAAAGGGATATTTTTGTTCCTGGCAAAAAAAAAAAAAAAAAAAAAAGATGCACAGCATAATATATACATAATGATTTATTGCTTACTAGTTAAAATATGTGATCCTTAGTGTCCCAATAAATTTACTGTGTCATCATCTGCTTCAAATCAAGTCCACTACTTGACACTCTATGACTAGCTCAATCTTGTGTGTGAATCTGTATATGTTATTTTAATATTTCTACCACATGCATACATGTATTCAGGTTCTGCTTCAGAAAATTGTTAACCACAATTTCTATTGTTATCTTGATTCAATGCTATCTATGTCATAACCTGCCCTACGGCCATACTGATGGAAGGTTAGGCAATTTTTTCGTAAATGATTACTTCAGTGAAGGAAAGATTTTAAGGACAGCAATTGTGGTCTGTCTTCAGTGCTGGAGTTTTTTTAAGTCACTTGTTTCGCTGATTTAACTCTGACTTTGAAAAGGCCAAGTAGCAAGGGAAAAAAATATAAAACCTTAGGCCCTATTTCCTAAGGGATACTTATTACCATTATTGACCTGTTCAAGGGGAAGTAGCAGCCAGAGGTGGAGTTGCGCACCGTGTTCCCTAGTACGCTTTTATTTTAACTACAAGGACTTCTCTGCAGTTATGAATGTTTGTACCTAGCAGAGGTTTGACTTGCTTGTTTCCCTTTCAATACAGGTCAAACTGTCAATGCAGCAATACTGTTCCTCTTCAAACACTTTAGTTTTGTAGGGTACCAATGTTACCACAATCATATCCCCTTTAATTTTCAAATCAACTTTGGATTTGTTCCAGGGTCTCCTTTAGTAAATTGATTTTTAGCACTAAGTGGCTTGCATTGTCCGCGTTTCTTCAGAAACTGTCATGCTTTGGAAACTTGAAAAAGTACAAGACAATGAAAAAACAAACAAACAAACAAACAAACAAACAAACAAAAAACTACCACCACATCTTTGTACAAGTTGGGCATCATCTAGCAATTATTATTTCAGGTGCTATTAAATCTCCCTTGCTGTCACACATTTCTATCAGCTGTCATTTTTCTTTTGTAGTTACCATCTTCCTTTAGTAATTCGGCCTCTTTCCTTACCTTAACCTACTTTTCACAGTAAAAAGAAAAAAATATATATATTTAAAAGAGAAAATAGAGTGTACAGAGGATGACTGGCTTTATGGTTTTATTTATCTATGACTTTGTGTTCACTTCACATGTAATACTTAGCACTTAGACATTAGGATATGCTCATCCTGGCCACTATGGTAAAGGATAACAAAAAATGCACAGAGGGGAACATGACTACTGAGGATAAGGAAAAAGCTGAGGTTCTTAATGCCTTATTTACATCTGTCTTTACTAGTCAGACCACTTATCCTCAGGTTACTCAGCCTCCTGACCTGGAAGTCTGGTACAGGGAGCAGAAGAAACCACCCACAGTTCAGATGGAAACAGAGACCTGCTGCTCCACCTGGACTGTCACAAATATACGGGGCCAGATGGGATCCACCCGAGGGTGCTGAGGGAGATGGTGGATGTGATTGCTGAGCTGCTTTCCATCATCTCATCATCAATCAGCAGTCAAGGTCATCTGGAGAGGTCCTGGATGACTAGAGACTTCCAAATGTGATGCCCATCTATAAGAAGGGTCATAAGGAGAACCTGGGGAACTATAGGCCTGTCAACCTGACTTTGGTGCCAGGAAAGATGACGCAGCAGGTCATCTTGAATGTAATCACATAGTATATGCGGGACCACCAGGGGATCAGGCCACGTCAACATGGGTTCATGATAAACAAGTCCTGCCTGACCAACCTCATCTTCTTCTATGACTGGGTGACCCGTCTGGTGGATGAGGGAAAGGCTGTTGGTGTAGTCCACCTAGACTTTAGCAAAGCCTTTCACATGGTCTCCCATCGTATTCTCCTGGAGAAGCTGGAATCCTATGGTTTAGACAGGTAAACTCTGCTGGCTTAAAAACTGGCTGAAGAGCTGGGCACAGAGTATTGGTGAACAAAGTTAAATCCAGCTGGTAACCAGTCACCAGTGGTGTTCCCCCAGGGCTGGTGTTCGGACCCATTCTCTTTAATATCTTTATTGATGATTTGGATGAGGGAATTGAGTACACCCGTAGTAAGTTTGCATACAACACCAAGTTGGGGGGAAGTGTTGATATGTTGGAGAGTAGGAAGGCCCTGCAGAGGGACCTAGGCACCTGGGATCGATGGGCAGAGGCCAATGGGATGAGGGTCAACATGGCTAAGTGCCGGGTCCTGCACTTTGGTCACAACAACCCCATGCAATGCTACAGGCTTGGGCAGAGTGGCTCAAAAGCTGTGCAGAGGAAAAGGATCTAGGGGTGCTGGATGATGCTCACCTGAACATGAGTTGGCAGTGTGCCCAGGTGGCCAAGAAGGCCAGCGACATCCTGGTTTGTATCAGGAATAGTGTAGCCAGCAGGACCAGGGGGTGATCATCCCCCTGTACTCTGTTCTGGTGAGGCCGCACCTTGAGTACTGTGTTCAGTTTCGTGTCCCTCAGTACAAGAAGGACATCAAGGCCCTGGAAGTTGTCCAGAGAAGGTCTAGGAAGCTGGTCTGAAACACAAGTCTTATGAGGAGTAGCTGAGGGAAGTGGGGTTGTTTAGTCTGGAGAAGAGGAGGCTCAGGGGGCACGTAATTGCTCTCTACAACTACCTGAAAGGAAGTTGTGGGGAGCTGGGGGTCAGCTTCTTTTCTCAGATAACTAGTCATAGGACTAGAGGGAATGGCTTCAAGTTGCACCAGGGGAAGCTCAGGTTGGAAATTAGCAGAAATTTCTTCTCAGAAAGAGCAGTCAGGCATTGGAACGGGTTGACCAGGGAGGTGGTAGGGTCACCGTCTCTCAAGGTGTTTAAGGGAAGGTTGGACGTGGTGCTTAGGCATGTGGTTCAGTGGGTGATACTGGTGGTATGTGGATGGTCGGACCAGATGACCTTAGAGGTCTTTTCCAATCTTAACGGTTCTATGATTCTGTATTTTTGAAATACTGGAGAAACACTTGCCCAAATTAATCCATTATATAATTCCTTGAAATAAATGAAATTATGCTATTATCTAATTATTCCATTAGTTAATTAATGGTCACTCAGCGTTATAAGAAAGTACTAAAAGTTAAGGTAACTCACCCAAAGTAACAAATGCTGGATCCACAGCAGAACTAGAAAAATAAATCTGTAGATCCTGGATACAGCCCCAAAACCTAAATTAAATGGGGCATATAGCCTGAATTTCTGAATACTTGTTATTACTAAATAAGAATCTCAATAGGAAATACTCTGAGCTTTCACAGGTTCATATTTTGCTGGTAAGAATTGAAGTTGGAAGTCTATCACAGTTCTCCAGTGGAATCCAACCTTCACTAGAGATGCATATCACCAACATGAAAAAACAAACAAAACCAAACAACCAAAAAAAAAGCATATTACTTAATGCTGTATTACTTAATGTCATAACATTGCCTCATGATATTTGAACGGATGAATGTCAGAATTGGAAATTATAAAAGCTTAGAAAAGTACTAGAGCTCCAAGATGAAGAGTTTCCAGCCAAAAACAAGCTCTCCTCCACCAAATACATTATCAACATGTGTGATAGGTATTGTTTTTGGCATTGTTATTTTGCTTCCCTCTTTCCATATGCAGATACTGGTACTCCTTTTAGAAGAATTCAAGCTTTTTCTTTAAGCAAGCTAAGGGAACAAAAAAGAGAGAGACCATCACTTTCCTTGCTTTCCACCAAAAAGTAAACTTGAGAGTAATGACAGAGAGGGGAGCCCACCCACTGCAGTCTGCAAAATGTGAATCCAAAATACTTCACTGAATTGTTCAGTGGTATTTTCCAGAGATAAGGTGAGGACAAGGGGCATATATGGTTTCCTTTCCTATAGTCCAGTATAGTCCGATGCTATTCACAGGTCGTTCTTTGAATGACTGACAATGAATTTTAAATTCCTATTGCGCTAAAATCTTGACATTTAGTACATTCATTCTTTATGAAATGCTGAAGAAATATATATATATATATATATATCTCCTGATTGAATTTTGACTTTTCCATTGCAGGTTTCTAAAAGGTCATTGGTCCTTTTTATTAACTGCAACCATTGTCAACTCTTTGTACTATGGTGTAACAGTTACCAAGAGAGAAGGTTTAAGAGATCCATGGGGAGTAAAAGAGTCAAACCATCACTACCTTTCAAGATTGTTAGGATTTTTATTTATTTATTTATTTATTTATTGGCACTAGAGTTTGTTATACCTCTCATTTATAGAAATTAAGGTTATTTGGAGCTACAGTCATTAAATTTCAACCCCAATCCATACAAATATTCAGAATAAATTTAAAATAATCCATTCACAATGCACAGATGATACAGGGATTTTTCTCTACATAAGCAGACATTAGTCTATAAATTACATAATCTTGCATTGTGTCTGCTATTTCTACAATCTTTGAAACAAATATGAACAATAGATACAACAACCATGACGCCAAATTAAAATCACAAAGTGATATTGACTGTTTCACTGCATTGTAATTTCCTAGGACAACTATATCACCATGAGGAAAATGTTCAAGTATTGGACCTCACCCATGCAAGAGTGCATAAATGCTAATACTGTTAAACACAGTAACAACAGACAGTGACATAATATACGTAATTTAAGTAATCAGAAGATCCTAGTCCAACCTCTCTGCTCAAGTCAGGGTCAGCTGGGGCAGGTTGCATGTTCCATGTGAGTATCTGCAAAGATGGATACTCCACAACCTCTCTGGGCAACCTGGTTCAAATCTTCAAAGTAAAAGATGTTTCTATGTTTAAATTGAATTTTTGATATATCAGCTTATGTCCATTACCTCTCATCCTGTCTGTATGTACCGTTGTTTTCTTTATTCCCTCTGCCGGGTATTTGCATACATTAGCCAGCCTGTTGATGAAGATACTTTTGCCACATTTGATCAGGTGTACCTCATCTCTTCCTAGCAGTCAAAGGGTTCAATGATCATAAAAGCCAAACCTCTCTTGTTGTTCAAACCAGCTGCACAAAAAACAGTTAATCCACAGAATCAATCCACACCTTAAGTCCTGTCCCTCCCCAGCATTATTCAGGAGAAAACCCTCTGGACCTCCAGGCTCCATGTCTTCTGCCCTCACTCCTGGAGTCATGCAGTCACACTTGATATATTTTCTAGATCTCCCTGGTATCATTGGTGCCCATGAGGAAAATTAGCAAGGGTTAACAGTTCAAGGTCTGGACAAACCTCAGCAGCCTCTCTAAAATATCCAGGCACCTGACATGTACCGAAGTGCCCAGGCAGCAAAACAGGAAGGCAAACAGTGCCCTCTGTTCTGCACAGCAGCAGCCTCCCATTGGTATCACTCACTCCTTCCTCTGGTGCTGCTATGGGACTCAGGCTCAGCTGGCCTGAGAACTCTTTTCAATGCAGCCTCCAGCCCCTCACCTATCAGAGCACTGATCCTATTCCACAGCTGGAGATCTTCAGGTAGACCATTTTATAATGGTCCTCTAAACAAGAAGAACAAGATAAACTGTTCAACATAAACATCCAATAGAAAATATTTAGGGAAGGTAAGTAAAAATAATGTAATTATTGATATAATTATTGTCAATGATGGCTTGTCTACACATAGATATTTCCTGGCATAGATATACTGGACTAATTATTCTGCCACACTTCTATCAGCTTTAGCTCCCATGTGGACATCCTGCATGCCAAAACTGTTATATTGTCCCAGAATAATTACACAAGAGTAATTATGCCAAATAACATGACTATTATGAAACAGAATGTCCACAGAATGTCCATACCAATCTTAAACCAATACATCTGTAGCAGAATATATTATAGATATGCCAATATCTATTTGTCCCTCCAGTATCATTAAAGTTTTTGAGTTACAACAATTAATATTATTGTTTTTATAATGAGGTAGAGATTTGATTCTGTGTTACATGAGAAGAAAAAATAAGCACTGTGATGTCACTGAAATCATTTTATATGATTGTCCATCTTTATCCTGAAATGTTATTCTTTAAGAATAGCTAGTTTTACAGATTGTTCCCCATGCTCTCTTGTGTGATTATGAACTGTATTTTCTACAGAATCATGCAAAATTTCAAAGTTCAACAATCTGTAAATTACCATGGTTAATGCAGCTTATCCTATGACACCTGTTGGGATCAGAGCCCATGAAAGATGACATTATTATTGCCCTGAAATGTTTTTTGTCCATGATACATGTCCTTATTATTTTGTACATTTTTCTCCTTCTTTTATATTTCCTTCTCCCAATATCACTATGATAGGTGAATTATTTTCCTTATAGAGTATATTAAATATAAACAGTCATCTTAACATTTCAAGGCATGTTAAAAGAACTGACCTAATAGTGAAGGGCAACAACCTCATATTACTGTTGTAGATTTTTCCTTTGTTTATAGAATCATAGAATATCCTGAGTTGGAAGGGACCCACGAAGATCATCGAGTCCAACTCATGGCTCCACACAGGTCTACCCCAAAATTCAGACCATATGACTAAAAGCACAGTCTAAACGCTTCTTAAACTCCGACAGGCTTGGTGCCGTGACTACACCCCTGGGGAGCCTGTTCCAGTGCATGACAACCCTCTCGGTGAAGAACCTTTTCCTCAAATCCAACCTGAACCTCCCCTGACACAGCTTGACACCATTCTCTCAGGTTCTGTCACTGGTCACCAGAGAGAACAGATCAGTGACTGCCCCTCTGCTCTCCCTCGTGAGGAAGCTGTAGGTTGTGACGAGGTCTCCCCTCAGCCTCCTCTTCTCCAGGCTGAACAGGCCAAGTGACCTCAGCTACTCCTCATATGTCTTCCCCTCTAGGTCCCTCACCATCTTGTAGCCTTATTCTTCTGAAATAAAGTAAACAATGTCCTAAAAACACGAGGTCTTCCTAAACAGCATTTTACTGACTTTATTTGTAGTTCGGCTAATGACAAAGCGTCTGTTATTTTTTTAGTACTTGTGCAGATATACGGCAATTTAATGTAAACAGCTTTCTCTTGTCATTTCACCTAACCTGAATGAGGACATTGACTCCCACACTTTACTAAGGCAGTTTTTTAATTTCTCTAAAATACTTTGATATCTTTGGCTTTTCTTGATACAGAAACATTTGAAACATATTCAAGTGCAATAACCACAGCCACATCTTTTGTTTTTTCAAGGATTCCACTAAGTTTTGCATAGTATACTTTTCTTGTTGATAGATTTATTTTCATAAAAATCAGGCAAACATTCTTTGCAGGAGGGTATCATTGCAGTGAGAGCAGCAACTTATTCTGATAGCATTAGCAATAAAACCAGTAACCTGCTTCTGAAAATTAGCACAACAAGAGAGAAAGAGAGAGAGAGAGAGAGAGAGGGAGAGAGAAAGAAAGAAAAAGGAAGGAAGGAAGGAAGGAAGGAAGGAAGGAAGGAAGGAAGGAAGGAAGGAAGGAAGGAAGGAAGGAAGGAAGGAG
>CM021697.1:165831545-165846849 GCA_011074415.1 Stictonetta naevosa | reverse complement strand
TTTTCAATGGGTCTTGGGAATCTGGAGAGGTCCCAGTAGACTGGAAGTTGGAAGATGTGTCAGTTTTCAAGAAGGGCAAGAAAGAAGACCCTACAGGGTCTTCTACTACAGGGTCACTCAGTCTCCCATCAGTGCCTGGTAAAATTATGGAGAAGATGATTCTTGAAGTTATTGAAGCACACCTGAGGGACAATTCAGTCATTGGTCCCGGCCAACATGGGTTCATGAGGGCTAGGTCCTGTTTGACTAATTTGATTTCCTTTTATGCTAAGATCACCCAGTCAATCAAGGGAAAACAGCTGATGTGATCTTTTTGGACTTCAGCAAGGCTTTTGACATGGTTTCCCATAGGATCCTACTGGACAAAATGTCCATCATACAGCTAAACAAAAACATCACGTGATGGGTGAACAGTTGGCTGATGGGTAGGGCTCAAAGGGTTGTGGTAAATGGGTCTGTATCAGGCTGTCAGCTGGTCACTAATGGGGTCCCCTAAGGCTCCATTTTAGGGCCAGTCCTCTTCAATGTTTCTATAGATGATTTGGATGTAGGACTAGAAGTTGTTTTGAGCAAATTTGCTGATGATACTAAATTTGGAGGAGTTGTTGACAGTGTTGGGCATGGAAAGGCCTTGCAGAGAGATCTGGATAAATTGGAGAGCTCGGTGATCACCAACCGCATGAAGTTTACCAAGAGCAAGTTCTGGGTCCTGGGACAGGGTAACCCTGGCTATACGTACAGACTGAGTGACGAGATGCTGGAAAGGAGCCCCGCAGAGAGGGATCTGGGGGTTTTGTTTGACAGCAAGTTGAATATGAGCCAGCAGTGTGCCCCGGCAGCCAGGAGGGCCAACCGTATCCTGGGGTGCATCAAGCATGGCATTGCTAGTTGGTCAAGAGAAGTGATTGCCCCGCTCTACTCTGCGCTGGTGTGGCCCCACCTCGAGTACTGTGTGCAGTTCTGGGCACCACAGTACAAAAAAGACATGAAACTATTGTAGAGTGTCCAGAGGAGGGCGACAAAGAAGGTGAAGGGCCTAGAGGGGAAGACATACGAGAAGCAGCTGAGGTCACTTGGCCTGTTCAGCCTGGAGAAGAGGAGGCTGAGGGGGGACCTCATTGCGGTCTACAGCTTCCTCATGAGGGAGAGCAGAGGGGCAGTCACTGATCTGTTCTCTCTGGTGACCAGTGACAGAACCTGAGGGAATGGTGTCAAGCTGCGTCAGGGGAGGTTCAGGTTGGATTTGAGGAAAAGGTTCTTCACCGAGAGGGTTGTCATGCACTGGAACAGGCTCCCCAGGGGTGTAGTCATGGCACCAAGCCTGTCGGAGTTTAAGAAGCGTTTAGACTGTGCTTTTAGTCATATGGTCTGAATTTTGGGGTAGACTTGTGTGGAGCCATGAGTTGGACTCGATGATCTTCGTGGGTCCTTTCCAACTCGGGATATTCTATGATTCTATGATTCTATGAAGAGTCTAGATATAGACTCTCTATGACGAAGAACATAGACATCTTAGCGCATTGCTGAAGTTAGATAATTCCTGTTAAATGAAAATCTACACTCCTTGCTTTCTTCCTACTGGCACTTAAAGTATGATAGTCTAAAACCTTTTTCACTGGGATTCAGATACCATGTCTGAGTCACTTGTTTGTTCACTTTCTTTCACTTCCTTCTATTACTAAAGCGAGCACAATGAACTTTAAGATTCCATTTAAGTCTGCTTTAATTATAAGTATGTAGTGATGATCACTGATGTTTGCTCAGTTGGAGTTACTCTTGAACATTATCCTACTCTGCAGTTAACTTTATCAAAGGCTTTGTGGACACCTCACAGGAATCTAAATGTAGTTCCTCTATGCCCATGTGGTTACATGTCAGATGCAACACTGCAATAATTAGAAACTAAGATCTTTGTGATCTGATGATCATCAACAGTGGCAGGATGTTTGCTTTGTGAACTGGGACTAGATAGCGTGCACCCAGCTATGTCCTTGATTCCTCACCAGCCATCTGATTTCTCCCCTTATAATAGGTAGTTCACCTTCCTGAGGATCATTTTTCATTATGAGTAGTTAAGGCTTAACAGTCTAGATATCTTTTGTTGCTTTTGTTGTTATTGGGCTGTTATTGGGATATTATTCAATGCTGTGAATCCCTGGTTTCATTTTGTGCTTGTTGTCTCTTGTCCTGACACTGGGAACTATCAAAAAGAGCCTGGCTCCATCCCTTTTGCACCCTCCCTTCAGGTATTTATATGCACTGATGAGATCCTTCCGGTGGTTTGTCTTTCCAGTTCTCCCAATTCTGTCAATTTGGTCAACTTTTATTCACAGGTGAGATGCTGTGGTCCCTTCATCAATTTAGTGGCCTTTCATTGGATTTCAATATGTCCACGATTCTCTTGTACAGGGGATAACAGAACTGGACCCAGTATTGCAGGTGCAGCCTTATCAACGCTGAGTAGAAGAGAAAGATCACCTGCCCTGAACTTCTGGTGATACCTCGCCTAATGCAGCCAAGAATACCATGAGCCTTGTCAACAGCAAGGGCACACTACTGACTCACATTCAACTTGATGTTCATCTAAACTTTGATGTTCATCAGAACTTTGTCCTTTTCTGAAGAGCTGCTTTACATTTGGGTAGCCCCCAGCATGCACTGGTGCCAGATGTTGTTCCTTCCTGGGTGTAGGACTTTTTACTGTTTGAGTTTCATGTGTTTCCTGTCAACTCATTTCTCCAGCCTGTCCTGGTCTATTCTCAGCATGACCCTCTCATGTTTCAGCCACTCCTCCCAGTTTTGTGTCACCTGAAACTTGATGAGGGTACACTCTGCCCCCTAGATCATTAATGAAGATGTTAAACAGGACTGGAGTGAGTAGTGGCTCTTGGAGCATACTGGTAATTACTGGCCTCCAACTAGGTTTTGTGCCACTGATCACCACCTTCTGGGCTCAGCCATTGAGGAGATTTTCAGTCCACTTCATTGTCTGCTCATCTGGGCCATAACAGCTTCCCTGTGAGCAACCTAATGGAAAAGCGTTGAAATAAAATGAAAGGAGCAGTTCCAACCTCAACCAAGCTGTTTATCACCTTTTACTTTCATAGCCAAACAGAGTTTTTTAGAACGAGAATAACTTTCTAGCCCAATAGTTAGGTTGCTCATCTATGTAACATTTGCACATTGACATTAAACAGATATTGGATAAATGACTTCAGAATGGTTTCAAATTTTCTAGGTAAAGCAAAGCAAATCTTATTCAAGCTGAATAGACTCCATCAAATTAATGACAAAATCCTATTTGCAGTTGAAGAAATTAAATTGTTTCCTAGAAACACACAACTGTAACAGACTGACGGAGTCTGCTTTATAATATGACCAAGGATTTGTAACTCCAGAACTCATACAGATGTGTAATAAAACCTGCAATATGCTAGAGTAGTGTATTTGAATTCAGAGAAATGACCCTCAGTATGTAACATATAACTATAAACCTTTGACCAAGATGGAATATCTGAAAGCTGATTATCAGTTTTACTTAGGAACGCTGATCATAGTTGACATTTATAGACATTTCAGTAATTAAAAATTATAGTATACTAGAAAAATTGCTAACATTTCAAGAAATCTGAAACCTACATGCACAAGCTGAATTTTGGAATCACTCAGAACCATGCAAAATTTGCTGAATAATTCCTACAAACTGTATTATAAAATGACAAAATAAATTTAAGTGAATTCTGTATTTTCTAATTAAATCAAATACATAGCTTTATCCTTATAAAATATAAAATATGTGAATATCTGCCTACTAAAAACAGGAGTGGCTGGTTATGTACCTTAACATTTTCACTGGCAATTATAAAATTCTTTGGCACTACACAACCTATACAGCAATCTTAACCCTCTGTTCTTACCAAAAGAAACCTTTGTTTCTACCAAACAGCAATGGTGGGGACAACATTTCCTGAGAGAACTAGAACATCTCTTTATTATTTTCTATACATTCACATTTCCTTGAGATTGAATAATAAATAGAAGAAAAACAAATGCAGCAGCAACAGTAACAAAGTGAATAAGCACAGTCTGATTATTTTAGATCTATCAAAATTAATGAAAATGTTACTAGAAAAAGAAGTTATAAACACCACAGGAAGTTGTGTTCTCTTATTCAAAAATAAAGAATTTACAGATGACATTTTCAAAACACAAATAAAATGGATTAATAAAATACAACAAGATAGAATGCTAAAGACATGTATACACAGAAAAGCAGCATATTGGGTTCCTTTCATCGTTTAATCTGATCTGTTTTTTACTTTTTGGGTATTTACAGTTCACGTTCATCTTATTTTTACATCATGGGTATACTTACTGAAAGAACCATTAAGACAGATTTCAGTATAGGACACATTAAAAACAGTGAAAAAGGTCAACAAAATTAGTGTGGATTCTCAGAATAACAGGCACTGAAACAACATATGATGGGCATGAAAGAATTAAAGATGTTTGATCCACCCACCTCCATTTTGCTTGTTTTACTTCAGACTAGGTACAGTGCCCATATGGACAGTTACTGCATCTTAGTGGATATAATACAGCCAAAGGCGGTAAACTTCAAACAGCCAAATCATCTCTATTTTTGGCCTATGTCATTTACAGATGTGATTCCTTTCAGACACAGGTAATTCTGCTATTCTTGCATTTGTGTAAATTAAAACTGCTGAGCTACATGAGAGTGTATGAAAGTGATGGGAAAGATCATATCTAAATGTTTGTTAAAAGAAAATAAGAAATTGAAAGAAACAATTGCTTATTAATATTTTTTACTTTACTTTTTTTTTTTAATTAACAGATTTTGAAAAATCTTGAAAACTATCTGCGTCTTATGCAGATATTTGAAAGAGCATTTATCTCAGACAACTTCACATGCTTACCTATAGATGCCTATGTATAAACATCTGACTTAATTGATACAAGTGCTCTTGTAATAGTCAAAGAAAATAAGGAAGAAATTTCAACACATTAATTTAGATATCAAAACAGATCAGAAGAACCGTACCATAATTTTTATCTCAGTGACTATTGTATGACCAGCTCAGATGTCATTGTCAAACTTTATACATCTAAAATTCAACATGAGATGAACTCTGCCACTGCATAACTCCCTTAGTTTAAGGACAGGGCCTTAAAAACCACAGCCTGCAACCCTTAATTTATTTTTAATAGTGTTCTCTGTTTTGTTGAAACAAACAAAGCAAACAAATGAAGACCCTATAAATTCTCAATCTCTTGATATTACAAGCCAATATGTTTGCAAAGATTCTTTCATGAGTGAATCTCATCTTTTGTCTTAAGCTGTCATGGCTGTAAAAGTCTTTAGGACATGGCTTCTCTTTGTATCATGTTTAGCATAGTAAAAAATGTTAGTGGGATCTTACACTTTCTGATAATTTTGTTAAACTTTGTCAATACACTACAGATGATAAGGAAATAAATAAATAAATAGAGGGAAGAAACCTATAATTTTAAGATTCAAAGAAAGAAAGGAAAGAGTTTGCCTTCAATGAAATGAGCACAAACCTGAGCATGGGACCAACTTTTAGCCATTTATATTTGAGTCCTATACATTCAAAGGACTGCACCTAGTTCAACACTCCACCATACATACCAAGTCCTCATAGTGCTCAAGAGTAAAGTTCTTCTAGTTAGACAAAATCACACCTTACACCAGATTTTTTGCCCTATTGGACCTCCCTCCTCTGTAACAATACACAAGGAAGGCAGTCCAGTCAAGTCGATAACAGAACAGAACTGATGCATGTGACTCTTTTTAGCTGAAAAGGGGGGAGAAGTAGGGTGGGTGGGCTTCAAAAAATGTTTTTTGTTCTTGTTGATTTTTGTTGTTGTTGCTTATTTTTCTTTTTGCGTGCTAGCTTTAATCTATGGAGTCTGCCTATAACAAAGACTTCCAGAACAGAGCTTTGATACTCCATATCAACTATACTTAATACTCTATATAAATACCCCATGTATAAAAGTTTACAGGAAAACAATGTGTCAGGTTGCAGTTAAAAATGGGAGGCAAGCATTCATATTTTCAGAATGCATAACAAACATGGTTGTGAAGGGAGGTTACTGTTAAGCATTTGTGTTGCAGCTACAGTAAAAGAGTTTTGTTAAACTTCTTAAAGCAACAGAAAAGGAAGAAAGCCACTACTTAGAAGCCTCATAAGGAGATATAGCATACAAGACAGAAAGAAGGATATTTTTACCTCGACAAAGGTAAATATTAGAAAAAAAAGGCATTTTAATTTTCTGACAAATAGATGAATTTCTAAGAAAAGTATCCTTCTGAGATCCAGTATCAAAAATCAAAGAAAATTTTTTGAATGGATCAAAAAGACTGGTCATATAAAGAGGTGGTTGATGAATTAATTTTACCTGGGAAAGCTGACATGACTGTGCAGTGAAATTAATGAAAATGAGAATTAGAATCATGAGGGAGAACCCCCAGTATGGAATGAACCGTCTTCATTGTTTGCTTAGAGAAGACACTTGCCTGTACTACAAAGGTCTAAGTCCTTGCTTAAGTTTTACAAACAGTTAAGGCATTTAGGTTTAGGAGCTTGGTTAGCACCAATCTATAGCTAAAAAGTGTATATTGCAGAACTGTTACATATTTAATTACTTTGCTGTGCAATTCCTGTGATAGAACTGAGGGAAAGGTTCATTTTATTGAACTTCAGTCAAGCTTGTAGAGAAGTAGATTTTGTAGATTAAATTAGTCATCTATGCTTCCTCTGAAGTAAATGGAGAAAGAGAGACACCTCCAGCAGGAAATTCATTTTAACTTAAGTTAGCTAAGACTGTTTGGATGAATCACTGTTTGCTAAGACTGTTTGGATGGTGTCTTTCTCTCTTTATCTATTTCAGAGGTCATCTAGTTGGCTTTAGCTGGCTATTAAATTTTCAAATGACTCTTATTAAGCAAAGTAAATCCTACAAATATTTATTTACAGCTGCTTTGAACTAAATAAGCACATACATTTTATCTGTTTTTTAGAGTTGTTAAATGTGTTAAATGTGTGAATCACTTCTCTGATTCTGGAGCAATGTTCAAAATTCTCATGCAAAACAAAGTGAGCTGAAAACTACAATGACAAAAAATGTGGACTTAGTTTCAATATATTCACACAGCTTTGTGGCATGTAAAACCTTATAGCTCGGTGGAGGACTTCTGATCACAGCTTTTCCTGTCAAACTTGCTTCACAAAACTTAAACTTACTGAACTCCCCCACTGCTATGGAGCACCTACAACTGTATCTAAACAATGATTCCTTCTACATTGACATGATGTTTGTATTTCCATAGAAAAGACAACTAAAAACTGCAGATACCATGCACTGTGCAAGCGCTTATATAAAATTTAAACTTAGAACAGTAGGAAGAACTGAGAATCTCACAACAAAGATGTGAGATTCTCACACAAAGATGAAAGATTAAAAACACAACAAAACAACAACAAACCCCACTAAGATTAAGAAAAGATAATATTATTGGTATGGATGAGAAGTAACAAAGATTGCATGTCAGCATTAATTTGTAGGTAGTAGCCACCCCTTTCCACTATCAACAGCAAAAATTCCATTGCATGGGAAATTGGCATAGTTCTCCTTAATAATTGCTTAAAGAAGTTGAGCCCCCAAAAAAGCAAGATCTGTGTTACAACCACCGTATAGCATTAAAACTGTATTTATAACAATAATTCTTAAAGTCAGAATTACAGGTGTTGTAGCAGATTTTATAGCAAAATCATTTCTTTTGTTGTGGGGCAATAAATGAGTTCAGAAAAGCTACAGTGGTGGATCTGAGGGAACACTCTGTATGGACCAGCCTCTGGTGCTTTCTGTTACAATGTATGTGTCAATCAAAATGATTGTTTTTTACATATTCATTGTTCCTCTGATACTGTACATTTATTGAAATTTATATATATATATATAATGTAAGCATTGAATCTACATCAGTTGACTGGAAGATACAAAGATGTTTTGTTTTCCAAACACTGGTACTCTCATTAGCATGTGAATTCATTTCCATCAACATTAAACTATTCATCAACAATGCTTAGAAACTTTTTAGAAGCAGATATTTCAGTTAGAAGAATTCTCCTCTTTTAACCCTGTCTTCAGACATTTGAGCAGGAAATGGTCTTAAAGGCTACTTTTCTCTTTTGAGGCTACACTGCCTTTGATGTTGCACAGAAAGATACAAGAGAAAGGGATGGGACCTCTACAATAAAAAATTGTTGCATGGGTCTGTTGAGGTTGCATGGGTCTGAAGAAAAATAGGCGAGGAAGGAAAAGTAACTGGCAGAATGTGGGTGGTATATGCAGTATTTGTTGATTGTCATTGTTAGTTGATAGTTATTAGGCATGCTGACATGGTTCACAATCCAAACCGCTGTGACCTCTGTCAGCCCAAAATTCAAACTTAACCAAATGGCCCTTGACAGAGATACGGCAAATGTAAACCTTTCCAAAATCTGACCACTGCCATCACTCCATACTATTTGGACCCTGGATGCTTCAGATCTAAACCTACCACGGAGAAGGAAGGGAAGAGGGAGAGGTGCTCCTGAGTGCCAGCCTGATGTTGACGAGATAATACCTTAGGTTATATTTAGCACGTACTAAATCGAGGAAGGGAATCACAGAATCACAGAATTGTAGGGGTTGAAAGGGACCTCAAGAGATCCTCGGGTCCAACCCCACTGCCAAAACACCCAAATGAAGTTTAGATAGATTTTCTACATTATTGTTTTGTATCTGGCTAGTCTATTACTTTACAATTCGTTGATCTTCTGATTAACAGCATGTTAAATATAAAAATTTAGTGTAGGCAGAGAGGTAGTATGAGGACTACAGAATATCTACCAGCACTATTTGATTCTAGAAAATTGTACCTTCCTTCTCTTGGGTCATGGTCTGTGGCTTCTGGAATACTTTATGAGTTGAGATTTGATACTTCCAACTTTTACACAGATTCACCCTTTATCAGGGTTGGAAGTTCTCTGAGATTCAGTAATGCGTACTGAATCCAAATAGATTGAATAGATTCACCCATCACAGGGTTAAGTAACCTGCCAGTAGTCATGCACATGCATTAATAGTCTGTGTGGGCTGAGTAAATATCAGAAAGAAAATAGAGAAAACAAACATGGTGAAAGATCTAGAGGGGAGGAAAGTATTATTTGGCTCTAAGGCCAATTGGCATTGACTGACTTAAATCCATGTTTATGAGCTAGTGGGTTTCATAATTTGCTTTGGAAATACATCTACACAGAAGTCCTGTGTGAGGATTTTTCTGGCTATCCCCAGGGCCCTGGAAATGGGCATATGGCAACTCAGGCCAAGTGTGAAAAGTGGTATGTTGGAGAGAGTTGCAAAATTGTTTACAAGGAAATGGACATTTTTTCTATTTTCCAGCATATAACTAATAATTCTCTTCTTGTTAGTGTTATCTTGAAAAATAACAGGTACTATTCCTGCTTTCTATGATATTTCTTTCTTAAATCTCCTTCGTATTATGCATTTGCTTGTACATACATACATGTATAACCACAAAATTTCCCATTGAGTTCCCCCCTGGTGAAAGATCATGAGAGCCACCACTGGTATAGACAGACAGAGATCTCATATAAAAACTGGCTAATAAGCTTGTGTGGTGGTTTAATGATGGTAGGTAGCTCAGCACCACCATGCTGCTGTCTCACTTCCCCTCCTTAAAAGAACAAGGGGACAAAATATAACAGAAAAAAAAAAAAAAAAAAAAAAAGAAATCAAAGAAATCATGGACTGAGATAAGGTTGGGAAGATCACTCACCAGTTACTGTCATGGGCCAAACAGATTCAGTGTAAGGAAGATAAACATAATTTATTGCCTATTGATAACAGACTAGAGTAGTAAGAACTAAAAGCAAACTTAAAATACCTTCCTGCCTGTCCTCTTCTACCTCTTTCCCCTAAGCACCACAGATGAACAGGGCATTGTGGTCAGCCCATAGCACTTCACCTCTGCCACTCTTTCATCCTCATTCTTCCTCTATTCCATTGTGGGGTACCTCTCATGGGATGTAATCCTTCCCAAATTGATACTATGTAGGCTTCCCATGGGCAGTAGTTCTTTAAGAACAGCTCATATACAGGTTTGTACCCCGGGGTCCATTCTTCAGGAATAGACTGTTCCAGCATGGGTCTCCCATGGATAGCAGCTCCTGACAGACCTCCTGTTCCACCATGGTCTTCAGTTCCAGCCTGACATCTGCTCCTGCATAGGATCTCCATGACAGCGGCACAGCCTGCTCCACCACAATCCTCTCCACGGAATACAGGAGACCTTCTACACTGACACCTGAAATACCTCCTCTCCCTGAAATAAAACCTTGGTGTCTGCAGGGTTGTTTTTTTCACATTTTATCATTCCTCTCTCCCAGCTGCTGCTTTACAGCAGTTTTTCCCTTTCTTAAATAAAGAGGAACAACCAGAGTAGCTAATAGGCTCCTCTTTGGCCCTTTTTGGAGCCAGATGGAACTGGCTCTTTTATAACATGACATAGCTTCTGGAGTCTTCTCACAAGAGCCAACGTTTCAGCCCCCCTATCACAAAAACCCTGCTGTGTAAACCCAATAAAGCTTGGTTATTTTTCATTTATACATATAGGCTATGACTAACTCTACTTTATCCGCCTCTTGTCAGACAAACTAGCAATATTCATAAATTAACATTAGTGAGTAGACCCTGCTAGCCAAATCTTTACATGAAGTCCTGCTACTTCTGATTCAATGAAAAATAAATTGAAATTGGTAGCTGCTCCAGATCCATACCATGCACTGATCCTCAACACATGACCTGTGCTACCTAATATGCAGATGATAAACTCAACAGCCTGAACACTGTATCCCTCCCATACTTAAACCTAACACTCACATGTTTATTCCCAAAGGCTGGAATTCAAACTTTTATTGTAATCTTGTCAATACTTGTCAGATTTAAATATAATCCCATCCAGCTGCTTCTGCTATTTCTTACCATAGTCTTACAGTTCACAGTGAATTCATTTCCAGGTCTTACCTCTCAGATCCTCCTCCCAAAACCCAAGTCTTCAGTCATAAACCCATTCCGAACATAGCCACATAGCCTATTTATTACTTGCACAAATATAAAATTTACCTCAGTTTTGGTCTTTACCTTGTTTCTAGCTCAGCAGTTATAACCATCCAGTCTTAAACTTGCATCAGACTTAAAAATCTTCCAATATTGCTTCTAAAACATTCACTCAGAAGGTTGAAGTTTTCAAAAAAAAATATAAATTTTATCCCCATATATATATATATTTTTTTTTTTCTTCAGAAAATGAGGGATTTATAAACACAACTTATCTCCAATCTTTAATGAAAGTGTAATTGATTTACTTCACAAGGGAACTTTTTTTAGATGATATATATTGCTTTACCAAATATTGCTCCATATTGCCATATAATATAATGGGCAGTGTACAGGGTGCAATCTGATTGGTATAATAACACTGTGAAAGTCTATAAGTGAAGTGGTCTTTCTATAAATTATTCGAAGAAGCCTGGGAAGCAATTTAACAAAAGCAGAACTAATGCTAATACAAGTAATATATACACCTTAGTTTACAATGAAATCAGTTTTATCTCTTCTCAACTGATTTGGTTACCATGTTAAGTTAGATCAAACTGCTTATCTTGACAAAGATTGATTCTCAAATAAAAATCACATAAGCTAATAAAATGATAGCTTGAAGTTTATCCAGACAATTTTATTAAAAACAATTATCTATGACATAAACTCTACTTGGAATGAATGTATTGCTGAAAAATTTCAGAAATGATAAAAAGCAGGAAATCTTAGAAGATATGTAGCGAGACTTAAGGTGACCTTGTAAATAGCCTATATAAAGCATTTTATAAAACTGTGGTTTCCTGACATTCTACATTTTCCACCATTTGATGTCAGGTTACATCCAGTGAAATGAAACTATATGAACAGCCGTCCTTCAAATCTTAAGTTCCATCATTTTTTCCTGCCTCCTAGGGCATGAAATAGCTACCCACCACCTGCTGTTCATAGGTTTGTATGTCAGGTTGCAAGTCAGAATTGATATTCACTGACTTTTACAGTGCCCCAAACTTTATTATATCTGTGTAGTGCTTAGAATTGTCACTGGTGCCCTGTGCTTGTCCACAAGCACCCCTAGAACTAAATTAACACAAAACTAATTTTTGACTAGGCTGTCTATGTCTGAATTTTACCATATATCATGCAAGGAATTTGAATTAAAATTCTATATTTGGAGCAAGTTACAGAACAGCCCAGGGCAAATTCATTAAGCATCTGCAGCCAAAATTATTTTGGGTTCATTGGTTCAATGTTTTTCATGAAATAATCATATGCAGTTATTTAGATTTATAAACAAATATTTCTGTTTGTCAAACTGATGATGGATAGAAACTTACTCAAGAAACTATCTTTTAGCTAACATCCTCCATGTGCACCCAGTATGTGAAGTTGCCCAGGTATGTTTCCATCTCTTTTCTTAAACAATTGAAACATCAATATTATTTGTTCACTTACTTCATATGAACACACAAGATGGAAGTAAGTGCAAAATATATGGGAAGATTCAACTCATATAAGCAGTGAGAAAGCTTTCAGGCTATGTTTTTCTCATCACTATTCACTTGATGGAAAGAAACTAAATTCCTTGACCTTGGGTTAGCTATCATAAAATGTAATCAAAATTCTTTAAGCTCAGAATAAAATGTTCTAAACAGGTTAGCAAGCTAAGTTTACTCCATTTCTATGATGTATCATGTCCTGAAGCAAGTCATATTGCCCCCCCCAAAAATGAACAACAACAATAAAATACCTTTTGTTGCAGAAAAAATACAGGTTAAGAGCTAGTGACAGGCTAATCATAAGGTACTGCTGTTTCTTAGAAACACTGGAAAACATACAAACAATCAAACAAACAAACAACAACAACCAAAACCCTAACAGGTCCACAAGGAAGGATTTAGCTAAAAATCAGACAGAATTACGGAAATCCGTGGGAACGGGGTTAAGCTGAGGCAGGGGAAATTTAGGCTTGACATCAGGAGGGGGTTCTTCACAGAGAGGGTGGTTGCACACTGGAACAGGCTCCCCAGGGAAGTGGTCACTGCACTGAGCCTGACTGAATTTAAGAAGAGATTGGACTGTGCACTTAGTCACATGGTCTGAACTTTTGGGTAGACCTGTGCGGTGTCAAGAGTTGGACTTGATGATCCTTAAGGGTCCCTTCCAACTCAGGATATTCTATGATTCTATGATTCTATGAAACTGTAATATATATATACATATATATACACATACATATATGCATTTTAAGAAATCTCAAATGTTGACATTGTTTTTATTGTTGGCATATATATTCTTAATGACATTTACCTCACTACTGCTACCAGCCACAGGACTAGTGATGTTGGTTACACCCAGAAGCTGTCCCTCTGGATCTTTGTCCCCTTTGCATTATTGTTTTCACTGATTTGTTTTATTTTATTATTTTTTTTAAATCTTCTTACAAGTCTTTCTATATTGACATTACTATCAAAAGAGTCATGTAAGCATCGATTTCTCCAGGAGAGCAGAGCAATCTGGTGGATCACTCAGACTTGCAATAACACATCGAAGGTATTATATGCCATAGTTGGGGAAACACAGCAGGGAAACTTGATGACATACCTTCATCCTTTTCAGTAAAAAACAAACAAACAAACAAACAAAAATAGAACCAACACAACAACAATACAAAAACAGCAAATGACTATACAGTATTGACAACACAGGTTTATATCAACTAGCCCAAAACATAATGAGAAGTAAAAATTGTGTACTCTTGACTGTCATCTTTTTTTCAAAAAAGGTTTAGAAGATTCATCCACATACTTTTCTAGCTGCAAAAATAAACAGCAAACAGAAAGCTGTCCACAGTTTGATTAAATGCTAGCTCAACACTGAATTAAAATGAAGGAATGTTTAACAGTGCAAGCAAGATATTTCTTTTACTAAACAACACAAAACCTTAGATGGTCACAAAGAAGTGATTGTGGTTCAATAGAATAAAACTTCACATGGTGTCCTTGCACACAATATGCAGCCATCATTTACAAAGATTCTTAAATGTTCAAAAAGCTGTTCCTTCATTCATTCAGAGAATGAAAAAATTTTCTTTGTCTCCAAAAACACTTTCAAAATTAGTAGTACACCCCAGAGGTCTATTGGAATAAGTAGTATTCTTCACAGTTTAAACAGTAAAGCTTATATCAATAATATTTCTGAAATATAACTGAAGTAAGAAATGTGTTTGCATAATCCACAGTAAACGGGTATATTTTGCCAAACATATTCTTGTGACCTCATTTGGCAATATTTCTTTCATTTCAGTATCTTTGTTGTTTTTGTCATGTCTATTTCGATATCTTGAATTACATATGTTCCCCCTACACATCCAAAAAATACATTAATATTAAATTTATTATGGTTTAATAACTTAACTATTGATCTGAAAACAAGCAAATAAACAAAGAAAACCAACATGAAATGCCAGAAATGCAATAACAGCAAATGTTTTCTCAGGCTGAAACTGATTGAAAGCATCCCCTATATAAAAATGAAATGCATTTCTGTGGATGCACTGACGCTTCACCATCTGTCCAACATCTCAGATTTACTCTCCCAGATAACTTCATATTTCACCCTGCAGTCCCTAAAGAAACATCACTTTAAACAGGGCCACATGGAAAAATGCACTTCAATAACATCTGAAGGTCTTGCGTTTAGCTGCAAGGGCCTCCAATCTAAATGAATGATGTGCCTGTAGAGTAAGCTCCATTTAGAGTTATGGAAATGGGGAGGAGAAAATGTAAGGGAATGTTCTTTCTTTCTCTCTTTCTCTCTTTCTCTCTTTCTCTTTCTTTCTTTCTTTCTTTCTTTTTCTTTCTTTCTTTCTTTCTTTCTTTCTTTCTTTCTTTCTTTCTTTCTTTCTTTCTTTCTTTCTTTCTTTCTTTCTTTCTTCCTTTCTTCCTTTCTTCCTTTCTTTCTTTCTTTTTCTTTCTTTCTTTCTTTCTCTTTCTTTCCTTCTTTCTTTCCTTCTTTCCTTCTTTCTTTCTTTCCTTCTTTCTTTCTTTTTCCTTCCTTCCTTCCTTCCTTCCTTCCTTCCTTCCTTCCTTCCTTC
>CM021697.1:165805716-165831535 GCA_011074415.1 Stictonetta naevosa | reverse complement strand
CTTCCTTCCTTCCTTCCTTCCTTCCTTCCTTCCTTCCTTCCTTCCTTTCCTTTTTTGAGAGAGAAATAGTAGGGAGTGGGGTAGGGGAAGACTGGGAAGAAAAGAGGGGCTGAAGAAGAGAGAGAAAAGAGAATAAAAATATAAAATTAAAAATAGCAGCAGTATGATGGCAGTAAAAGACACAGGGATTTACAGATAAAGCAAGAAGATGCTGGCAGCCATCTATCAGTCTGCCTTGATGAAACAGGTATTGGAAATTAACTCAGGAACCCTATGAATTGCATTCAACCCATGCTCTGGGCTAAGCACTTGTCAATTTTAGCTGTTATTGCAACCTATTACTTACAGACTACATGGCTGGCAAGCTAATGATGCTGGAGAGTGTTAAAGAATAGCAACATAAACTGTATACAGAGATGCTTGTCACAGACTGAGTATATCTTCCCATAAACCCATGTGAAAACTGAAAGCCCAAACTTCTTGTTCCCCAGTGAGCATTTAACCCCATATCACATTATTTCATATAGTGTAAAAATACGTACCTGAAGAACTAATCAGTGATCTGCCTGTCCAAAGAAAGCTTTTTCCCAAGATTTTCTGAGCATTGTGAAAAAGTGCTTTGATTAAACTTTTCTTGAACTTTATTCCACCTCTCCACAGGATAATTCACACTGAGGCAGAGCTCTTGAAACTGACATTTTTTGGAGGATGCTGATAAAAGAATAGACAAATATAAAACTCCAGCCTCTATCATATAGAATGTACTTTGCTGTGGATTGGGACTTCCCACTTGGCTAACGTTCGATTACTTAGCTTTCAAAACAACCTTCAAGGGAAGATTAATTTAATTTTATATCTTCAAATGCATACATTAATAGTTGTGCACTGAAGTACTGGAAACACATTTTATTAGAAATTTACTCAACCAATATACTGGAACTTTATTGTATTTTTCATCTGATAAACTTGTCTAACAGTGAAATATTTTAATAAGCAAGCACATTCAGAGTAAATGTCAGAGAGTGTGATCCTGTGACTAACAGCTGCTGCTGCTGCTGTTGGGGAGCTGGGGAGAAGAGAGAGGGCAAAAAATAAAGTACCAAAAAAAAAACAGGGAAGTCCAAATTAGAGCTAATGTTTGTCAAATAAAAAGGACAGCTTTTTGTCCAATGGACAAGATTTAATTAGAAAAGTCATGGAAATAAGCTGCCTGAGTATGAGATCCATTTTCTTCAGATAAGCTAATGAACCTTATTGAACTTGCTGAACCAATAATACATGGGGAGAAAAATCTGTAACATCCCTTAGAAATGAATTAACTAATTACCAATATGACTCCCCACCCCAGGTAAGGAATAGTATGACAGTTTTAGTTACAGATTTTTCTCCTATTTGGAAAAACAATGGTCAAATAAACGACTAAAAATAAAATAAAATAAAATAAAAAAATAAAATAAAATTCTTTGTACATTATTTTTCTTTTACAGTAGACCATAATTTCAAAATTTAAATAACACATTGTATGTGTTAAGTCACCTACATGGCACATGGTACATTATCTATCCAGTTTGTTGTCTAATTCTTTTTTTTTTTTTTTTTTCCCTTAACAATAACCATATCAAAAACCTATTAAGGAACATAATATTTTGCATTAGACAAGGGCATCTTGAATACCTTAAAGAACACTGTAAACAAGATTCTTTTAACAGTGAAATTGAAGGAGAAAGAAAAAAATCCAGCCCAAAGGAAGGTGGTTATGTAGAAATTCATGGTAACTCAAAAACTCTCTTTAAAAAGTAAAAAGAGGCCTTTAAATATTCTGAATTGTTTTATGTTTCATTTCTATTCTTCATGTGCTTTTCTTCTTGTTTAGTCTTTTACAATACATTCATGCTTGGCACAAAGCTGCAAGTCTGTAATTCAAGTATACAAAATGTGCGGAATATGGTCTTAAAGCATGTATACTCCTATGCCTGTCAGTTAACCAAAAATCTCTTTTAAACATTGGATAGATAATGATAATAATAATAATTTTTTAAAAAGATACATTATCATAAGCTAGGACTTAAAGATGCATAGATAATTTATTGCATTTCAAAAGCAGAAAAGGCATGTCTTTAAGAGGAACTTGAGTGCTTGAAAGCCACATTTTCTTTCAGTACATCTTTGCTAAGGTTTTCTATTTGAGACTTTGCATACGGGCTTCTCAAAAGGCTCACTGAAGTCTATGGAAATTTTTTATCCTGATATGAGATGTCATTTTAAAAGGAATGCAAAGTAAGGGTAGAGCTAGGATTTTTTTTTAGGTGGAATACATAATAAAACAAACACTTGTCTGTAACAGAAGACACTTTATTTAGCTAATAAAAAGTATTCAGTGTACTTAATGGAGAACTCCCTACTCTAAGAGAGTAGAAGGATACCTTGACTTCATACTTTCACCCTTGTATGTGCAATGTGTCATTTTCTAAAAAGATTATTTTAATAAACATGGTTTCAGACAGTCAATATTTGACCCTGCAAATACACATTTGATTAAGAGTATGTACTTATTTTTATGAAGATTGAGAAAACCACTGGTGTTTGTAGTAATATAAATGAATAAAGTACTAGTGAATTTCTTTTCATCTTCCCTATTATTGTCCTTTTCCCCTGCCATCTTAGGTATTTATACATGCATAATGTATTAAAGACTTAGTACTTTAAACTAGATTAGTGGTGGGAATATATCTTTTGGACATTCCTAAACTGGCATTTTTTGCCCCCTTCAGTAACTGGAAAAGGTGAAAGGAAGAAGACATTTATTCTTTCCCCCTCTAAAACCATCCTACAGAGATAGTTATGTACGCAGAAAGGAAAGGAGTGAATTAGTAATGTTTTCCTAAGCATGCTTCTGCTTATGTTTGGCTAGTTGTCAAAAAATTACATCTCTTCCTACATCTGAAATCAAGCATGTACATAAATATTCTTCAAAGCAAATTTTGTGTAGAAATAGTTGAAACTCTTGCATGCTTTTGTATATATATATATATATATATACTTCTTTTCTGCAGGTATACACACCCATAGTACTGATAGATTACATGGGTAGTCCTTATTTCACATAGATATAGAAAAATGTTTTTGGAACCATTGTACAGTCTACTCATACGGTGTCATAAAGTCCTGCCAATGATATGTCAGGTTGATAGGGGTCAAAGAAGCAAAAATATGAAGCAATATTTGTGTCAAAATCCAAAATACTTTCTACTCCTCAAAGAAAGTAGAATTTTCTTTTTATTATTATTAGGAATGATGCTGTTGTGTATCAGTCCAAAATGTCATTGTTCAGCGGTCAAGGTGTTAGCAAAGGGGATAGCATGCTGTTGCTAGGTGAATTCTACTTAAACATCGATTTTGCCAGCGAATGGAAAACTACAGGTAACAAATTCCTGGGGTCGCCTCTCCTGAATGCTGGCTTCCTCAGGTTTTGGACTATCTGTGAAAACTCAAGCAGGTGTGCTTTTAAACATTGATTATTTTTTGTCTATCAGCATTACTCACATTTCTTACTCTCTGTCCAGATCAGGATTTGTAGGAATACACATGTTCTAACATTAATATTTCTCTGATCTTCTGGATCCTCATTTCATAGTAGGTGTCCAAACTCCAGTAAAGATGAGAAGCAGTTTGTATAGGCTGTATCGGTTGGGATTTTCTGGTTTTCAAGCTCAATATTCAGTCAGGCCATCTCTTTTTTCAAAGAAACATGAGAACCCTCAAAGGTTTATACTGTATTGTCCAGAGACTGCTTAGTCTGTTCAATATGTAGAATAGTGGTGTATCTGGTGATGGCTTTTCAGCTGTGATGGCAGTGGAAAAGATTATTTTTTACTGCTGTTATGTAAGAATTCCTGATACTGTTTCCTCATTTTAGTACACATATGCATAAACCATTGTTGACCTACTGGATTAAAGATTATTGCACAATGGGAATAACAACATCCCGATCTTGCAGTCTTGTGGTTTTATTTTCTGCAGAAAACTTAAGCTTCGAAACCTCTTTTTGTCGTTGCTTACAGATAAAGGCAAATAAAGATCTTTGTCTGGATGTAATGATTAATGATTAATCTGATTAAGTATTAGCTTCAGTATTCTGTGTTGTAAATCAAGACCATTCCTACATTCTTGTACACAGGGTACAAGAAATTATTCGGTTTCCAGAGAGATAACATTTGAAGGATGTGTTATCTGTAGGCAGACTGCAGTGTCTGATAACGAGTCTGGGGGAGTCATTGCCATATTGGGCACCTGGCATATAAGTTCTTCCAGAAACCCTGATAAGACCCATTCTGCATAATGTCCATATGTATGTAAATGATATTTAGAATTGTACCTGAATGGAACTCAGCTCAGAATACTAAAGTTAATGGGAATCCTAATTACTCTGTTGGGAGCTTGCTCATACATTGCAATGTTAACTTGTTCAGATTTTTCTGTATTTCCAGTTTTTCTTATGTGGTAACATTATTCATGTAGAACCATGGTCAATCTAAAAAATAATAATAACATTAATTGTGACTTGCTGTACTACTCCATGAGATTGTGGTTGCTTTTTGTTTGTTTTGTTTTGTTTTCCCCCTCACAGAAGACCCTTCTTAGGTCTAATAATTTCATTTCTTCCTAGCAGCCCTGGGTGGTGGTTTTACTATGCTAGGCAACTGAACACCACAACCGCTCTCTCACTCCCCCTCAGATGAGGAGGGGAAGAAGTAAAGGAAAGAACAACTCACGGGCTGAGATAAGGATAATTTAATTAAAGGGGAAAAAAAATATTAAGGAAATATTATTATTAATTAAACAATTCAACTAAAGGGAAAAAAGGGAAAGGGAAAGAGGGAGGGGGAAGGGAATAACAAAACAAAACAAGTAAAGGCTATGTGGAAGTGCAGAGGAAAGAAATTACTCTCTACTTCCCACAAATGAGCAATGCTTGACCACGTCCTTGAAGTAGGACCTCAATGCATGTAGCCGGTGTTCGGGAGGAGGACAGACGTTTTTGCAACAAGAGCCCACCCCTCCCCTCTTCTTCCTTTTTCCACCTTTTATTGCTGAGTGTGAAATCATATGGTATGGAATATCCCTTTGGCTGGTTTAGGTCAGCCGCCCTGGTGATGTTTCTTTCTCACTTTTTTGCCCACCCCCTAGGAGGGTTAGAGAAAGTCCTGATGCTGTGCCAGCACTTCTCAGCAGCAGACACAACACTGGTGTGATACCACTGCTGTTCTAGCTACAAGTGCAGAGCGCAGCACTGTATGGGCTGCTGCAGGGAAAGTTAACATCCCAACCAGACCCAGTACACCCTAAGAGAGTCTTGGGGATTCTGGTGGATGAAAAGCTCAACCTGACCCACCAGTGAGTGCTTGCAGCACAGAAGGCCAGCTGCATCCCAAGCTGCATCAAAAGAGGTGTGACCATCAGGTCAAGGGTGGGTGGTGACTGTCCTCCTCTACTCCATCCTCATGAGGCCCCACCTGGAGTTCTTCATCCAGGTTTGAGGCCCCCAGCATAAGAAAGATACGGACCTGTTACATTTGAGTCCCTAGAAGGGCTACAACGATGATCAAGGGGCTGAAACATCTCTCCTACGAGGAAAGACTGAGAGAGCTGGGGCTGTTCAGCCTGGAGAAGAGAAGGCTCTGAGGAGACCTCATTGTGGTCTTCCAGTACTTAAAGGGGTCTTATAAAAAGGATGGAGAAGGACTCTTTACTGGGGTAGATAATGATAGGACAAGGTGGAATGGCCTTAAACTAAAAGAGGTTAGATTTAGACTAGTCATTAGCAGGAAATTCTTCACTGTAAGGTTAGTGAGACACTGGAACAGATTGCCCAGAGAAGTTGTGGATGCCCCATCCCTGGAGGTGTTCAAGGCCAGGTTGGATGGGGCTTTGGTCAACCTGATCTAGTGGATGTTGTCCCCGTCTATGGCAGGAGGGTTGGAGTTAGATGATCTTTAAGGTCCCTTCCAACCCAAGCCATTTTATGATTCTGTGATTGGTTCCAGAACATTCTGGATGTGTTCTCTCTGTTCACGTGGCTGTGACAGGGCCAATGTGCACTCCAGCTCCCCTTGCAGTCTCATTTCTGGGAAGAGGAAAGCTAGTTAGACAGATCTGAAGGAAGTTTCACTACATTTATGTTAGTTTCTTTATCTGGGCAACTGAGACACCATGAGGGCAGAGCCAACCATTGCTTGGAAGGCTATATACAGGTTGTATGTAGATCATAGAACTGTGGAATCATTCAGGTTGGAAAAGGCCTCTAAGACCTTCTTGTCCAACCTTTAACCTAATACTAAAGTCCATCAATAAACCATGCTACTAAGTTCTAAATCTGCACATTTCTTGAATACTTTGAGGAATGGTGACCCAACCGCTTCCCTGGGCAGCCTTTTCCAATGTCACACAATCCTTCCAGTAAAGAAATTTCTCCTAATATCCAACCTAAACTTGAGGCCATCCAACCCTTGCAACTTGAGGCCATTTCCTCTTGTCTTATCACATGGTGCTTGGGAGAAGAGACCAATCCTCATCTCACTACAGCCTCCCTTAAGGTAGAGTGCAATATGGTCTTCCCTCAGCCTCTTTTTCTCAGGCTAAATGGCCCCAGTTCCCTCAGCTGCTTGTTGTAAAACTTGTTTTCTAGACTTTCACTAGCTTTGTTGCCCTTCTTTGGACATGCTCCAGCACCTCAATGCTCTTCTTGTAGTTAGGGGCCCAAAACTGAATTCAAACATAAATAAATGATATCACTATGCTTATTGTCAGAAGATAATTCATTATATGTAAAACATTGAATCATTTACCCTAAAGACAGCATAAGTATTCCTTGAATCTAAACAGCATCTGTAATTGGATGGTTGTTTCAAGCTTACCATTTTTTAAATTTGCTTTTAACATATACAGATAAACTACAGTTTTTATGTATTTTCAATGACCAAAAAGACCACCGTCTTCCTGTGGGAATAAAAATGTTGTTTTTGCAGAGTTACATTGTTTAAAGGTAAGGAATGTGGTACTGAGATATGCTTCCAGTGATAAGAAAAAATAGCAGGCGACCTTGTAAAATGCAGACAACCAGACTCCTTAGAACAATTAGGTGAAAATCACAATGTCAAGTCAAGTCAGGTAAGTGGAGAAACATTACCACTTCAAACGGTAAAAAAAGTCAAAAGAAATTTGAAATTTAACAGACAAGCAGCTGAAGGCCATGCATTGTCTGTGAAGCATCAAATAGATTGTGAACCTGGATAACCCACTCAGTGGGGAAACAGGGGATGGTCCTGTCATCAAAAAGTATATAAACTGTGTTTTGGAATTAGTAGGCGCGCTCCTGCTTGTGGGACGCCCACCATTGCAATCGCGAATAAATTACTACTTCACTGAGATCTTCGTCTGAGCCTAAGTTATTGGCTACAGAGTGTTTCTCACATTCCTATTTATGTTTAATTTGTAAGTTAACATTTTCATGATGTATGTGAAAAACATACTTAGTTTTCTATACATCAAACTATTTTTGTTATGATTAAAGTAAGAAAAAATGTTAGACTTACAACTGGATCTGCATTTTCTATTGTATGCAGTTCTCATTACAGTAGGCTTCTTTTATTTGATTTGTACTGAAAATACTTCTGTTGACCATTAGCTAACTGTGATCAGTCACAGCTTGTTTAAGTAACTTTTGATCCTTTCCATTATTTAAAATTCTATTTGGCTTAACTTAATTAAACTGTTATGTCACTTTTTTTTTTTTTTTTTTTTCCATTTTGCATTCACAGCTACAGGTTACAATGAACTTCATGCTTCCATGAAAGATGCCTATAATTTTCCTTTTATTTTTGTAAACAGTAGAAATCAAACTGAAATAATACAGTGTGCAATAAATTGATATATTTTTCATTACTATGGGAGAACTATTTTTTCTACTACGTATTTAGTCATTTTAGGCTTTGAAAATTTGCACTTCAATCAAAGTACTATCTTGAACAAAACTCAAAACTGTTTATAGGGTTTTATGGGATGCTCAGCAACATTTTCTTCTTCACTGGAACTAACTTGCAGGAGAAAAGGTTATCAGTAGAAAAGACCTCACTGTCAAACATTCAACAAAATATCAATCATAAGTTAAGTAATCAAAGACAAGCACATATGCATATATGTAGCCAGGGAGTGATGACTGATATCTTTTTGTTACAAAAGCAGTAGTTGCAAGTAAATGCTTAAGGAGCCATTGACATTATATGATACTCTTTCCCCTTAAATTTTCACTCTTCCTGATGCCTCTAGTAGGATAACAGCAGGAACACTAGCTGAGTCAAAATATCAAGCTGTAGTCATTGTCTGAGTAAAGGTCATCTGCACATCAAAGCAAAAATGCCTGTTGCTTTTAAAGGAAAACTTAGAAAGTACCCAAAGGACTCATATTTGTACAATTATTTCCTGGTTTGATGAAGTTAACAAATTCAAATAATCCTGAAGTACAATTGTACCTCCACTATTCTCTACAATTAATTTCTATTCTACACATTTGCCATGTTATTGTTATGCCAGGAACAACTCTTCTGTCTCTTCCATTTATAGTCATTTTAGCTTCTGCTTTTTATTTTTTGTTTGTTATTAATTGTGATCATACTTCCCATGTTGACTAGGATAGCATTTGACATTAAGATGGTTATTCTAATGACTATATATATGAAATTTTATGAATAGAACATTAATTCTGTTTCTCCATAAATCCTTAGTACAAGCCTCCAAACCAAATCTCCTTTCATTACAGGATTTAGGGGAAAAGGGATGACTATTGTCATGTTTCCTGATTGAAGGGTGATCATTTTCCCTTCTCTGTACCATAATACCAATGCTGTAAAATGACCTATTTATCATCTATTGTCCAACTCCTGGGAGGCAGAAGGTGCAGGCAGAGAGTGGAATTTGCATGTCCAGCTTGTGGATTTTTTCCATGTTGCTTCCTTTGGAAAAGTAGAAAATGCTTGCAGCTGGGATCTACAACTGTCCCAATGTTCATGTATCTTCTAAAAAAAGGTTGTTGTTGTTGTTTTCCAAAGTTCATAAGATTTCAAGAAGTTAAATAAGAAGTTATAACTGAATACTAGGAACAACACAATCTACATTGTTCTCAAACTTGGGAAAAGCGGAAAGAGGAAGGTAGAAAAAAACTGGAATAGGAAGCTGTGACTTTCTCTAAATTTGTCTGACATACTTCCCTTTCCTATACTAATTCATAGCAATGGACAGTGGAACAGATACAATTTCGGTAAGGAGAAAAAAGAGAAGAATAACTGAAGAACAGATAGTTATTTGTAAGTAGATGTTCAAATAAAATAGCCATTTTCTATTTGTCAGACAAACTCTGTTCTATTAACATTATCTCTGTGAAGAAAAAAAAAAAAGAAAACTAAAATAAAAACAATTATTTACTACACTTGTGAGTATCTTGGAAAACAAGCTTTAGATATGACTGAAAAGCATGTGACTCCAAGCTGCAGATAGCCACCCTATTTATTTATTTATTTATTTTAAAGCAATACAGATGCACTCAGAAGACAAGTCATCAGTCAGCAGTGACAGCCAACATGAAAATGTATAAGAATAAATTGGGTTTTAATTTTTCTTGACTAAGTATAGACATCTATCATAACTAATGCACTTCTAATAGCACAGCATTTTTTTCTGCAAAGTAATCTAATCTATTTTGTTATGTGTCTTAAACCTAATTAGAAAGCAACAGTCCTAGCAGTTATAAGAAGAAAGGCAATATTTCTTTTGACCAGTGTAGGTGAAATCTACTGCAATTAAAGTTATGGCAAAGTTTATGCAAGAACAGAGAGATCATATCTTTGCTAAATAGGCTGTGAAGTCCTCCTACTTTTGGTGCCTAATTGCTGGTGTCATGCTTGTAATAGCGGCATCTGTGCACACTCAACACTCTAATGGGCAACTCCTACAGGACTAATGAATTTTAATTGATGGTGTTTAGCGTGGCTTTTGGTTTCTGTCTCTTGTAGAGGAGGCTATGCCCTTCTGCTCTTCTGTCCCCAAGTGAGCTGCATCTCAGTTGGGGAGCTTATAGATACAGATGGTCAACAAAAGGTGAAGAATGCCAGAACTCTCTGGGCATCAGTCTCTTTCCAGTAAAGATAAAGCCCGAATTGCTAATCAGCTTTTTTTTTTTTTTTTTTTTTTTTCCTCTTTTCCCACCCAAGCTGTTTATGTTTTGGGTTTAATGTTAATCTGTTAATCTCCTTTAGTAAAATGACACATTCGTTTTCAACTCAAAATATGCTTCCTAGGTTGACCAATCAGAAGGCGTCCTTCTTTCCAGCCTCCTGATAGGTAGTTTTAAATGTAGCGTCCTTTGTCAGAGGAAAAACAAAAAGACTTCGTGGTGACACTTGGTCATTTTATTCACTTCCAGGTTTTGTGAAAGACTGAAAGAAATGCATGGCACAAAAGAACAGAAAGTTTTACCGCATGTATTGTAATCAAATGGAAATTATGCATCTCCTCAAAAGCTCAGTTGCCTCTCTAAATGCTATTTTTTCAGTAAGTGTTCTTTTTTTATCAGATCAAGTGTTCATTCTTCAGACTGATATTTTCTTCACTTCTGCTTCAAAAATATGTAATGGAAGGTAAAACTTATTTTGGGGAAAAAATGAATAAACAACACAAGTGACATGGGTTTCTTCTTTAAAAATTCAGCTTTCAGGGTTGTGATATATGGAGTAATAATTCATGTCAAGAAGATGGTTGATATTAATAAAGAAGGGGGAGATGTGGGAGTGTGGCCATGGGGGTCGATAAACCCCATGGTTGGTGATAACATCAGACTCTTTTAACGATGAGATTTACATCAGGAATGTGAAGAGTTCAGAGGGAACAAAGAAGGGTGATTGAAGAGACGCCTTGCCGTCTCGGGTTGCTTGTTCTCCAGCCGCTAAGGCATGGAAGTTGCTGGGTGTTTGCTGGTTGCCAGGCAAAGTTGTTGACCAATGAATAGTGAGTGGAAAAGAACTGCTGTGGGGCAAAGGGTACAAGAGGGGAGCCTGTCCTCAAGATGGGAATGCAACACGATACAATTAAGTTATGGCATCAGTAAAGAAGTAGAAAAAGAAATGAATAGGGACAGGCTAGCAGAACAGGGACCAGGACAGGAACAGGGACATTGATCGCCTCATGAAGATAGGTTCGGCCAAACTCAGCAAACCGCACGAAGAAGCTCGCATAGAAAGAAAGTCGCTGGAAATAGGCGCACCGGAGCTGGGAAGAAGCTCAAGCTGACAGAAGCACACCCGCGCACACAACTGCCCCTCGCTGGCCGAAGGTAAGCAGTTGCGCATTATGGGGAATCATACGTCCTTAGAAACAAAGACTGTCCTGGTAACCTTACAGCTTATTCCCTTTATTAACAGACACTTTATGATCCTGAAACATGGGACCAAATTGAGGTCAAGGTGTGGGACTCTGATACTAAAAACGACAAGGTTGTGGCGGGATTGCTCGGCACCGGGCCAGCAGCCTCTGAGGCCTTAAAGAGCCATGTGGGGCCACAATCACAAACGTGTGGTTTGCCAGAGAGGGAGCTGCGGGCTTGTCCACCCATCTTTCCAGTACACCATTGGTGCCCCCCGCCGCTACTGCCATCGCAGGCCTTTGCTGTTACGCCCCCTGGTGACCTGAACGTTCCTTTTGATCCAGGCCCTATAGGCCCTGAAAAGGAGCTGGATCTGTTTCCTTCCGGGAGGAATAGGATACATAAGGCCCGAAGGCCGAGTTGCTTAACAACTTAAAGCAAGACATATTGTTCCCACGACTAGCCCTGGAATTCTCCGATGTTTGTAATCAAGAAAAGGAATGGAAAATGGAGATTGTTATATGATCTGAGAAAAGTCAATGAAGCCATGGAAGATATGGAAGCACTTCAACCAGGATTACCAACTCCAGCTATGCTCCCCCAGTCATGGACATTAATAGTAATAGACTTAAAGGACACTTGCCAGAATTCAGAAAACTTTGACATGTTTATGTTTCAGTTGATACCTTTTCTGACTGTACATATGTATAGGCGTACTCGGGTTTCTTATGAATGTGTAAAAGCAATGTTTTATATATTTCAAAAGTTTGATGGTTGTGTGTGCGTGTTGGTAGAGCGTAGACCCCCCACGCACCCAGCACTGTTTACTTACTTGCCTTTTATAAATATTACTAAATTAAGATTGAGTTGTATCGTCATTTATAACAAGGCTCAACAAATCTTTATATCAGTGATATGTCAGATGCTGTATAGAGATATGCTATAATCAAAAGCTGGTTTATACAGTGTCCTGGCCGGGTTAAACCACAACATACAGAAACAGGAAACTGGCCACCCCCTGTTGGTTAATTAACAGAGATGCTTGTTACTAGTTTTAGTACAATTGCTTGTCTGCTTTCCTGTGGCCTATCCACCTGAACAGAATAATCAACAAGTAATAATGAGAATATGCTGTCTGTGAGTGGACTCTGTGAACTGCTCTCGTCTACAGTCCCTGTTTACTAACAAATAATAATAATAAAAAAATAACCAAAGCCTTTCCTTTAAGCATAATCACTTATTTTCAAACGATAAAAAGCATTTTTTTTTTCCTCAAAAGAGTATTGAATCTATTAACTAGATACCATCATGAATAAATGCTTCAAATAGACATAATTAAATATTTTTCAAATGAAAGGAAGACTGGAAAGTTAAATGTGGAATACTGAAAAAAAAATAATAATGTTGCTTTCCAAAATTCATGTGTTGAACCTTCATGCTGACCACATTTTTGATCAATTTGTCAGCACATAGTCAAGGTGCCAGAGACAGAAGGATAGATTCATGGCACTTCATGCCTTCTGTCTATATACCACACACAAAAATTCATCACAATGTGCTGTGACAACTGATTGATTTATCTGGGTATGGTTTTACCAAGGAGATAGTTCAGCCTTTGCTTAATTCAAATACTTATTAACTAAAAATAATAAAAATATAATAACTATTATTAATGTAGTAATACTAAACAAAAAAAAAATCCCTATTCAACAAGAAAATGCAACATGTGGACATCTTACACATGAGCTTTTGCAGTTATATACTCTCTACAGAGCAGGCCACAGCTTCTCCAGGAAAGTCCAGAAAAGTTGTGGATGCCCCATCCCTGGAGGTGTTCAAGGCCAGGCTGGTTGGGGCCTTGGTCAACCTGATCTACAGGGTGGCATCCCTGCCCATGGCTATGTACCATGAACCAGCTATGTTTGAAGAGAAACAGTTCTTCCAGACTCCTATTCCTTAATTTAAAATTTACAGGAAAACCTTGATGTCCCACCTGTAAGGAAACCATTACAAAATCAAGATTTGCATTTGGCTCAAGCATCAACATTTGAAATCAGCATCTTCCAGCTGTGGTTGTCTCCAGACTTCCACAGACTAAGTGCAAAATTCTCTTCATCTAATTTTGGCTTTCTGAAAAGCTATATCTGCATTAAGCTAGGAATCCACATTTCCTCTACAGTCAGCAGAGACAGGCAGAGTGAGATGTTTCCTACCGACTTCAAGCACCTCTTTATGTAAAAGTGTTGCAGGAAAAGTAATATCCAACTAGCTTGCATTAACAACTGTATCTCTGCCAAGACAGTTTTTCATACCAATTTTGTTCTAAATGATCAGAGAAGGCATGTCATAATGCAAATATCAAACGCATACATTCAACTGCTTAAGAAGTTGTGCTTTTTTAAATGTGGCTCCATTTCCTAGCTATGAGGCCAATGTCAATCAAACTTTAAGTACACATGCAGTGATCCATTGTGACTACTAGGAATAATACTAAGTGCTGCTTTTTCTTTGTATTCTAAGCTCCACAGCTAAAAGATAACGAGGACATATCAGTTAAAGGTGATAACAGTTTTATATAATAGGTGTTAGAAAACTCAAACCTATTGACTTCAGCTTGAAAGCAGGACCTTCAAAGCAATCTTTAACTTAATTTCCATTTTTATATTTGCAAACAACACATCTTAATAATTCAGTCTGGACTTGGTGGGTAGCAAGAACCATACAAAAGCTGGGGGAAAAAAAAATCTGCATATAGTTACGTACATTTTTAAACAAATACTTTCTCCATCATGTCTGTACATATACTGGGCTATATGTGTTAACACTTTCTTGCTGCACTGGTTTGCCTTATGGATATAAGGCAGCAATCAAAACAATTTTATTAGTTGGTGAAGCAAAGTTTGCACTTGCCTTGAACTGAAGTTTCCTATAGTACCAGGAAGTCTCCAGGTCATAACTATGAATGTGGAAAAAGAACTGAATTTATACTTTTGTTTCAGGAAGTAATATCTTCAGAAGGAATAGGCTTAAAACAGAGAGTGAAAGCAATGCTGCTGAGCATTTACAAGACATGAACTTTCAATATGCAAATCTGTAAAACATCCTTGAAATATATATTTTTATTGAATCATGAACATTATGTGTTTATTCTAAACAATGAGCATGAAATAGTGAGTGCTTAGAGTAAGCCTCTCACTGCAGACAAATATTTCTAACTCAGGAATTATCTGTGCAGAATTTCATATGAAATTCTAGTTCTATTAAAAATGCTTTTAGTAAGCCTGCTTTAATGTCTTCTGTGCCCAAGAGGGTTGGTAACAATATGTGAAGATCACAGCGGGGGTGATCAGACCTTTCTATTACCAAACAAATTGTAGTTATTGCATTTGTAGTAATGGCAGTCCATTTATCAACTGAGTTAGAATGCCAATAAGTGGGCAGGTGAAAAAAAGTTACAAAGATGGGGTCAATGAATGAAGTACAGAGAAACAAATGAGAACAGCAAAATATCCTCTTGATGCAGCTGAATACTGACAGGCAAGGTAGATGGGAGCTTTTGTGGCACCATACCAAGTAAATCACATCCAAAATACCAAATATCTGAGAGAATTATGTATATTATCTTCATATAACGTTATCATCTTTCTCTGAACATAGTGTAATATGCAGGGAAAAAAAAGGAAAAAAAAGGAATTTAGGATTATTGTTTTTATTGAGGATGTTACAAATATTTCTACAGCAGATAGAAGGTATATCATAAGATCACCATTAGATCACCGTATATTGTTGTTGAACACACACAATACACACACACACACAAATATATGAAACAGAAGATATCTGGATAAATTTATTGATATCACTGAAATCTGGGAAGCCTATCAAACTTGTTCAGAGGTTCTGTCCTCACCCTGTACAAAATATGGGCACAGAATGCAAATCAGCAGGAGGGATATTTTTGACAGATGATCACCACTTTGAAAACACCATTTGAGAATCAGGCTTCACATTAAAGTTATGCCATATAACAGTTCACTGGCAATGAAGGAACAGAACAATCTCCCAGTCCAGCCCTGCTCTTTTGCACTGGTATGGGAGTTCATCATCTCTAAAATCACCTAAACCAACAGAAAATTATTCAGGATATTTTTGTTTGTTTGATTGATTGTTTATTTTGTATTATTTTTCCTTTTTGGCAGCGGGATGGGGAGAGGAGATATATTTTGAACCTATTTTACATTTCTGAGTCTACTCATAATGTGATCAGACACCTTTGTAAGCCAACACAAGAAACATCAAGTGTGTGGCTACTGATATCTGTAGGAGCTAGTCATTAAATCACACTAGCTGAAGCACAGTACTTAGCTCTGAGATCTTCTGAAAAGAAAGATTACTAATGTTGGGAGCTTATGAAGTGCAGTGCTTAAGGTTTCCAGTAATACAGTACTAGACAGAAATATCCTTGATACCATGATGAGTGATTAAGGAGGAAAAAAAAAAAAAAAAAGTTAATAAAGAAGGGAAAAATGGAGGAGAAAGATCATATAACATAAGTGCTTGTTATGAACTTTTGTTAATAGGTGTAAAATGTTTTGGACCATACTTTCCTAAAGAAGATAGAGTACAGGCATGTAGAGGGTTTCAATTATTATTACGAATGATAATAGGGACTAAAACTTCATCGCTATTTCCTTCCACCTGTGTTTCTTTCTCTTCCAGACAGGAGCTCTTTGGCCCTTCACATTAACATAGGAGACCTGGACTCAGGAGAGATGTCAAGCAGCATTTCTGCAGCCTGTTCTACTTTTCTGCCAGTAGAAAGCAACCTTTATTTAACCTGGAAGATAACCTAAAGATATTTGAGCTACCAAAGAAGCTAATCTGTATCAAATAAAAGTACCCTGGCAGACTTTCTGCCATTGAATATTGCCTGCTATTTAGGTCTCTTGGAAAGGGGGATGCATGCTGTAAATATTGTCTTGGCAGATCTCCAATCAAGGACCAGTGTCAAGAGTTTACCCCTGACCTTGTTGTAAGTCTGGACCCATGGGTTCACTTGCTATCAAGCGGCCAAAATTTTGAAAGGCTCTGGTATTATTTAAGGCAACAGATTACCTTAAGTGAAACAAACAAACGTGAGCATAATGGAATCAATTGAAATGGTAATTCCATGCACATTCAAGCTGAGCAAATATATTGGTTACCCTTTCAAAGATGTACTTTAATATGTTGTAAAACCTCGCTAATACAGTATAATAAATAAATTGGGGGAGGGTTAAATGCATTATATTAAATCAATATATTCTGTAGCAGTAATATGAAATAGCTTGGGGCTCTTGCTTCCTCATAGAGAATTACCTAGCTTCCATATGTTTGTCCATTGATCAATAGACAGTTCAATTCCCAAAGCACTGTTCTAACTCTCAGTATAACAGTATTATCTAATCCATATCCTACCCATAATCATTGAAAACAAGGGGCAGGTTTAAGCTTCTGTAAACTGGTATAGCTCCATTGCCTCCAAGGTAAACCTACTGAGATGCAAATGAGGGCCAGAACTCTGTCAGGATATCTGGTTTCTAAATTTTCTTTGTAAGAAAAATAATTTTTTAAGGGTACTAAGGAAATTTTAGAGCTGTTACTCACGTTGAAAGAATTGTTTTTTATTCACATGGGATGAACTGAAAGCAAAATACTTGGAGGGATTTGGTGTGTAAAACTTTGGGATGTGAACACTATGCATATCTGTTCTTCTTCCTTCTTCCCTTTTTCATTTTTTTTCTGTACATTCCATTCCTGGAATCTATATTTTGCTTACCTAGACATCTGCTTTCCGTCAAGAAAAACAATTGCTGAAGGTAAGTATTGGAAACAGTTTTGTTTCCCAAATCACTTGAGTGCCTGAAGCTCTAACATGATTATAGTATCATAGAATGGTTTGGGTTGGAAGGGACCTTAAAGATCATTTAGTTCCAACTGCCAAGTCATGGACAGGGACACCTTCCCTTAGACCAGGTTGCTCAAAGATGTTCATATGAAATATGTTATCTGCAAAGAAAATGTTGAAAAACAAACAAACAAAAACAAAACGAAAACCAAACAACAACAACAAAAAACATGATCCTGAGATTCTGTCCTCAGCTCATTACATGCAACTTCCACCTACCTACCTTATGATGACTTTAATTCACACATTTTGCTGTAATGTTACTGACTGACAAGAATGTGAACCATGGCTTGAAACAGCATGGTTTCTTCTAGAGTAAACATAGGCAAATTTTTGTTCTGCAAAAGCCTTCTTTGTGATAGAGTAGCTGCTAACTCCACTTCTACATTGCTTATCCTATGAGTCACACAACACAGAGAAAGACCTGGTTTTACTCCCAAAAGCACCAGTCTGGATTGTCAAACCATGCGAAACATGTAAAATGATGAAATGGTTTGTATCAGTGGAACAAAGAAGCACAATAAGTCATGATTTCTGCCCCATCCAGATGGTATCAGAGAAGGAGTTGTGCAGTCCACACATTGCTCACTGAAGGGCACAGACCTGAGCTGTACCCCATCCAAAGTAATATGAAATATGGCAGGTTCTGTTCTGGAGTTTGGTGACAAATAAAAGAGTTTACATCAAGTTCATTTGTATGGCTTAATACAAGTTTACCTGCTGTGTCTTGGTCTATATTCAGCCAACAGTTTGTAGAGAATTCCTCAGTTTGCAGAGAATCCCTATGGCCTTGATATATTGACTTTAATGTAGTAAATCCAAAGCATATTTCTGTAACCAAGTAGAGAATCACAATTTCATGGTGCTGAGGCTGAAATCAGAGTAATTAGTGTTATTTCTAACATATTAATTTTAATATTAGGAAGTTATTTTTTAAAAACTAAGACTTTTTCAATTTAAGAATTGAAAAACTTAAGAGTTTTTCGAACTAAGTGTTGAAAAAGTACACTATATCTGGAAACCTTCTGCAAGAGGATGTTATTTAAATGTCTAATAATAGACACTTAGCAAAATAGACACAGTTCAAAGGCTATTCTGTATGGTTTTGGTGTTGTGATTGAATTTTTTTTTTGTTCTTTTTCCTAGCAACGTCAGCTAAAGCAAGACTGTTTCAGGGTCTGAGTACAGAGAATCAGCAATGCTAAATGTAGGTTCTTCAGGGAAAAACAGCAGCTACCCCCCACGAACCCACAGAGGAAGGTAGATGGAGGATGCCTTTTTGACAATCAAAGCTTTAACAAGGAGAAGGAACAGAGAAAAGCTGGTGAGATATGACTATTTGAAAGCCTGCAAAAATCACACGCTTGCACAATTACAAGGTAGTATTGCTGTGAAAGAGATTAAATCAATAAAGAGAAGAGGGAGAGGACAAGAATAGACTGCATTTATTTCTGCCTCTGTTTGTGCCGGTGTGTATAATGCAGAAGCCTGGTAATTTCAAGTGTTCCCAAATTACAATTACTTAAATAAATAGATAGACAGGCAGACAGATAGATAGCTTTAAAATATATATATATATAAATAAATAAATATCAAATAGGAATGCATTTAATACATTTTTGCCAAAGCAACTTTATTTAGAAAGCTGTTTACCTTTCTGAAAAGCCTCATTAGCCATAAAAACAAAGAATGAAGTTGATTAATGTGCTCTAAGTGTGATGTTCAAATTGCAATTTTCATATACGTAAATGGATGCTTCTGCTGTATTTTGTTTGATAATTTACAGAGTTAGCACCATCCAAACCACTAATCAGTTTCTTTTTATGAAGACAGCTGCAGAAGATCCTTTTAGAATGCTAATTTTCATTAGTGCCTCACTCACCAAGAACTAGGCCCTCTGTCACAGATAACCTTATCACTATAAACTGGGCTTGGGGAAATTCGGTTCAATTGCAATTCAGTTGTTTGGGAAGATTTTTTTTGTTGTTTGTTTATTTGTTTTATTTTTATTTTTGTTTGTTTCCAACAGGATAATCTGAAGTGAAGAATAATTAGCAAAATATAGAAAAAATAAAAACGGGTGGATGTATTTAAAAGAGGAAAATGTCTACAAATCAAGACTAAGTTTGTTTATCTTTGCCTTTTTTTTTTTTTTTTTTTTGCCAGCTGGCAGGAAAAAAAAAAAAAGGAAGTTGTGCAAAGGTAGCATTTCTCTAGGTACTGTTTGCATATTTTTGAGGATGATGACTAATACAGAATGGCTTTAACACCAGTTTTCATGAAATTTTGTTCTAAAGCTCCTTTAATACAAAAAGTAGTACTATAGTTATGTGCACTGTGGCAGTTAGCAGAAAAGACAAATGGATTAATACATGGTTTTACCTTGTATGAAAAATCAGATTTAAATCAGAAGTAGTTATATCATGCTGTGTTTTGTTTTGCCAGATTGACTCAGTTTCTCTCAGCAGTGCTAAAGCTGGCTCAGTGGCAGCTTTAGTTTCTGTTAATTTGGAATTTTCATGCTTCAGTGCCAGTATTAATTCTTTATGCCAGTGTAAATAGTAAGTAACCAATCAAATGGTCTAAATATATTAATGTTCTTCCTTTGTGCATAGGTATGAGAAGATTAGGCTAATTCTGCTGTACAAAGAAAACAGTCTCATAGAAGCACTGAAAGTACATTTACTGTTGCAAGGAAGAATGATTTTTGTTAAAATATTTTGCACAGGACTAGAAGAAAATCAGAGGTACTCCCCTAGACTTGGGACACTCTAACAGCTGTGATAAAACAGTTTGGCAGTTTTTATAGCAAATCAAAATTTAAGGGTGTTAAATAAACTGACAATTTCAAAAACCAATCTGAGAACATTAGAAACAGGTTCAGGAACCTCTGCAGTATCACCATAATGATTAGATTTCAATCTAATCTGAAGACTGAAATCTAGAAATCTAGATTGAAATCTGAATCTAGATTTCAAAATGGAAAATGTGATCTGTTGCCTTCCCCAGAAACACATGCTTATACACACAAACTATAACTTGAGTACTTTCTATTAAATCCACCCATCTTCCACCTGTTCAGTACCCTCTCTCCCCTTCTCATCTGTCTCTTGAGCCTTCCGGCTGCATAGTGATGCCTGCACACCCTGGTGTTAGTCACTGAAAAGTTTCTTATAGTCAAGCAAGCATATATGGGATCCTTCTTATGGAGGAGTCACACTGATGAGACTACATAAGTACAATAAGATTTTCCAAAAAGCAAAAAGACATTATGTGGTTAGATGTCTTGAATATCAGCCTGTACAATTACTACAAGGGACAACTTTGCACCAGTGAACAATCTGTCTTTCTCCCTAAATTCCTTAATTCAGTGATTCTACGTGATGTGTTTATAAGCAATTTCATAAAGGAGTAAGAGAGCTCAAATATGGAAGCTGGCACTTAGTGAAAGCTGGGGTGGGGGAAAAAGATTACAGTATACTATTGAACTGAGAGGATATATATTAAAATAGGTGTCAAGGAAGTCAAGAAAATAGATTTCTATAAAATGAAGTACAGTAAATGTAACTGACAAATTAAGAAAGGCTAAGAACATCTCTTAGCCTGACTATTAAAATGTAAAAGTAGAACACATCTTATGCAGAACTGCTTATTCGAGACAAATGAACTGCCAAAGTAACTACCATTTTAGGTTTTGTGGGAATGTCGGTCTTCAGCTCAGGTACATGGAAACAAGACTGTGTTATATAGTTTATGTTATCTGTGATAAATACAGCAAGTCAGGATAAGTGAAAGAAGAGGAAATAGAAAATGCTCTTGGGCCATAAATGATTATCAGAGTTAGGGAGCCGAAGGCTGATAGCAACAGTGGTTTTAGAGGCAGGGAGGCAGAGTGTAAGAAGAGAAATGAAGCACTGCTACTGTTAAAGAAATAGAGCTACGGAGGAGCTACCAAAGACTTTCTTGCTGATTTCTCTTTTTTTTCTGTTTCAGGTCTGCAAACTATTGAGACTGCTACATATATCTGTTGCTGCTGCTCCTGACTGTGGGATCATCCCAGGCTATAGCAAAAGTAAGTAAACAGAGAAAAAGAAAAGCTTGTAAAAAAAAAAAAAAAAAAAAAAGTTAAGAAATAGTAAAAGATAAAGAGAATCTTGGAAAAAAACTATCCTCATATGGCTTTAGAGGGACTTTGACAGCCACTTGGCATGCACAGAAATAATTTCTCACATGTTGACATGCCAAACATCACCTGCTACATGAGCTGGATTCAACGTTCTTTGTAACATCTGCAAAGTAGGGGTTGCCTTTCCATTCCTTCTGTTTCATAAGTTTAACCCATCAATGTGTAAATATAAGCTATGCAGTACCTTAATAGCAGAGACATATTTTAATTGAATATTCTGAGAATCTAGAGTACTTGGAATGATACAATAATTAGATTACTTAGTTAATTTATATCTATTCTCATAAAAAAAAAAAAAATGATATGCACAAGCAAAACATTATCAAGTTGACATAAATACAGAAACCAAAGTAAAACATACCGAAATGAAGAAATCTAGTAGCATGAAGCAAGTCAAGTGTACTGGTACATAATGTCTTTTTGTGGGGGAGTCCTTTTTCTCTGAATTCTCCCAAACAAGGTCTGTCTGAAACACTGTTCACTGAAAGTACAAGTTATGGGCAAATTATATTATCATCTAATGTAATCACTGAGATAAATCAATTTTTTTCACTGAGGAGAAACGTAGATGTCCTGGAATAGAGGAAAGATGGGAAGCTAGTTATAGCAACTTTTCATTAGAGTGACAACTGAATCCAGCAAAACAGATTCTAGTGCTAATTGCCCCTATTGATATGTAGGGACTGTAGCTGTAATTCTATAATTATTAAAGCTCATTTTGACTCCATTATCTTGTGTTTTGCCACTGAATGTTATTCTTATAAGACAATCTAAGAGAAAATGTGTTTGTTTACAATTTTGCAGTTATGTAACATGTTTAAAATACTATAGTTACTGCAGTACATTCTGATATATACAGTCTAAAATCATATAGAATCAAAGACTATTATGGACAATTTCAAGAACTTACATTAAAGGAACCCACCATTCATAGAGACACAGGATAATTTAGTGGTTTAGAGACCTTTAGGGATCCTTTAGTTCAAAGCCTGTTCATAAAAAGGACAAATTAAAAGTTAAAACAGGTTGCTCACTGAGCAGGTAAGTTTTAAATATCTCCAAGGAGAGAGTCAGGCAACATCTTCCAGAGCTTAACCACCCTCACTGAGAACATTTTTTTGTTTTAAACCAATTGTAATCTGCCTTGCTGCACCTTGTGTCCACCACCTCTTATCTTTCTTCTATGTATCTCTGCATCCCCCTTAGTCCTCTCTTCCTAATGCTGAATAAACCCAGCTTTCTCAGAGATGCTCCTATGTCACTGCCTCCAACTGTCACAGCGACCATCCTCTGGACCCAGTCTTCTTTGACAATGGCAATCTTTTACTGGGGAGCCCATAACTGGCTGCAGTAGCTTGCATGTAGTAGCTACTACTGGCTGTAGTAGCCCTGCAAGTACCAAACAGAGGGGAAGAACCATTTCCCTCAATCTGATAAATATGTTCTTCCTCTGAATATGAATATGAATATATGAATACTTCCTTCAGCCCATCCTGCCACCAGTCTTCATCACCTTCCCCATCCCTCTGGCATACTCTCTAGGACCCCTTGTCTTTTACTACCAAGTTCAGCTGTACCTTAAGGGTACACTTGACAGCCAGGCTGTACTGGTGCGTGGTGTTATTCCATCCTAGCAGCAGGACATTTTCCCTGATTAACTTCATGAGGTTTCTATCCATCCATCTCTACAGTCATTGAAGGTCTCCCTGAATTGCAGCCTTGCCTTCCAGTATATCAGCTGCTTCCCAACACACATTCTGTAACTACACTCTTTTCCCCGCTGCATAGATCATTAAAAAGGTATTACATACTTTCTACCCCAGAACTGATCCTTTAGATATGCGACTAATAACTTGGCACTGCTTACTTATGAAATATTGACTCATAATCCTTTGAGTCAGATGAACTCTCTACAATTGGTAAGAAAACCAAAAAAGGGGGGAGAGAGAGCGATGTTTGTGATTATGTTTTTCTTAAAGAATTATACAAGAAAACGGTTAAATTTGGAAACTGCAGACTCATAGAAAGGACTAGGAAAAACTGATAAAGCAGTCATAGGTAGGTAAGAGTCTCCCAGGGAGAAAAAATAAATAAAAAGTATGCTATTTAACTTTAAAACTGGGAGAAGTCTTGATATCTTAGGTACTCTCAGAGAGCTAAGGCAGTACCTTCTCCCCAAAAAGACCTTTTAATTTTTTAAAAGAAAATAACAAAGCCTGTGGACACATTTCTCTTGAATTTAATAGTCTGACCTCAAAAGAACAGAGCAAATTTTACCACATCTTTAGTTGGCTTTTGGTTAATAACCACATTCTTTTTACAGCAACACAGAATCACATTATTGTTGAAGTTGGAAAGGACCTTTGGAGATCATTTAGTCTGACCCCCCTGCCAAGCAGGATTACCTAGAGTACATTGTACAGGGTAGTATCCAGGGGGATTTTGAATATATCCAGAGAAGTAGACTCCACAGCCTTGCTGGGCAACATGCTCCAGTTCTCGGTCACCCTCACAGTAAATAAATGTTCTCTTATCATCTGGAACTTCCCGTGTTTTACTTTGTGCCCATTAGCTCTTGTCCTGTCATTGGGCACCACTGAAAAGAGTTTGGCCTCATCCTCTTGACACCTTTCCTTCATGTGTTTATACACATTGATAAGATCTCTTCTGTCCTCTCTGTTCCAGACTAAACTGGACCAGTTCTCTCAGCCTTGTATGACAGATTTTTTTCTTATGAGACCAATGTAACCTTCCTATCCTCAGTCTCACTTTAGTCACTTCAGCTCAGATCCACTCACTTTCTCTTCATCCTCTCTCCATAAATATAAATCAAGATGCTAACTGTTTCAATGAAACAATGTAGATTTCTCCAATGGACATTAATATACCTATATACCTCATCATAAAATGTATAATAACCCTCTATGACACTAAGAATTTTTTTTATGGAAGAAGGGGAAAATTAATTTTTCTTCATGTTTACACTTAAAAGACAAGAAAATTATCTTGATTTGTAGCATATAAATTATAAGTTGGAAATTAAGAAGATGTTCCTTATTAAATTTAGGGAGGAAGAATTTAATTATCCAAATGACCCAAAGTGGTGTAAAAAGTGGTTTAACTCAGCATCTGCCATGCAAGTGTTCTTCCATGTTCTCTTAGGGCATGGACTTGATGGTGACTCAGAGCAAACACTGCTTGAGCCAGCTACTCAATTACCAGTGAAACTGAATGATACATCACAAAAAGAAGGATACTTTAAAGAAATCAACCACAACACTTTCAACTCATTTTGCTAAGCTGGAAGTTTAAGAAATACAAGTAATGTTGTCAGCAATCATGGTCATGAAGAGTTCAGATTTTTAAAGTATTCTGCAGAAAGATGTTTGCACAAACTTTCACACTATATTTCCAAGTCATTCCTCAGAAGTTTTTCAAGCATCCAAACAAGGAATAGAAAAAAAATCCTTCTAATTTATACAGTCACGAACAACTGATAGTCAAATTTTATGCAGGACAAATATACTGAAATTTGTTGTCATAAGTTGATCAAACAATTCTCTGCAACCAGATTTCTAAAAATCAAAGTCTACCTGTGGGTAATTTGCAAGTAGGAAAAGGGCATGCTTTGTTGATAAATTATTCATTATATGTAGTCTGCTCAGTACAGATCACTCACAATTAATAAACAGCACAGATGACAATTTATTATTTTTTTAAACTTCCTTTTATATTCACCCTTCCAGACTTCTAGCTTTTATTTCAAAGTTTCAGGAGTCTTCCTAACTGTGTTATTGAAAAGGTGTCCAATGTTAACAAAGCACATCACTTTCACAAACTTGATTTCTCCACCATCTGCAGTGATCATCATAGCTCTCTCCTAGTTACAAACAAACAAACAAAACAAAACAAAGCAAAACTAATGAAGTGGTCAGAGAAGAAGTATTCTCCAAAGACAAGGATTCAAACAACTTTAATCTAGCTCCTTTGAGTTTAATCCCTGAGATTTTGTTTTGAGTAAATCATCTGATTAGAACTCATAAAATATCACAGAGCCAAAAAATGCCAAGTACATAAGTTATATGATTGCTTTTAAAGGTTGGTGTTGCTGCACTGAAGGCTACAGAGACATTTTCTTTGACATCAGCAAAAACTATCTATGCCCGTGGAGCTCTGTAAATTGAAGATAATTTTAAACTTACTTCTAAAATTACAGTGGAGCCAGTGCTTTTTTTCTTTCTTTTTCTTTCTTTCTTTCTTTCTTTCTCTTTCTTTC
>CM021697.1:165741421-165795684 GCA_011074415.1 Stictonetta naevosa | reverse complement strand
AGAAAGAAAGAAAGAAAGAAAGAAAGAAAGAAAGAAAGAAAGAAAGAGAAAAAAGCTCAGTATGATTTGGGTTTCCAGCACTTACTGAATCTTCACAGAAATGAAGCTGTATATCCCACAATGAGAAACAATGGTCACAAACAGAGGTGATATCACAAGAGGTATCCTCCTGGTCTTATGAGTCTGTCACTCCAACTGACATATACTGTGAAGTAATAAGCAACACCTTCTACAGCTCCCAGAAAGGAGGGAGATAAATGGCACTGAATTGGCAGTGTTTCCCCAAAATGTCTCAGACAAGATACAGCCGCAGCAGACTGAGCAGCTGAGTCCTCGGAGACTGGGCTCAGAGTCTCAGACAGAAAGAAAAGATTAATTGCCATCTGGTAACAATGATGCTGATGTCTCAGAGAGACCCACAAGGCTTCTCTGAAGCACCTAGCAATTCTAAAACTAGAGGTAGCTTAATTACTGGACTGCTTATAAACATCAGAAATACTGCATTATGTTTATGTTGCTATTACAGTTAAGTTTGGCAGGGAAAGAAAGACGTGAGAAACTGAACGATTAAGGGACTAAGAAGAGCCAAACTAAAGCAGTCACTGTCATCTGCTGTCTTGCTACATTATTCAGGGACTCCTGTTATACAGTATGGATCACCTAGGACTCAGATTCTGAATGTAACAACCCTCTATCATGTTGCTTGGCACTGAATGATTACTGAAAAACATAGCAACCTTGGAGGTTGACAAGCTCTATATATTCACAGGACAGCTACAGCATGAACAGCTTATAGTACAAGTTTCTCTACTCTGCCTTTGCCAAAATATCACTGCACTCCTAAGCTTCTCATAGGTGTACAACAGTATTGCAAACTCCATTCCCATTATAAGGCATGGTTCTTTAGAGACTGTTAATTCTTTATAGTGATGGTCACAGCAATTTGAGAAATACTTCTGCAATTTTGAGTAGCAGTTTCAGACATAATGGCATAACAGGTGGATAAATTTCTGTGTTCATGCTTGTAGTCATAACCTCTTAGGAAAAACAGAAAGTATTGATGGATAGATAGGACTGTTATCCACAAACTAGACATAGAGAATTCAAAGGATGCAACAATATCAGAACTTGACCTCCAAGATTTTGTAGTTTCATGTCCAGACATCACATACAAATAAACTATATTTCTTAGTTTTCACTGGAAAACTTCAATATGAATTTCAGTGTATAAGGAAAATTGAAATTTAGTGTAGAAAGTTGGTGTCTTATGGTCATTTCTATTCTAAAATGTACTACTCAATCATTGTATGAAATCTCCCATACTTCCTGAACAATTCAACAGTTATCTGTTTACATAGAATGTTAAATGACTTTGAACATACTAATGTGATTACACTAGCATATTTGCACTTGCTCAGCTGTGGAGTAACAGCTTTGTAAGTCATAAAGAACAGACTCAGCTACAAGTTAAATATACTGCAGCTGCAAAATTATGCATGTTACACAATCAATGTATATCACATGTAAATAAATATATTCTGTGAAGGGAAGTACTGTCTCTATTAGTGCAACTTTCCTCTATTTTTTTTTTTTTTATTATTCAAAAAGGCCAGAAGAGACCAGAAGCCCAATTTAGTGTCTAGAGAAAGCACTCCGCTATGTCAACCCAGCAGCAAAAGAAACAATAAACAGCTATCAACAAAATAATCCTTCAGGATTCCGCAGAACATAAGAAAATATTTCATTTTTGTGGTGAAGTCCTCACTTTTTACCCATTTTTTTTCCTACAATAAGGTCCAAAGTGTTTTTTTTTCCAGAGAATAACTTTATTTATTTTTTAACTCCAATGAACGCAACTTCTCTGTAAACTAACTAGTTTTTGTGCCAAAGGGCACCAAAAATATACTAGTATTGTTGAACAGATAAATGGAAAAATCTTGATTCATCAGGATGTTCTTGTCGAGAAAGATCAAATGTAAAGTACCCATTCAAATGTGAAAAGATTAATCAAAAGAGAAAAATCCTGAAATGGCATTATTTTAACAATTCTAAAAATAGTCTCAGAAGATTTTTTTTATATATGTTTGCTTGTTTATTAGGGATTTTTTAGTTGCAACTTTAACATGAAGCCTAGGAATATGTGATAGTACTTTGTAGTAGAATTTAAGACTTGGTAAGTATCTGTATTTTTCATAAAACTATTGGATGAGGCTGTGTTTTCTAGAATAGCTTGCTGTTGTTTGATAGCATTTTAAAAACATACTGTGCTTGAACTATCAACACATAATATTTGTTAGTTTTATGCTCCACAAGTTACTTTGTTATATGCAATGGAATAATTACTATGACGTTTTGTATTGTAGAACTTTTGTCACAGTTTTTTATTAGATATGGAGCCTTATTTTGAACCTTTTATTTGCTTTTTTTTATGTTGTCACTTCCATGGCATTTGTAATGTACTGTGATTTAATTGGAAATTAGACCAGGCAACATTAAAGGAAATTTTGATTATTCCAGTAATTAAAGATTTTCACTTGCTGGCATGTTAGTGGGGTTCTTTACAGAGTGCTTATTTGTGTTTAAAGGATGTGCATATTTAAATATATTTCATGAAATAAAGCACTAAACAAAAATGAGTTTTCCGTGCAATCATATCAAAGCAGAAATATTATGACCTGGATACAATTTTGTATTACAGGAAAGGGTGAAAATATATAGCATCTATCCCATATGTAAGATAATATTAAGTGTTAAAATAGAAATAATTAAGACTGGTTCAGAAGGGGACAAAGGAATATGTATGAGCTCAGGTTTCAGGAAGGAAACTATATAATCTAAACGCAGACTAAAAATTAATCCTGTGCTTACTCTTTGTTAGATCTTTTAGAGCTAGGAAGCAAAAGGTACACTAAGAATGGAAGGAAAAAAAAATCTCAGAAAATGTACCTCAAATTCAGATTTGCCATTATAATGCTTGTTTTCTTGGTCCTAATCTCCTGTGGAATCATGAGCATATCAGTCTTCTTACTGAACCAAGTGATTTTTCAAGGATTTTGGATCCATTTAGCAATAAGCAGAAGCAGTAGGACAAGAGCAGTAGGACAGTCCTTGTGAAGGGGTTCTGTATTCAGCAGAGGTTTTAGGACATACAGGTAGGTCCCAAACACAAATAAAATCTGGGATTATGGGATCTCTTTAAGGAACTTCAGAGTTCCTGTTGCTATTGCAAGGTGATAGCTACAGAGGATGTGACTTCTACTTTGCTCTCGCAGCAGGATACATTGACAGCAGGCCAGAAACTCTGCTGAGGACAGTGTACAAATGCTCAGCAACAGTACTAAGATGCCACAGAGCAAAATCCCCAGCATCCACTGGAACAACTACCCCAGAGTATCAAAGACCTTTGACCTAGTTCAAGCTCCCAAGGATGGGTGCGGCTCTGCAGGCCTGAGGCTACAGAGGTGCCTGGAGTCTCTCAGTGATCCCAGTACCAGAGATGATGTGTTCTTCACCTTCAGGACATGACCATATGTTGTCAAGTAAAGGAACAGTGTGAGGAGGTCAGCAGATGGAGAAGGTAATGAGACAGAGTTTCACTGGATCTTCTTTGTAATCCTTCAGGATACAAAAGACTGATCTCACAACTGCACTGATGGAGGGGTTATTCGGGGTCTGTGCTTATCAGCTTAGGAAAAGGAGACTTCCAGAATGGCAAAGGCTGGGAGTTCATAACTTCTGTCACCAGAACATCTGCACCACTTGCAGATCTCCTTGGCAATGAGACAGATTGTACCCTCAGCAGGTTTTGAAATCACACAAAACTGGGCAAGAATGGTTAATATGTCAGATACTTGTGTTGCTACTACCTCGTGAAATTCAAGAAAGGGAAATGTCCAGTCACGATGAATGACTCGATGTACCAGTAGAGACTGGGTGCTGACTGACTGGAAAGTAGCTCTGCAGAAAAGGCTTTCAGGATCCCGGTAGACAAGTAGACATTGAGCTAACAGTGTAATATCACAAGAAAGAAGTCCAACAGCCTCCTGGACTGTATGAGGAAGGATATCACCAACAGGTTGGAGGAGATTATTTGTCCACTCTACTCAGCAATGGTGGCACTCATCTGGAATGTCCAGTTCTGAGCTCCACAGTACAAGACAGTTAGGGACATACTGAAGAGACTCCAGGAAAGGTTCACAAAGATGATTAAGGGGCATGATCCTTTTAAGTATGAGGAGAGGCTGTGAGAGCTGGGACTATTCAACCAGGAGAAGAGGAGTCTTAGGGGAATATTACTGAACCTTATATGACCTTACAAATATTAAATGGCCTTATAAAGATCAGATGACAGGTTGGGGTGTGACTGCAAAGAAGACAAAAGGCTAGAGACAGTGGGCCTGTATTAGAATGAGAACACAGGAAATTCCATTTAGACAGAAAAAAAATCTACTGTGAAGGTGATTAAGCAAGGCAACAGGTTGCACAGGCCTTTCAATCCTTTGACATACTCAAAATCCCAACCGATCATGATCCTGGGCAACCTGTTGCCTGCAACCTGTTGTTGGAGCTGGCCCTCCTTTGAGCAAGCAGTTGATGTTCTCCAGAGTTGCCTTTCAACCTTAACTGTGTTATGAGTCAGTGAATCTATCAGATTTAACAGAACTAGAAGATCCCTAATGTTCTTTCAAAAAGAGAAAGAAAAAAAATCCACATTCCTTAATATTTCCCTTCTCTCTTTTCTGAAAAGTCAATATTTTCATTAGTACCCATCCAACATGCTTAACTTCTTTGAATGAAATGAAATGAATGCATATGATAGTCCAACCTCTGACTTCACCTATCCAACAGATTTAGATACTTCACTGAGTTTTGTGTACCTTGTGAGGTAAACAAAATAGGTTTGATTAAAAAAAGCAGGTTGTAATTTAAATGTTTTTCATTTTTTTTCTTCTTTCTTGCTCATTTTTTAAATGTTTTCAGTAGGTAATTTCCCTTCTGTTGCAAGTTCCAATTTTACAGGAACAATTTTTCCCCACTACATATTCAAAACAACTAGACCTGGAGCACTTCAGTCCCTAGAACTCCAGCTTCTCCATTCCCTAGTGAGAACCTTTGAGAAATATAAATTAAAATTAGTTTCAGTGCATTGAATTAATTATTCCATTTATTGGTTCTTATCTTGCTTTGTGGTTTTACGTGCCTCTGAACTGTAGATGGAATTAGAAAAGAAGAAGAGAGAATCAACTAATTAATCTTGGGTTTCCAAAAGAGACAAAAAGGTTTGAAAGCTGGGAAGAAAGTAGAGTAAAAACTTGATTAAACTATAAAAAACAAAAAGAAAAAGAAAAAAAAAAAAAAAGAAAAAAGAAACTTTCAAGGAGTATATAACTATATAAAATATGAATTTAATTCATGTTTATGCACTGCAATTACTCAGCATATGTGGTTATATATACATGTATATATATAAATTTAATGTATTGGCAGAAAAATCTCATGTTTTATAGCACTCCAGAGATTATGAATAAAATATTTAATTCTGGATGTTGCAATTACATTTGCTAAATTATTTCACTGACCTTTTTCCATACTCTTGTTGGCCCACACTTTATGCATCAGCACTGCCAAAAAAAAATGAAAAACATCATTTATCAGTTGCTGAAGGAAAACATAGTTTTTCAGTAGTAGGTGCTATTCAAACAGGCACCAGGGATAAAAACACTGAACTGGCACATACAGTGAAGCTAGCTCTTAAGATAAGACTCTAGTTACATATGCCATGTGTCTAAAATGATGTATGGCAAATGATGGTCTAGCAGAGATTTTTGGTAGTTGTTCTGTACAGATCGACACCAAGGTCTGTTAGGTTAGACTATAACTCTTCTAACTTGAACTAACTTGAACCAAACAAATATGCTCTGTCAAAAGGGACCATACCATGTTAACACTGCCAAACTGTATCTCGACTCCACGTGTCCCATCTATTAAGCCTCAGTGCTACTGGGCCTAGGCTGAAGCTGGACATCAATATATTGGATGGTGATGCTCACCACATGGTTATAGAATCATGGAATCATCGAATGGTTTGGGTTGGAAGGGGCCTTTAAAGATCATCTAGTTCCAGCCTCCTTGCCCTGGGAAGGAACACTTTCCACTAGACCACATTGCGCAAAACACTGTCTTACCTGGCCTTAAATACTTCTGGGGATGGGGCATCCACAACTTCTCTGAGCAGTGCCTCACCACCCTCATAGTAAAGGATTTATTCTTGTATCTAATCTAAATCTACCCTCTTTTAGTTTAAAGCTGTTATCCCTTGTCCTGTGATGATGCACATTGTAGAATTACCAGCCTGGGACTCCATATTCATATACATCATTCCCCATTTCACACTGAGGACATAGCAAGGAAAAACTAGACTGCTTTTTAGACATATGTCTGTACCAGTTCTACTCTCAGGATATATATCTAAAACTGCTTGCCTTCCCTTCTTTCTGATCTAGGTTACTTACCAAATATGCTCTTTCCTATGAGAAGCAAGACAGCTCTTACAATCTCACCTAAAATACATATTATATACCAACAACATTACCTTTAATAAAATGTCTTTCCTTACAAGAGAAAAATAAGTAAGGTGGGGAGGGTTTAAACTCACCTCTGGATAAATTTTATGGGTTTATATGGAAAAGAAACCAGCATTTGCAGGTACTCAAAGACACAATGATTTAAGATACTGTTAAGTTCAAGACTGTATAAAAATTAACTAAAGCTATAATACACCCACAAGATTTTACCAACATGATACACTTGAATATTTGAAGCCAGCTTCGAGGGTTTTTGTCTGATTTTGTAGGAGATCTTTCCATAAACACTTCTGAAAAAGCTATTTCTTTTGTTTTTTCTTTAAACAAGTTCATGTTTAACATTTATTTGAAGAGAGCTAAAATCCAGAAAAGAAACAACAACAACAACAACAACAAAAAAGCATGGTCCAGCAAGATCCGGTGCTGAATTAATTAGCATACTCAGACTTAACCATGTTCTAAAATATTGCAAGCCTAACCCTCTGGCAAGTGGGGTACAGCACAAACAAATGCTAGAGCAGAAACAAATGCCTGTGTATGTAGATGATCTGGCACATTGGTTGCAGTAATTTAGTGAGATGAGATTTAATGAAGACCAAGATAATACTCAGTAATATATTATAAACAAGAAGGCTTCCATACTAAGTCATAAAGGCTGAAATTTAGGAGCATACAGTGGGTAATTGTCAATAAATCTAAGGAGCCCTCAGTACAGTGCATTTTGAGAAGTTCCACTCTGGAACACATATACATATGGCACTACTGTAGAGCAGGAGAAATTATGCTTGAAGTTCCACTTTACTATTCTCGTATAGGCACTTAAGCACAAAGAACTATTTGTACCCACTAGCGTCAACCTGAAAAAGTAACATATGTATCTATTCTGATAATGCATAATCTCTGGTGTTAATTTCCACACAGTAGTGGAGAGTATTAAAAAAAAAGGAAAAGAAAATTTTACAGAATTGACTGCTTCCAAGATGACATGCTCAGGCTTCAGCATTTATTTATTTATTTATGTGGTCACATTAAAATCAGAGCAGTCTATCAGTGAGAGTCTTTGGTTACAGGCTTTGGTTAGAACTTAAAAGTAAATCCACCTGGAATATGAATCACTAAAGCCATATTACATTTGAATGAAAATGGGTAACTAGCATAACATGTTAATGTCCTGTTAAGGCTAGCATGGTTTTCTCTCTCTTCTGTCATCTTACACTTGAACAAGACAGGAAAAACAAGTAGTATTTCTAGCTGTTGCTCAGGAATGGCTTTTCAAAATATCAGAGCAGAACAGAACACACACCTTCCATAAGCAGTGGTCAAGCAAAAAATAAGTAAAAATAAAATTAAATTAAAATGGATACATCAGTCACATTAGTATATTGTCAATCTGCTACCTCAACGTGCTTTCTGCAAGTAGCACATTTTCTCTCTATTAATTTGAATTGAATCACCACCTCTCTGGGCAAGCTTAAAAAGTAAAACACATTCTCTCAAAATTTCCCATTTTTCTTATAGTTGATTTTTCTTATAGTTGGAACACCACTTCTTTTCTTAAAATATTTACATCAGTATGTTTCCTGTGATGATTCTTAAAAAGACTTTTTTCTCCATTCCTGCGATTTGTAACTCTGTCCTACACTAGATGCAGACGTTTCTACAGATTTATTTCCTTTTAGACACTCTGCTTACTGGCTTATTTTACAGTCCAGACAGTAGGAAAAACATGTTTTCCTTTTTTTTTTTTTTTTTTTTTTTTTTTTTTTAGGTAACCTGAAAGTAATTCAGATGGTCATTTTTAGAAGCCTATTTGAGCATGTAATGAAATGCAGTCTGAAGATGCTTATTCTTTTCGAACAGAATCTAGGATAAATATTTCAAAATTGGGCCTCTGAAACAAGTGAAATGAATCCCACTCCCTGTAACGTAACTTTTATAATATTACATATGTTTTCCAACTTTTAACTTACTAGATGTGTTTTGATTTACTAAATGTGTTATCCAAAAGTCAACTGTTAAACTGTGTAGGGAGGAAGATTATATTGATGCTTCTGCTTCTTCACACTTTGTCAACTGCCGATCAAGATGTTTTCTGGCCTCTCGTTTATTTATTTATTTTAAAAAATATCATTTTAACAAGTTTAAACTCATTTGTACCCCTTACTGCTTTCATGTATTCCATTACACATTTGTCAACTTCGTTTATGGATCATGACAAACCTTTGGAGATAAATGTGTTATCAAATTTGTGTTGCCTTTAATTGGTCTGGATTTTACAATGATCTATGGTGAATCACAGTTTAAAACTTTGAGATTGTTCAACTGTTATTAGGCCTGAGGAAATAATGAATTGTATAATTAAAAACAACAACCAAATTTAACCAAACCATACCAAACATTAAAAAAAAAACCACAAACAAACAAACAAACAAACAAAAAAACAAACAAACAAACAAAAAAAACACTTGAAATTACACAAAGGTAAGTGAAGAAGATTGTTACTGAAATAGGTACATACTATAGCTATGGGATATCTGTCTGATGTATCCACATTGCAGATATGACAGAACAATTAGCCATTTTTAAAAACAACCAAAGAGGCAAGACAAACTATTGTACATAGCAAAACATAACATTGGTTACAAGAAAATATTTTTTGGACTGGAATGATTAGAAGTGCACTAACACTAAGTGAGAAGCACTGAATAATATATTTGGTGTATATAATCCCCTTGTAGTCTAGCAACACTCAAGTCACTTCACAGCAAAGCAAGGAACCTTTAGTCAAGTGAGGGATAACAGCTCTCCTGAACACATTTTTAGTAGAGTGATTCTGAACAGAAGTAGAACTGCCATTTTCATGTTTCTAGAAGCTTCTTCATGGAAATTTTAGCTCTGACAAAGGGAAGCTCACCTCTCCTATTACTAGGATGTTCAGCAATATATCTGGGTTGCTTATAAAATAAGAGGAGCCATCTCCTGTTCAAGTGTCAATGTGTTAATCCAGGATATATTATTACTACATGCATGGACTTTCTTTGGACATTTCAAACAACTCTGTTCAAGACAAACCTGCCAGAAGAGGGGTTAGTTCTATATGGACTGATGGAAGCAATATATAAATATATGGTAGCAATATATAAATATATGATATTGAGGCCCATGTTTGGTTCTGAACACTCTGTTAGGCATTATAGACATAAATCTGTTACTTCAAAATGTGAGTGTGCCCTCTGCATAACAATCTTCTCTGAAGAGGGTGGATGGAATGGAAGAAACAAGTAGACTGAAAAAGCTCAGGAACATTTCAGTCCTGTATGCTAGGTAAGGCAGGGTCTTCTCTTCCTCTGTCTTCTTGTTATCTGGATGACTTACCCATAAAACAAGTTAGGTGTTTGTTTACAAGCCACGTCATATAGGATGGCAGAGACATGTAGCTGCGGACAGAACTCCTTTTTTAGCAGGCAAAGGTAATAGCTTCTGAAAGAGCAGAGAGAAACACAGGACCATATCACACGAACTACCAAATCCCAAAATCCATATATAAATTGCTATAGATCTCAGTTTAAGAACTAATTTAAAATATTTATTTATTTATTTATTTATTAAACATTGTAATGGGGTCTTGCAGGGAGACTGCATGGACAAGGAAAAAAAAATCCCGATGTGTTATATGTCTCAGATACTGACATCTACATTGTAGGTATCTGTAAACTCCAGTTTTAAAATTAGCTGAGACAAATATGATCTTGAGTATCATACTCTTCAGACAAAATACTACAGAGACAAACTTTACTAAAGTTAATTTATGTAGGAAGCTTTACATATGTAGAAATAGTAACATGATGGGGGGGAGGGGAGGAGGGGGAGATAAAAATAAAACAACACTTGGCAATATGAGAACAAGATCTCATTAAATAACAGGAGACTACAGTCCTGACTGAAACCTGTTGACAGTTCTTCCATTTAAAACAGCAGGTTTTTTGTTGTTGTTGTTTTGTTTTGTTTTGTTTTGTTTTCATCTGGCACTGTTCACCTATATTTATTTTGACAGAAACTGATATACTGAGAGTATGCACAAGACTGTAAAATAAAATCCAACATCCAGATAAGTAGTTGGAAGGGAAACAAAATTATATTGATCTTACTAAAAGAGGTTCAAAGGCAAAAAGCAAACTGCAAAAATATAAATGAAATAGGTCACCTTTCTAGGGAGTAAAACTGTAGTTGTCCAAAGAACAAGTAAATTAGAGTATTGCTAATACTACTGGTACCGTTTTTTTCAACACATGTGGGTAGGTTTACAATATATTCCTGTGAGAGAGCCAGGGCAGAGATAAAAAGTAAGGCAATGTGCAAAGGTAAAACCAATTGTTCATGAGGTGAATGCCTTGCTTTCCCTGACTCCCAGCAGTGCAGTTGAGGGTAAATGGAATCGGAATTTACTTTTCTAAATTGGGCAGAAGAAAATTTGTTTATTCTCTGAAAGGAATGATATACAATCCAGTATACAAGGTGGTTTTTTGTTTGTTTTTGTTTGGTTGGTTGGTTTGTTGGTTGGTTTAGGTTTGTTTTTTGTTTGTTTGTTTGTTTTTTTGTATGTGTGTGTTGTTTGTTTGTTGTTTTTTTTTTAGCTTTTAACTTTATACTATTTCAGGTCCCTCTGGGAAAGAGTATTTTCAAGCAATGCCTCAAGGAATAGATGTGAGGTTGTGAACCTCTGAAAAAAGTAATTATTTGCAAAGAGCTGTTACTGAAGATGGGCTAGGCTACCTTCAGTGGTCTTACCTCAGCAACAATGGTTACTGGCTGGCTATGAAGGATACTCTTCATCCTAAGAGTTCTGTGACAATCTTTTTTTTTTTTTTTTTTTAAAATGGCTTTATTATAATTCTCTTGAATCCATCTGAACCTTTACTATTAGCAGCAAGTAAGCAAGTGATTTCTCTGAAGTTATTGGAAATAAAGAAGCTAGCTCTCAAAAGAAGAGAGATTTCTTACTGAATTCCAGGACAGTGGTTTAGTTTGTTTCACTAGGAAAAAATGTTGATTTATTCAACAGTATGAGGAAAATGTTCATTTATAAAGGGTTTCTCAGATTTCCTAAAACTTTAGTTTAGATAGAAATTCTCATTAAAATATATATATATATTGTCACTAAATTTACAGTGACTGAAGTCTAATACATGTTTTCAAGAGAAATTAGAGTTGAATAAAAACTAACTTTAAGAATGAATTTAAATACTTGTACAGTATTTGAATTCTTATTCATATATGTAAATTGAGAGTAACTGTACTTGTATGAGGAACTATTCAGTGCCCAAAATGAGAAAGAGTTACAAGAGTGGGTCGTGAAAAGTGAGCTATATTCGTCAAATGAAATGTCAAGGTCCACTGTGCTGGTAAATTCTCCCAGTGAATTTGGATTCATGACTACCCTGATTACTTTCCAAAATCCTTCCTGGTCAACAGTATGCAGTTTAAGAGACATTACTATCACACACTGGCATGAAGGAATTGAATATTTTCAAAGTTGCATATTACTTAAAATAAATAAAAATATTTTCTTTGTCTTTTCCCGTGGTTAATAAAAATAAATTAGAAGTCACACTGAAAGAATTAACTGAATATTCCTCTCTAAAGTAATGGGCAAGAACATAGTAACACATAGTATCGTGTTTTTTTTTGTTTGTTTGTTTGTTTGTTTGTGGCTTTTTGTGGGGGGGAGGGGGCAGGGTTGGGAAATGACACTAAGAGCAAAAATAAATAAATAAATACGAAATTGATTGAAGGCAAGAAAGTCAGAATTTAGGCCAGAACTATCTACTAAGCTCTCTCCTTGGTGTAATATTCAATCAACAGCAATTTAATCTATGTTGGTAACATACATTTTTTTTGTTATGGACACTACTGTAGCATGAAATTGGAGGAGGACTTCCTCACAATTGAAAAGGCTTACAATACTTTTATAATGAAAAACAAAGTTTGTGCTGTCAGGAAGTTTTTTCTTTTTTATTATTATCTTGTCCATTCAGGGACAGAATAACACTATGTTGCTCTGCTATGTCTTCACTTCCATTACTTTCTTTTGTAAGGTTTGGGGTTAAGTGCAGGGTACAAATGTAACCATTAAAATTCAGCTTCTTGTGTGAAGGAGTAGATTTTTAGGTCATCCTAAGGCTAGACTTTTCCTAGCATCATGTTTCTCATAGGATACCTGCCACCTTTGCAGCCAGGTAATGATGTTCCAGGACTTTCTTTCTTTCTTTCTGTTCTTTCCTTTTTTAAACAGGAATGTCGTGAATCATTAGTGTTCTCAAGAAAATCTAGAAAATTAGCACTGAGTGTCTCAGGAAACAGAAGGCAACCACTTCTATAATTCCAAATGTTTATCTGTTTCTTTGCTATTTTTTACAGCCCGAAAGATGTGAAGATGACTAATGGTTTTGACATACTTAGGACTGACAAATGTGAATTCTGCATCTTACTGATTGAGGAAAAAGAGACTCTTTTAAAAAAGTTGAAGAGGTCACTACCTGTCTATCCCAGAAAGGACTTGAAAAAAGCTCATTTTTATTTTTTATTTTTTTATTTTTTTTTCTTCCTTCATCATTCACTATTGTACAGCACTTTGCTTCATTTCTGAATTTCATCTCTCCCAGATGGTTGTTAATTGATAGAAGATGGCTTTCACATTTAACATTATAGCTGAAATAATGGTCTGAAATTCAAAACTTAAATATTAAAAGTACACATTAGGCAGAACTATCCAAAAGGTTAGATAATGGAATAATTTGTCAGGGGAGAAATGGTTGAATCATTATTACTACTAGAATTCAAGAACAGTCTAGATAAAACAGATTATTAGGAGATTATAGTAAAGGGCAAGCACCAGCTGCCCTCTGTTTCTTTCTGTTTTCTAATTTAGTGTGGATAACATATTATGCATAACATGGATGATCAGAGATAGTCCATAATTCATAGCATGCTACATTGTGGTATTGAAAATATAAAAGAAAGGTGGCCAGAGCAACTGGCAGGCCAAGAAAAGAAGGAATATCTGTCTGTCTGTCTTTCTGTCTGTCTATATATCCATCTAATATGCATTACATATTATATATATTTAAAATTACAGCCCATTACCCTGAGTTTAAACCATGATGATATACAGCACAGCACAGGGCACCACTGCCCTCTCTAGTCTCTACTAATCACCCTACACATACAGTCAAACAATTTTATATTAAGTGCCTTTGTTCACTGCCACAACATCTGCATTCTAAACAAGTGCAGAGTGTGAGAGAGACAACTTTCAAAAATATACTGGGCTTTATGTACTTTTAATTAATTTGTTGATAGAAAATAATACCACGGAAATATTGAGAGGGATGGGAGGTTTAAAATATTGAAGGAGTTTTTACCACTTTATTTATGTAATTTATTTCAAATCTGGTCTCATAAGAAACAGAGTTCTCATTTTGTCAAGGAAAGCAACTAACTACTCTACAGTCTCATTTCAGCATATGACAGTGTAATTAACAACAAGCTTTCCAGAAAAGTTGAGCAGAATTTTACTGTAGTGTCTTTATAGTGACAAGCCTTCCTCCCCAGTTCCAACACTGTTCTAATAAAATGAATATGACATTTCAGGCCTCTTCATTTCTTTATGGATGCTACCAAGGTTATACATCGTAATTTAACATTCATTATTAGTGCTGATATTACAGTGCCTGATGAATTTGTATTAGCTTTTGATTGTGACAGATACTAGACCACTGCATCATGTTATGCAATAATATGTAACTAAGAACTGCCTCCAGCTTTTCCCAGTTAATAAAAGCCAGCTCAAATCCCTCTCATTTAACAGTAAATCCTGCCTATATCATAAAGCTAAATGTGTGGGTGGTGGTGGTGGTGGTGGAACATTGGGCAGGCAACAGCAGCAAGGGAGAAATGGTGCCTGCAGTGTGAGAAGGCAGACAGAAACCCTGCCCCAGCATGCAGGCAGACTGTTGATGAGGTGGTGCACATCTGGGAAAGCAAGTTTTTGGGAAAGAAACCTGTAACTGGCCAAACATTGTATGAGATTTTATGTCACCTGCAGAAAATTCATGAGAGCTTTATTAATGCTAAACACTCATTCTGATTCATGACTACATTACTGCAGCCTTGCACTGAGGCCACCCCATGCAATGGTAAATCACCAGTAGGATGAAGCTTGTCACTCTCTTGAATATCCCAGAGCATGGAGACTCTGTCCCGAGCCTTTTAACCTTTTATTATTGAACACATCTTGTTGTGTATTTTAGATAAACACCATTGCTACTGGTCATTAAACTGAGAGGTGCCTCTTAGGTTTTAAACCGGAATTAATTATATATCTTCTCTTCCAGGAGTTAACTGATATTTCTGCTAGATATTTCTTTCTTGAGAGGGACTACATGACTCAGCTTTAAGCTTTTGTTTTGTTTTGTTTCTGATAAAAGTAATCAGAACTTTTTAAAGCAGGAATTTTACATTAACTGGATTCTAAAGAAACCTACAATTTATACCCTTAGATCAAGTTTATTTATTAGAACTTATTTTGCATGTGCACAACTTTATTCAGGAATATATAAAAAAGTCTGCATATGCACATTGTTTTTACATTTGATGACTTATGTGGACAAAAAGAAAATATCATACACAAACAGCATCTGTGTGCTCAAATTGAGAATTTATCACTGCTTTCATTCAAGTTCTTCAGCACAAAAACAGCTTGCAAATGAAAAGATGACAGATCTGAATCCTCTTACAAACTGGCCTTTTTAAAATAAATAAATAAATAAATAAATAAATAAACAAACAAATAAACCTTTCAGAACTCAACCCTTCACATTACAAACTTTTGTAATTTATGCCCCACATAGAAAAATGACAAAATAATTTAAAAAAAAAAACAAATTTAAAGGGAAGGAAAAAAAAAAAAAAAAAAAAAAAGGAGATGAGATGCAATGTTTACATAGTCATGCATATGAATACAGTAGAATCTTTTCCACTTAGGATACTGTTGATCCATGTATTTGATGACCACTCATGACCGCTTTTCTTAGCATATAGCAGCCCAAGGTCTTTGTCTCTTAGCAAGTACAAAAATTTTTATACCTTATTTATCAACTGTTGTTTCCTGCCTTACCAAAATTTACCTAAAAATAGAGATTCACAAACCTCTCAGTTTCTTTTCTCTTCTGGTTTAAAAATACCCAGAATGCAACATAATAGAAATACAGAGGAATAATCTTAAGGTTATTATTATTATTATTTCTTCCTATATTTGGCTTTGTCTGTACTTTCCTGTGGAATATATGCCAATATCGCCCTGATTTGTCATATGAAATTTTCACTGATATTGGTGGGATTTCTCTGCGTTAGGTCAAGGAAATCATATGGCTTTAAGTTTATAAAGAGTTTCTGAAGGTCTCTGATTGTGTACAAGTCTTTCTCTTAGTCAAAAGGCAAAAGACAAAAATAATAAACCAACTGCATACCACAAGGCATTCTTCATTGTCCTCATATCACTACACATTTTAATATATATATTTGTGTAAGCAAATATCAATCACATGCATCAGCTAGAATACCATTACATCAATAAGTAACTGCTTTCTTAATTGTTCTTGCTACATTACATATGTTACTGTCATGTAAGTGTTACTCAGACAAAGACAATAAAAAAGGGGAATTAAACACCTTTTGTTGTCTTTACATATTTGGTACTGCAGCCCTTTTTAACTTTTGCAGTTGCAATTCACTTAAATTTTGTGTTTTGCAGCACAGTAATCTGACATTCTTTCATAATCAAATGTCAAATGTACTTTCTGTATCTTTTGTATAATTATACAGTTCTCATAGGTATTGGAAGAGAGTGTATAGTAGAGTGAGTATTAATTTGCTAAAAACAACATATTTAGAGCCCCTAAACTTTTCTAGATTCCCTTGACAGTAATAGACCTTTCAAAAATATTATCACTCAAGACTTACTGAAACTATTTATTTATTTATTTAATTTGATACCAAGAGGAACACACTTCTCTTATAGTTCTGATCTTGGAATACTTAGAGGACTTCTGAAGTACAATATGTAAAACAGAACTGTCACTGAAACATTAGATCCAGTACTTGGGTAATAGTATTTTATATATCATAACTTCTAGCACAATCCAAGAAGTTATATCATGTAATCTGTCATGGAAAGTTTACTGGAATATTCTCCCACTCTGAAGAATCCCAGGCTACCTGTCCTATGATAAGAGGTTTAACAAAAACCAGGAAGAAAGAACAAAACCATCCAGGACTATAATCATTCTATTCAGCCTACCAGATATTGCTTCCATGAAATGGCATCTTGCTGGTAATTGACTCTAGTACTTCCCTTTCAGCATATGAAAATACATTAACTTGCTTACATACTGTGATTCAAACCAATGTTTTTATTTACTCCTCACAGTTCATTCATGCTTCAGAATTTCACTCTGTGTAGCATGATGAAATAACTTAATGTTAGTATAAAAAGCACTGTCTACTTTCAAGTACTCTCATTACAATATTTTCTGCATTCAATAATCTACATCTTTCTTCATTGGAAAACAATTTTATAAAGCTGATTTTAATAACAGATAATGATGTGATGCTGAGATTTCTGGCCTGAGAAACATAGCTGTTATGAATTCTGGGTAAGAACAATCAGAAATTTGGGGCAGGAATTAAGCTAATAATTTGCATTTAGAGTTCTAATGAATGATATACTAAACCTGAATTATGTAATTAACCCTGGATAATAAATACTAATAGAAATTATTTTTTTTAACTCTTCAGTTTTCCAGAGTTTCCTGCCTTAGAACTAATGAGAAGCTCCAAAAGGAAATCTGTAATATTCCCTCCATATTAAATCTACATTTTTTCCATAATGAAAAACAACCTTGTGTGGAAAATCAAAATATGAGGTAAGGAGGATTGTACAGCAGGAGCTATGACCTCATTGGTATTATGGAGATGTGGAGGGACAGCTCCTATGATTAGGTTGTTGTAATGGAAGAATACAGGCTCTTTAGGAAGCACAGGTAGGGAAGATGAAGAGGGGGTGCTGCCCTCTATGTCAATGAGCATCTGGAGATCATGGTGCTCTTCTTGGGGATGAATGAGAAGCTGACAGGGAACTTACGGGTCAAGATTAAAGGGAGGATGGGGAGAGGTGACTTTATAGTAGGGTCTGCTGTATGCCACCTGATCAGGAAGATCGAGCAAATGAAGCCCTCTATAGGACAGATAGAAACAGCCTCATGTTCACAAGACCTAGCCCTCATGGGTGACTTCAACCACCCCAATATCTGTTGCAGGGACAGCACAGCAGGGCACAGGCAATCCAAGAGGTTTCTGGAATGCGTTGATGATGACTTCCTTCTCCATGTAATAGAGGAGCCAGTGAAGAGAGATGTTATGCTGGACCTCATACTCACAAAAAAAAAGAGGGGTTGGTGGTGAATGTGAAGCTCAAGGGCAGCCTTGGCTGCAGTGACCATGAAATGGTACAGTTTAAGATCCTGATGGCAACAAGGAGGGAACAGTGAGCTCTCTATTATGGACTTAGAGAACAGATTTTGGCCTCTTCAGGGATCTGATTTGTAGAGTACCATGGAGCAAAGCCCTGGATGGAAGAGGGGTCCAAGAAAGCTGGTTAATATTCAGAGATGACCTCCTCCAAGCTCAGAAGAGATGCATGCCAACAAACAAGAAGTCAGGCAAAAACACTAGGAGGCCTGCATGGTTGAATAAGGAGCTCCTGGATAAAACTGAAGCAGAAAAAGTAGTCTTAGGGTGGAAACATGAGCAGATATCCTGGGAGGAATAAAGAGATATCATCCGAGCAGCCAGTGATCAGGTTAGGAAAGCTAAAACCCTATTAGAATTAATTTTGTCCAGGGACATCAAGGACGACAAGAAAGGCTTCTAAAGGTACAACAGTGGTAAAAGGAGGACTAAGGAAATTGTGGGTCCTTTTGGGAAAGAAATTGAGACCTGGTTACCAGAGGTCACTGAATTACAGAATTATAAAATTATTTGTGTTGGTAGGGACCTTAAAGATCATCTAGGTTCACACACACACCCACCATGGACATGGATATCACTCACTAGATCTGGTTGTCCAGAGCCTCATCCAACCTGGTCTTGAACACTTCCAGGGATGGGACATCCACAGCCTCTCTGGGCAACCTGTTCCAGTGCCTCACCACCCTATAAATGAAGAATTTCCTCCTAACCTCTAATCTAAATCTCCTCTCTTTTAGTTTAAAACCATTCCCCTTTGTTCTGAATGGATATGGAGAAGACTGAGGTACTCAGTGATGTTTTTGCCTCATTCTGTAAGAGATCTAAATCTAGTCTAGTTTCTCAGGTGTTTATATTGGGAGTAGCACTGTTTACCATCTTTGTTGTCCACACAGAAGTAAAATTCTAGTGGAAGGCGTTGTTGCCCATGGCAGGGGGGCTGGAATTATATGATCTTTAAGGTCTCTTCCAATCCAAATCATTCTATGATTTTATGGACAGTAAGATTGACTGTACCCTCAGAAAGTTTTCTGATGACACCAAGCTGTGTGGTGTGGTTGATGCTCTGGAAGGAAGTGATCCGATCCAGAGGTACCTAGACATGCTTGAGAGGTGGGACTGTGTATGAGGTTCAAGACCAAGTGCAAGGTCCTGCATCTGGGCAGGGGAAATCCCAAGCATGAAAGAAAGGCTGTGTGGAGAATAGATGGAGAGCATCCCTGAGGGAAAGACTTGGGGGTGCTGGTTGACAAGAAGCTCAACATGAGCTGGCAATGTGTGCTTGGAGCCCAGAAAGGCAACTGTATCCTGTGCTGCATCAAAAGAAGTGTGGCCAGTAGGTTGAAGGAGCTGATGCTCCCTCTCTACTCTGCTCTTGTGAAACCCCATGTGGAGTACTGTGCTCTGGGACCCCCAATATAAGAAAGATATACACCTATTACAGCAAGTCCAGAGGAGGGCCACAAGGATGATCATAGGTCTGGAGAACCTCTCCTGTGAAGACAGGCTGAGGAAGTCGGGGTTGTTCAGCCTGGAGAATAGAAGGCTCTGGAGAGACTTTATAGCAGCCTTCCAGTACCTAAATGAAAACAGGAGAGGGACTCTCTCAGAGAGTGTAATGATAGGACAAAGGGGAATATTTTAAACAAAAAGATGATAGATTTAGGTTAGATATTTGGAAAAACATCTTTACTATGAGGGTGGTGAAGCACTGGAATAGGTTGCCCAGTTGCCCAGAAAAGTTTTGTATGCCCCATCCCTGGAAGTGTTGAAGGTTAGGTTGGATGGGGCTTTGAGCAATCTGGTCTAATGGGAGGTGTCCCTGCCCTTGGCAGATGAGTTGGAACTAGATGAACTTTATGTCCCTTCTAATCCAAACCATTCTATGATTCTATTAAAGGCAAATGTTCCTTTCTGGTAGATGATTATAAATTAAAAAACACAAAACCATATCACAACAAACTGAGAAGCTGAAGGAAAAAAAAAAAAAAAAAATCATGTATGATGTAGCTTTGTCATGAATTTTTAACAGACCTGTAAATTGGAAAATCAGCATTTGTTCAATGATAGTATGTGAAGGACATACAGCCCAGCACTGAATTTTTATCAGCCATTTTTCCACATGAAAAAAAAATAATAATAAAAAAAATCTTATCTTCTTATCTGTTATTATAAACATGTCAAGGAAAGAGAAAATATTTTAACATTTTTCTAAGCATATTATATATATCCTTTTCAAATTTATTTCCTTCTAGATTTTTTCCATTTGGTATTGCCAATATATGAATATATGAATTTAGCTGTGGCATGAAGGAAAAATAGATTAGCTCCTGTTTTCTGAACTATCCAAAACAAAAATTACAGTATAACATGTGTACTTCATACTTTAGTGCAAATCAGCTGTTACCTCAATTCACTAATTCTTAATGGACTTTATATCACTTTTATAAGGTTGTCTTCAGACTCATTTGGAAGCTATTATGAAAAAAGAATTAGGAGTCTGGACATTGCTCTAGAAACAGGACAGCAAAACTCACACGCTGTACAGAAGAAACTGATGTACTGTGAGCATGAAGGGGCAAATTACCTTCCATTCAGATCTGTGCAGAATTTCTCCCACTGGTGTTCAGGGCGCGACACATTAAGTAATAATCACAATACAGCTCTGCTTGATTGTTATCAAAAGCAAGTAAATACACTTTCTTGACCACTTTTCAGATTACTATAATTTTTATCAGAAGGCTTTGGAATTCAGACACAAAACTGTCTCCATTTAAATGTCTAGAATACAGTTTCTGCATGGACTGTGAGGTTTCTAGAGAAACCTAGACAGACAAGAGTGTTTACTCACATGAATAAGTCCACATGCCCCTATGTGAGAGCATACCTTTTCTAATGTCACATAGTTGATTTACACTGAGAAATAATAAATTTCAGCCAGTTCAATTCTTGCCTTTACTGATCTATTCTTTCCCTTCTTTAGATTTAAAAATTAAACTGCCACAGGACAGAACATGTGGGTTAGTCTCACAAGCAATTACAGTGTGGGTGGTGAATTACAGCAGCAATAATATCCTGGTCAGTTTTTTTCTGTTCCAGCATATGAACTTCTGTGGAGCATCTGGCCTATGTCTGTGAAAAGTTCTTATATTTAATTTTTGGACAGGGCTCATCACCTGGTTATGCAGTGAAACTGAAATCATAAATCTCCCTGTTCAACAACAAAGATTTGGTTGGGTGACTCTTAGATAGCAACATCTGCTTACACAGCAAATGAGATCTATGATCCAATAAAGACTCTTGTTCTGGGTATCTCAGGGTATCTATGTCATAGAACTCATAACTGGAATAAATAATGTTTCAAAAGTAGCATATGTAGAAGTCAGACTGGTCATCATGTGATGGTGATATATGTCACATGGTCTGCAAAACATATATGTTCTATTTTAACTCTGGCTACTTTTTTTTTTTTTTTTTTTTTTTTTTTAACTTCACAAGATATTTTACTGAGCTCTGGATTCTGTTTGTACGTCTATCCTGTATTTAAGGCCTATACTGTTTGCCACTAAAGACTGACACAGACCAGCTCACATAAAGCCATTCTAAAGGAATAAATGAGGTCACTAATACAAAGGATATGACATTGCCATATTGCCATATGACATATCTACAATATATGTGTAAGAATATAAAGCAAGTCAAAAGTGGTATTTTTCCCTGTAAAACTAATATATATATATATATATAAACCTGGTTCTTCTTCCTATTTTAAGTTTCCAACAAAATTCCCCAAATAAAATGTAACTAAGAATCGGAATACCACATATTAGGTGAATTTTAGTTTACATGGCTCTCATCCTCACATTGTGATCTTTCTGGTTAGAATAAAACCTCCTTGATGCATTTCTAGACTGAATGTGGCAGTCAGACCTGCAAGTCATGCTTCCTGGAAAATAATTTCTTGGAGATTGTGGCTTCTTAGAATAGAATAACAAATCAATGTCTCAGGATTCAAATTTCCACAAACTTCTTCTACATCATTTTAGAATAGAAATATTTTAAGCCAAACTATTTTAGATATTGAAAGAAAGTATTTGAAAACTGCACAAGAACAGAAAAATCAGTCATTTGATGAGAATCTAATTCTTCATCAAAATAAGTTTCAACAGAAAAAATTTACCAGCCTTATTAGAAAAACTTGCCTCTAACATAATTTTGTTAAAGATAAAATCAAAGAAAGCAACAATATTTTTAATACTTCTTATAAATAATTGCATATTACAGGTTGACATTTTTGTGTAAGCAATGTAATAATTAGAACAAAGAAATATACCATTTATTGATATGAACTTCAAGGAACATAGTTGACAATTTCACTTTGAGCAAAACTCAGAGAATATCCAATGATTTGAGTGAGTTAAAAAATAGCAATTGTTGTTCAAGAACCAGGCTAGTTATATTTTTATATTAATTTATTTTATTAAAAGTGTGTAATATTATCTCAAATGTTATCAAAAATTGGAACTCTAAGCCAGTTGACAAACCTGTCATCTGATAAACTACAAATGAAGATAGCTACAAAATTCATGAGGTTTCTATCCATCCATCTCTACAGTCATTCAAGGTCTCTCTGAATTGCAGCCTTGTTCTCTACTGTCTTGATTGATCATCTCGATTTGGTTTAATTATTCAAGCAACTAGTCCTAGGTAAAGAACCCAAGACTGACAACATGGAAGATCTTCACATGTATGAGTAACTGAAAGAAAGAAAATAAAAAGTAGGAATATCTTATCCCCATGCAGATATATGCTGAAGTCTTTGCACCTCAATATGCACATTACAGGACTGTAAATGGTGTTAAATATTTAAAAGGCAGCATTTGTTATTTATACTGAGTTAGCTGCAACAATGAAGATACTGCTCAGTTATAAGATTTTAAGAAAGAAAAGGACAAAATCCCAAGGAAAAAAAAAGTTTAATATTTACTATTGCTAGTTGTGAATGAATTATTTTATTTTACAAATCATTTATCAGATCTTCATATGAAGAGTAAGATCTGACTTGCTTTGTTTGGTGTTCAGATATTTTTCAGAATGACCATGGAAGTTCCTATTGATTTTAATGTCCTTTATTAGCTACTAGCACTATACAAGCCAGACTGATCTTTAATATGATCTGGTTTGAACAGTCTTTTGTTCACTGTCAAAAAAGCCACTGAGAGCATGTAATCAATGTTTTTTTTTTTAAAGTAATGTCCACACAATTATCATGAGATAGATTCTAATCCATCTAACTCAGTGATCTAATTTACACTTGAAGCCTGAAATTCTTCCTGAAATAAGAGACAATGCTCCTGATGTAGTTAGCTGAAAGCTGTTAAGTGTCCTTAAAACCCAGTCTGAGAAGATCAAGATCTATTTAAAATGGCATGATAGCAATTTTCTGTCATTTATTTATGCTTTACCCATAAAGCATGTCATACTTATATCTTTTATCATTAGTTATTAGTATGTTCATCCATTGCCTTTTAATGTATTGCCATTAAACTGTATGGCAAACTATGGGCAGGCAAAATGATATGGTCAGTGCCCTAGGGATGTAATGGTAATGGATGGATGGACAGTAATGATTCATTTACTGCAGTCACTGCTACTCCCAATCACTTTTGTGATGCAGTATTGGTTCCACAACAGATATCGGATGAGAGAGAGAGAGAGAGAGAGAGAGAGAGAAAAAACTATAAATCTACATAAATGAGAAGGAAATGCAGAGCAAATAGTTGTGGTTTCAAACATTCAATTTATTATTATTTTTTATGTTTTGAAATACATGCATAAAAATTAGAGGAACCACTAAATGGAAATTAACATTAGAAAAATGTTCAAGGTTGCTATAGACAGCTTTGAAAATAAATCATCTCTGTCTGCAATGCATTTACAGCACAACATCTCAAGACATAACAAAGTGAGGGTAAGCAAACAGACTTAGGTTATATTCTTTCTTTCCAGAAAAGGGATACATCTCACTGGAACTAGAAAAACTTCTCTATATAAAACAGGTATACTGAGAAAAAGTTATTTTGATAAACCTATCAGATCATCTGAGAGTGAGAATAATCTAACTGAACACAATATACTTAGTTGTATACTTCCAACTGCATCTGCATATACGTGCTCTTCTATGTAGGGTTCTTCTGAGAAGTCCATAGTGAAGTCCGTAGGTGTATCAGGTTCATTATGATTCTTCATAGATCTTTATTTGAATTCCCTTTTGGTTCTTATCTCTTATGTGCTGATAATGAATTACTTTTTGTTAACTTCAGTTAAGACAAAACAGCTTTTTCAATTGCTGGGAGAATAAACCGGTGATTTATTTATTTTTATTATTAATACTATATATATATTAGGGCATAGTGCAAAACCTAAGAGATAAATTTAAATATAATGAAGTAGGAATTTCAGAGAACTTAATGAGATGATTTTATTTAAATGCACATTTACAAAAGAACTTTCAAGTTGCTAGAATTTTGAACTTGATAAAAAGTAATTAGTGCCTTGACATAGTATATTTTTTTTCTCTGTTTAATATATTTTACTGGTGTAATGTCTGATCAGAAAGCTGCATTGCAACAAGATTCTGGAAAAATTACTAAGCAAAACCAGTTTAAGCAGAAGGTGTTTAAAAGGGCTTATATTTTTGATTGATAAAAGGATATAATGCTAAAAGAATAATAAGCAGTCTTTAGATAACATTACAAGAAGGTTTTTCAACTGTTTAATAAAAAGTTTCTTACAACATACATATAACATGAAATAGAATGCTATTTCTAACTTTATAGTTAGTTTCAATGCTTTTTACCTTTTTCCTAACAAATCTGATGATCATATATAAACACGGTGATTTTAGTGTAAGGATAGTGCAGTGAATCAGACCAAATAACTACATTCTTTACCATTCCATCATTTATGTTTATGTCCATCATTTATGACTCTTTTAAGTCATATCTACAGTTATGTACAAGTTAGATACTTCTCTGTCCGGCAGAATAAAGTTACACATTTAGCATTTTTCTGCAGTGAAACTCATTTCTGTCTCTCTTGTGTGAGTTTCTGCTGGACAGTTTGGGAATGCAGAAAGTTATACTTTACCCTGGAGTTCAATAGGATTTGAACAGATTTATGGATAAGTGGTATGCTCAGGCATAATACAGATAGAACACAACCCACAATACTCCCCCAAATCAAGGTCAGTATGTAATCTTTTCCTTTCCTCCCATCTCATATGAAAAAGAAACATCCCATAGTGTCCTCTAAAGCCCTGGAATTCTTCTGCTCCATTAAAGTCATCAGACAACCACCTCCCACATAATGCATGGGCTGAGCACAATTTATCTTGTGAGTGCAGCAAATTTAAGAGAAGAAGACAAGAAGAGGGAGTCCATACAAATCTATGTTTTTTTTGTTGTTGTTGTTCGTTTGTTTGTTTGTTTTGTTTTGTTGTTTGTTTTGGTTTGGTTTGGTTTGTTTGTTTGTTTGTTTGTTTTTAAGTAGAGCATCCACAGTAGACTGTATACTTCTTTCTGCCAAAAGAGAAATTAAAGGTTGTCTAGATTTCATTGTAATTAATAAGATTTGAATAGCTTATGAGAAGAACTGGTGTGCCAAACTGAAGTCTCAGTCTATGAGTCAGGAAAACACCTGGAAAGGTAGAGCAATAGTGTTTGGTTTTGTGAAATGATTAAACTAAGTTAGCTTAATTCAGAGCAGCAGGAGCAACAGATGTTGTTGCCTGAGTTTATTTTCTTTTGTTTCCAGATGGGGTTAGAGAAATAAACACTGGAACATAAAAAAGATCTGTAAAGATGTCTTTCTTGTCCTTCAGCATAGCGCAGCACTGCCTGCTACAGTACATACCATGTGATTTAAGATCTTGGACATTTGTTTGCCTCAAGGTAACATTGCCATGGAGTTCTTGTAAGGGATATTTTATAGTAAAGTCAAAGTAACCACACATTGGAAACATGCACACCACAGATCTCTGGGAAAAAAATAATAAAATAAAAAATAAAAAATAAATCTTTATGGACCACAGGGAATTTCTTGTTTCTTTGTTTGTTTTAATAAACTAGACAGTGCTACCCAAAGGGCCTTCGTGAACATCCTGATCACCATAATAAACATTACTGAGACATTCCAAGCAAATTCCTTACACTGCAGATGTAACAAAGTCTGGGTCCCATAGAAAGATAGGAAACACAAACGCATCGTGAAGTTATCATTTTGCAGTAAAAAATAGGGTTTCACACCAGTAGTCTGTTTCTCATTATGATGATGAGACTCACATACATATATTCAAATCACTATTCAGTATTTAACTGGTCCATCTAACCAAGAGCAGTGCTCAGATGTCCTGTGCCCTTTTTGACTAAAACCAAAAAACAAGTGCTTCCCCAAATACTAACAGTACAAAGCCAGGTGAAAAATAAAAACAAAACAAAACAAACAAACAAAAAAATCCACTACCAACCAACCAAACAAACAGAAAAAAAACAAGCAATCAAAACACAACAAAAAGCAAATCAAATATCCTTTATCCTCAGATTTCTCATCAGATCCATCTCCAGAGAGTAAAGCAATCTGAAGCTTCTTATAAAATCAAATTTTGTTGACTCTAAGAGTAATTTTTCCCCCAACACCTCAGTAAGCTATACACAGAGAACATTCTTAACCCTGGTCTACTCTCATGCTTCTCCACAAATAAATAAATAAATATGTATTTGTAGATGCTTCCTGGCTGAATATATATATATACAATACACATCTGTATGTATATAGTGTGTGTGTGTGTGTGTGTGCATAAACAGGTAGACAAATTGTTTTAGAAGTCTAGCTATCAGAAATTGGTTTTCAGATTATTTATTGAATACAGATACTTAATGTCCCTTTGGGGTTCTGACACCTTGGACACAGGTATATAATGTTCCTTTGTATTGCAATTCTGCCATGGGGTTGGCACGATAGTCAAGTCCTAGTGGTAATTTTGTCCATTTATCCCTACCCCATATTACAAAGGGAATGGAAGTAATGCCCAGAAAGGGTTCCAGGAGAAAGTTCCATGAAAGTTTTGTTGATTTAAAAACAACAGTAACAACAACAACAAATCCTGGAAAACCAATTATATGAATGCTACTGTGGGTCTTTCAGTGGAAGATTGATCAGGGTCTTGGCTACTTTCAGGTATTACCAAACCTGGTAGCTACCAGGCCATACAGCCATAATAATGTTACTTATACTTATTCTGTCTGTATTTTACCCCTGGAAAATCAGAGCTGCTGCTGCTGAGGGATATTTTAAGGTGTCTGGAGAAACCACTACTGATGCAGTCAGAACAGCTACTTTCACTAATGCAGTGAGTAGAGTTTTGTCTCTGCTCTCCCTTCATCTGTGTGGGACCAGCAAGGCCAGATTTCCCTGCCCTGCCTTATTGTCCCAGCTTCTTCTCTTCTCATAAGAACTCTGTTATTTGTGTACCTCTTTGTGGCAACAAAGCCCAAAATTAAATTTGATCTTGCCCTAATGAATGCTAAGAGCACTGGTTTGTTTTCCACGTGCTAACTCTGTTGTTTTCAAGTAGTCTAGAATCTTCCAGTGTTATATCCAAAGTCTGTTTAATTAAGTCATAAGATGTTGATTTCACATGACTGTTGATCACATTGACAGGAGTAAATAGGTCATTGGTCATCAGGGGCTCAATATATTGGAAGAGGTCTAAGAAAGTGATTATATAAAATCATGCAGAACCAATAATAATGAAAAATAAATTGTCCCACAACTCTGAATGCAAAGACATAAGTGGGAACAAAATGGAAAAACAGAACCATACATATTAATGAGACAGCACCATCTAATCAAAACCCATTGTCTTCTGCCAGCTCAATCAACAAATTATTATAGAGGATAATGTTACACTTAAGAACTCTAAATGTTTATAAACAACTTCAATTACTGTACTACGGTAACTTGTCTTCAAAAGCAATCAGGTTAAATATTTTAACAGAAGAACATGAGACCTTCTTATAAGATCAAAAAAATACATTGGGAAAGACATTTAGTTATGCTGAAGAAAAATGTTAAGTTTTAAATTAACGTATGTGCTTTTTTTCTGAATTTATCAATATGATAAATAAATGAATATCAAGTTGCCAATGTAGAAATATTGCACAGAATGCAGTAGTCTTCAAAATAAATAATAATAATAATAATAATAATAATAATAAAAAAGTAGTGTTCCCAGGAATCTTACTGACATTTCTGCAAACTATTATAAAGTCTCAGAAATTGAATAAATTTCTTTGAATTCAGTGAATCATGTACATGCCTACAGGACTTCTTACAAACCATCATATAAATGCTAGTGACATCCACCAGTATTATTTCGGGTTTGTTTATTCAACACTTTTAGATGTTTGTTCTGGGAAGTTGCCAAGTGCCATGCTTTTCTTTCTTCCACTGCCTTTTATTTTGAATGGATACAAGATTAAGTGATTATTTTCTTTTTTTAGTTAATTTTACTTAACCACTATCCTTTGTTGTCTTCTTATCTAAGATCACATTACATTGTAAGTTTTATGGTTATACACTACCTTTAGGATTTTTGATAGATTATCACCGAATCACAGAATGGTTGAGGTTTGAAGGGACATCTGAAGAGGTCCAAACCCCTGCCAAGCAGGATCACCTAGGGTACATTGCATGGGATGGTATTCAGGGAATTGAATATCTCCAGAGAAGGAGACTCCACAACCTCTCCAGGCAACATGCTCCAGTCCTCTGTCACCCTCACAGCAAAGAATTGCCCTCTCATATTAGCTGGAACTTCCTGTGCTTCAGTTTGTGCACGTTGCCTCTTGTTCTGTCACTGGACACAACTGAGAAGAGTCTGGTTCCATCCTCTAGACACCCTCCCTCAGATATTTATACACTCTAATGAGGTCTGCCCTCAGTCTTCTCTTTTCCAGTCTGAACAGTCCCAGCTCTCTCAGCCTGACCATGTACAACAGGTGTTCCAATCTCCTAATCAACTTAGTTATAATAGACCCCTAGTCATCTTAATCATCTTTGATCATGTGGACATTTACTCAACACCTGGCCTGATGGCTGCCTATGGGTCCCATCTGTCTCAAAGGGGGAAACAGATCCTAGTCCAGGAGCTGGCAGGGTTTATCGAGAGGGCTTTAGACTAGGCATAAAGGGGGACGGAGATAAAATGAGGCTCAATAGAAATGAGTCTGGGGGAAAAATGCTGGGGTTGGGAGTGAGGGAAATGGCAAAACTGAAGTGCATCTACACCAATGCACGCAGCAAGGGGAACAAACAGGAGGAGCTGGAAGCCATTGTGTGGCAGGCAAGCTATGACCTAGTCTCTATCACTGAAATGTGGTGGAACCACTCCCACGACTGGAGTGCTGCAATGGGTGGCTACAAGCACTTCAGAAGAGAAAAACAACTAAGGAAGGGTGGTGACGTGGCCCTCTATAATTAGAGAAGGTTTTGACGTTGTTGAACTGTTGTTGGACTGTTGTGACAGTCCAGGTGGAGCAGCAGGTCTCTGTTTCTTCTTGAATTAAGGGAGGAAGGGATGGGGGTGGGGGGAGGTGTTATGATCCTCATCCCAGACTTCCAGGTCAGGAGGCAGAGTACCCCAAGGATAAGTGGTCTGACTAGTAAAGACAGATGTAAAGAAGGCAGAGGAAACCAGGCTGAATTTGTGAGGATATTGGAATCAAATGCTAACTCTCAAGGGGGGCATTCTGAGCAGTGCATCTGCACCCACAGAAGTAATCTGTAATGCCAGTAAGATGTTACCAGGCTGTATTCTTTGCACTCCAAGCCTTATGTTTCACTCCCTTATGCCTTTATTGCTTTAAGAGACTTCACTGGCAGTGCCTAAAATGGATCATCTCCAGGCAGCCAATTTGAAATAATCCATTTTCACATCTACTGAAACTTCCCAGAAGGGTTTTCAGTCCATCACTTTCTTTTCTGAACTTCGTCTTAGATTCTGCATCCTTCTTGGAAGAAACTGAATTTATGTGATCTAGTCTTAATACCAAACCATGAAATATAGTCAAAACACTTAAGAATCAAAGACTGATTTTAACAAGGACAACGTGCCTATTAGGAGTGAAAATCTAGGTGAAAGATAAAGGAATGTATTCAAACCTAAAAGAGAATAAATAAATACATAAATAAATAAATGGTAAAATAACACATGTTGAATTTGAAATTGCACTCAATCTTATTCATATTTTTCTGTAACAATTTACCACTGAAAATGAAGTTTTGTAATTGTAATGTCAACAGATCTGTAATTCTAGAGATAAAATTGGTACTGCCATTATTTATCACATTTTATTTCATTTGAAAACAATTAAGTTTATTTTGTTATATAACCAAATTGCAATTTACAATATGTCTGTAAATTCTCAGAGGAAGGTAAATAAGGACTTGTAATATCATATCTAATCAGTAAAAGGTAAATAATGAAAATTGATACCTTGCTTGTTGCTTTTTTTCTTGAAAATATTTTGAAAATGCTGACATTATTACTTAACAAAGCATGAGATTTATGTGTTCAGAGGCTACCTGTATTTTCACCCTATTTTTCTACTTTCTTTTTCACAGCTGTCATAGGATGTTCTGTAACACTTCAAATTTTATGACACTGATTATATCTAAAAAGCTTGAGTAAATAATGTTCAAGTATATTGTAAGTTTGCGCACAGCTAAATGATGATCTTTAGAGAAATAGCAATGCTGCTTCATTTGCAAATTATGTAATTATACCAAGCTGTATTAGATCTAAAAAAGTTTGCATGTGATGTACAATATCTGAAGTTACTTAGCAAGTACAACTAGTGTTAGAACTGATACACAGTTCCTGTTGCTCAATGGCAAAGGAATTTCAAATATTAGCCTATCAACCTACCTCAGCATTATATGAGTGGGTAGCATATTTCTTATTGTCAGAAACACTGAGTCAAAAATACTACAGACTGGCTTAAAATCACATTTGTAGCTTAATTCATGTGCATCTAAAGAGAATGATTTGTCCTCAAAATTATATTTAGGAAGTATTAAAAAATATTTACAATGTATTTCATTCAAAATACTCCGTTATTTTCCCTGGAGGGAACAGATAATATCAAGCTATAGCAAATAAGCCTACACTACATAACATGAAGATAAACAAATACCTAAGAAATCTGGACAGGCAAGGTAATGTTCTCTCTTTTTTTCCCCATTTTAGCAATCACTCTGTAAAACTATCTACTCTGCTTCTGAGACAAAGAAACAGAATCTCAGCACTTAAGCTCTTAGACTCTCAGACTATTCCTGGAATATCCATCTTTTTGCATGTCTCATGGTTTTGAGTTTATTGGTGTTTGTACTAGGTCCAGTACTGACCTTATTTTGCAGTTTCATATCACTCTTGATAAGTAGAGTCTTCCTCTAAATCTGTTTAAAGATTGAAAAACATCTTATCCAAATGACAAATCCTTCCCCTCAGACTCCTAAACAGCTTAGGTGTACCCCAGAATTCCAGTAATGGTTTCAGTCTTCTGGTCTTCTAGTATGTTTTTTGTAGACATATGCTTAAGTCTTTCTAAACACATCATAGTTTTATTATATATAAATTTTTACATATATACCTTATTGAATAAAACAAACAAACAAAAAATGGAACACTGCTTGAAGAAGAGACTGATATTTTGAAGTTCATTACAATTTTTTCCCCTATCTTCTCTCTTGCTTGTTTTTCAAAAAATCATGGAATCATAGAATAAGTTAGGTTGGAAAATACCTCTAAAATTATCTAGTCCAAACTTCAATCTGGCACTGCCAAGTCCATCATTAAACCATGTCACTTCAACTATTTCTCTGGGCAACCTGTTCCAATTTCACAACTCTTTCAGGGAATAAACTTTTCCTAATATCCAACCTAAACTTCCGTGGTGCAACTTAAGGCCATTTCCTCTTGTCATATCACTTGGTGCCTGGAAGAAGAGACCCCTCTCCACCTCACTATAGCCTCCTTTAACGTAATTTTAAAGCACATTAATATCTCCCCTGAGCCTCCTTTTCTCTAGGCTAAACAACCTCAGCTCCCTCAGCAGCTCCTCATAAGGTTTATTCTCTACACTGTTCATCAGCCTTATTTTCCTTCTTTGGACACAAAAGCTTCATGATGGGTCATCTCTGTTAAGGATGTCAAAATACACTCTTTAAACTTCTAGGGACTTATGAAATCTAAACTAGCGTAAATAGTTGAAAATGTATGTGTACCGGAGCCCATATTTTAGTACTCTTAGGGCTTCTTTGCCAAGCAGCTATATCATCAGCTCTATTGGATGATCACTGACTTCTGTCACATGACTTATTCATTTTGAAAGGGCAATGTCTTTTCTTGACATAGTATTTTTCTTACTAGGAGTGTCCTAATCAACAAAGTTTAACTGCATTTGAAGAAGAAAATCTCTCTCTTTAATTAAAATTATTCAATGTGTGCTACCATGCCTTTAGGAAAAAACTAACATAAGAAACAAAAAAAGAAGATAAAAAGCTATACTTCCAGAATGGAATTGGCTGCTTTCAAGAACTATGTTATTGTGTTATAAACACATGCTAAATTCCTATGTTGTACAGATGACTTTTCCCAAATTGTCATAGATGCAAACAGCAAAGTATTTGTATAATCTGACTACATTCGGGGACAATATTTCAGAATTTTCTACTCCAGGTAACAGTGCCTCATGCAAGAAAGAGTATTTATTTACCTTGAGTGAAACATAAAGGAAATAGAACAAGTTGGCCTGCAGCAGACCCTCTTCTTCTGTCTCCAAACTGCTGTTCTGTGGTGGGAGGGCATCTTCTTCCTACAAAAGAGTGAAAGACATGATGATAAAGGCAGAGGGAAAAAAAAAAAAACAAACAAACAAACAAACAAACAAAAAAAAAAACCTGCCCTCATGAAAAATAAAACAAAGGCAGGTGTTACAGTAAATATTCCTGTACATCTAGTGGGAGGTATTTGAATTAGAAATAGCTGGCCCAAGGTGAAAATAGTTCTGTCTGTCCATGTTGCCCTAAACCAAAAGCTTCTGGCTATATGACAATTTCAGGGCTGACTTTTTTCCCTTAGGCATTATTTTTCAGCTGTAACCTCAGGTGCCAGGGTTTACCAGGAGGATACAAGTAATAAGACTTGTAAGGGTTGATTCCAGGGAGTACAAAAGAAAACTAAATTGGATGGGCTTTATGATAAGGCAGAGTTCAAGTTGTAGGACTAGGGTCATGGTTGGGATGTTGAAGACGAAAGGAAGGAGAGTGATATGAGAACACAGAAAGGAAGATGGTCTTTTAAGGCAGGCTTTTCAGCAGAAATAAGTAGAAAGCCTCAGAAATGAAACAGGTTGAATGAATATCTAGGAAATATAAGAGATGAAAGAGGAAATATATTATTATGCTAAAGGATTAGATTCATAAGTGAGAGACAAAACACTAGTTGTGTAGAAATAATGGTTAAAGTGATGTTGTCTACTACCATCCCTTGTCCCTTTCCAGAAACAAAACGTGCACAACTTCCACATGTATTTTCTCAAAAAAAAAAAGTTCTGGGATCTTTGTAGTTTTTGAGGAAACACACCTCAAGTTGCAAGATCCCAGAACTTTTATCTGGATTAAAATTCCGAAGAGCTCATGTACAGTGCAGTTGTACTTTCCTATTTTGCACTGAGACACAATCTGGTTTATATTTACAGATTATCCTGCATTTCTAAACACTAGGAATAATTCAGGAGAAAACAACAACAACAACAAACAAACAAAACACCTTTATTCTGGCAATTAAAAACGACAAAATCAAGAATAAGGTCCCAGGATAGAAAATAAAAAATAAATAATAATAATAATAAAAAAAAATAAAAAGAACTTTTTAAAGAGTAACTTGTCTGTAACTGAGCAGGGCTATCATCTCTCTGTTCAAAGTAGGTTTATTATTATTACTATTAATAGTAATAATAATTTTGCTTCTTTCTTCACTCAGGCTTTTACAATTGATTAGAGACACTGTTTGAATAATGGAAAACTTTAAGAAGTATGGCTGCAATGGCTAAAAGTTTTTCACTTTAAATACAAACAAAATCTTCAGTGTGGCTTCTTAGGACTGGTTAATTGAAAATAAAATGACCTTCTCTTTGGAGAGATATCACAACACTCAGTTTACTAAACTATTTTATGGATGGTGTCTCTTAGAATGTATACATTATCAACATATTTTACTAAAATTAATCACAATTCCATTGTTATTTCTTCAAAAAGATCACAGAGAACATAATGGATTAGCTGACATACTTGTTTCTTCTGCATTCCATTACCTTTTGTCATTTCAGGACATCTGACATCATATGAAGGAGCTCGCCCCTAAAGAGGGAAGGGGAGAAGGACATAAAAGAAAAAGACCTGTCCCAACGACCATATGAACAAACTGTGGTTAAGACACTCTCTATACAGCAAAAGACAGGAGGTCTAGGGTAGCCTAAAATATGGGATGCCCCATCATCTGCATGGTTTAATTTTTAGCTTGCTCCCTAGCTCTGTTCCACACCATTCCAACTGGCTTTCACGGAATGACATGGAATCACAGAAGGATTGAAAGGAACCTCTGAAGGTCATCTGGCCCAGCCAACCTAGAGAGAATTAGAAGACCTTCTAGTTCTAGAAGTAGAAATCTGTTAAAGGGAGAAGTAATCCTAAGAAGTGTGGATGCAAGTCAGTTTTAGTTGCTTAGTTTCAGAGATGAGTCCCTGATCATCTTTCATTTAGCCACATTGATAAAGTCGGCAGAAGACAGTGAGAGCGAGAAGAGAAACATATCAAAGATGTGGAACATATTAAAAGTACGGGGAGAGCACAAGAGGCAAACAAGAAGAAAGTCTTGACAGTAGTTTTGTTACCATAGCACTTTGAAGTCATTGTGCTAAGTGTGATAAAAATACAGAACAAGAAAAATAATACTGGCTTGCATAAAGCTTGCAATCCAGTTTATAAGATGAGAGGCTGAAAATGGATGCTGTCACACAGATAGGGAGGAAGAAAGTAAATTCTGAGATGATACTCCCTAATAGTCCAGAGAGACTAATTATTGGAAAGAAATAGAAAATACCAAATATTCCTTTGAAGACCTTAAAAGCAAAAATAGTTTAAAAAGAAAGAAAACAAGTGAAAAGTAAAGAAAGTAAACAAAACAAACAAACAAACCAAAACCATGAGAAAATAAGAGATTATATGCATCCTCAATTACATTTACAAAAACAGTTTCAAAATCAAGGATTATTTTCATCTTTATCTTAGGACTTCCTGGCTATATTCTGAGTGTTATTTGATGAAACTTTAATGATTAGTTCACTGACTGTAAATTACTGAAGTTACCAGTAGGTTACACTAAATATTTTCCTATTTTTTTCTCAATTTACTTGGTTGAAAGAGAATTAATTTAAAGGAACAATAAATGTGTTTGTATTTCCTAGAAAATTTGGACGTAATAATTCTTCTTATATGAGTTAAAATCTTCATGTTCCTGTTGGAAATAATTTACAGAATCACAGAATAGTTGAGGTTGGAAAGGACCTCTGAATATTAATCACCTGGTCCAAAACCCCTGCCAAGCAGGGTCACCTAGCGAACATTGCACAGGATCACATCCAGGGGGGTTTTGAATATCTTCAAAGAAGGAGACTCCACAACCTCTCTGGGCAACCTGTTCCAGTGCTCTGTCACCCTTACAATAAAGAAATATTTCCTCATATTCATCTGGAACTTCCTGTGTTTCAGTGCCTATTTCCTCTTGTCTTGTTACTGGACACCACTGAAAAGAGTCCAGCCCCATGCTCTTGACACCCTCCCTTCAGATATTTTTATATGTTGATCAGATCCCCTCTCAGTCTTCTCTTTTCCAAGCTAAACAAGCCCAGATACCTCAGACTGCCCAAGTATGAGAGATGATTCAGTCCCCTAATCATCATCAAATCTCACTGCTGGATTCGCTCCAGTAGCTCCATGTCCCTCTTGTACTGGGGAACCAAGAACTGGACACAATACTCTAGGTGAGACCTCACCAAGGCTGAGTAGAAGGAGAAGATCACCACCCTTGACCTGCTAGCAACACTACTTGGTTGGCACTACTAATTGCCTGCTGGCAATACTAATTGGTACGCATCAAGGGATAGATGACCGTCAGTTGCTCCTGTTGAGATTCCAGGGTGTCTTAACACATATTGAATATGCAGTCTTCAGAATGTCATTATAACAAAATAAATTATGAGGTCTCTTCTACTATGATCTCTGTTGCTTGTAAACTGTCCCTTTACTCTTTAAAGAAAGCTACATTGCTCTGATTTTTTCAGAATCTCACTTATAGGAAGAGTGGATGTTTCTATTTTCACACCTGGAGGGCCATAAGTACACCAGAAGAAGTATTATCTAAAAGCAGAATGCACTGCATTATTTCATAGAAGGATTCAAGGAAAGTGCTTAAAAGTGCTTGGCAAACAATCTCAACTTCTTTCTTTGATCACAAATATAAGCACTCATAAGTTTCATTCCAATATTGCCTTTATTCTAGCATCTGATTTGTAACAGTAGCCAACACAGACTTCAAATCCTGAGTATGACTGAGAAAAAAACAAAAAAACAAACAAAAAAAACCCACTTTCTACTTATACTTACAGTTGTTATACTCACAGGAAGTTTTGTTGTCCTCAAGTCTGGTCAATGTTATTTATCCAGTTAAACAAATTGTAAATAGAAGCATCTGTTTGGGGATTGGATTGTAGTCTCCTTTTGGAGAAAATACTCAGAGCTTTGTACTACCTACTGTCTCTAAATACTCATTGGGAGCAGGAGTCATGTGGTTATACCTATAGGTGACAATCCCATTTGAAATGCTCTGTTTTATTGAGGGGGGGTGGGGGGGGAGGGGGAGGAGGGGGAGGAGGAGGCTGACCTTGGCCAGCAGCCAGAGACCTACCCAGTCATACTCCTGAAAATGACAGGGGGAGGAAATGTAGATAAAAAGTTCATCTAGGGTCAATATAAGAACAGGGAGATCACACCTATTACCATCAAGGATAAAACAGACTTGGAAAAAAATAATAATTTAATGCCAATTTAAATAGTTTTACATAGTAAGAAAAAAAGACACACAAAAAAATAAAAAACACTGTTCACCACTGAGAAGTCAGGCTCCAGCTTCTTTAGTCTCCCTTATCACACATTAAACAAATCATTACATACCCCCTGAGTCTTCCAAATTGTTCAGTCTCTCCTCATATATCAGAATCTCCAGTGACTTCATTGTCTTTGTAGCTCTTTGCTGTCTTGCAAAGACATAGTATGTCATAGACATAGTTTGTCTGTCTGTCTTGTACCAGGGAACCCAGAACAGGACCCAGCACTCTAGATGTGTCTCATCAGGGATGTGTAGAGAGGAAGGATCATCTTCCTTGACCTGCTGGCAAAGCTCTTCCACATTCAGCACACAAAGCTGTTGGCCGTCTTTTCCCCAGTGGTGCATTGCTGGCTCATAGTCAGCTTCTTGTCCATCAGGACTCGCAGTTCCTTTCCTGAAAAGCTGCTTTCCAGCTTAGTTCCCAGCCTGTCCTGGTGTATGGAATCTCATCCCCAGGTGCAGGACTAGCATTTCCTTTTTTTGAACTTTCACAAGATTCTCATCTGTCCATTTTCTGTAGCTAAACAAGGTCTTTCTGAATGGCAGCACAGCTACTTGGTGTCTCAAACACTCCTCACAGTTTTCCATCAGTTGCAGAATCGCTGGGGGTGCACTCTGTTTTAAGCACTTCCTTTTCATGTCTGAGTTTAGCCAGGATCTTTTTGCTCATCCATGCAGGTCTGCTGATGCTGGTTTTGATCAATGGACCTGACTATTTTTCAGCTTGGAGGAGATGATCCCTGAATATTAACCAAGTCTCCTGGACCCTGTTGCTCCCCAAGATCATATGTGATGGGAGCCTTCCAAGCAGATCCTTGTTCATCTGAATTCCAGGGTTCATATCTTATCGTTTGCCTCAAATACACCTGCCATGATCCCAAACTCAATTATCTCATGGTCACTGCTCGCAAGTCTGCCTCCAGCCTTGATATCCTTCACCAGTTCTTCCCTATCTGTAAGCATGTGGTGTAGCAGAACATTTCCCCTTAGATCTTCAATCACTTTTGACATGAGATCTGGAAACCTACTGGATTGTTTGTGCGTTGCTTTACTCTTCTTCTAGCAGATAATGAGCAGCCAATATTACCTTACATTCCTAGTACAGGTTGGGTGTCAAACCTTTAGATATCTGCAGGTAGGCAAGAAACATTGTGTTGAAGTTAGACAATAGCCTTCTAGTACAGGATAACTTATAATTGCAGAATATCCATAGAACTGCTGACAGTCCTATGCTCTGATAAAGGAAAACATAATAAATAGAGACATTGTCCCTTCTCCTTTTCTGTCTTCTAGCCAACTTCTGTGGCAAGAAGGAAAAGAAATATCAGGAATCACCAGAATACTTTCTTTCTTTCTTTATTTTTAATTTCTAGTACCCAAATTCAGGAATCACTAAGGCTCGTCTCATTATCATGAGATGCAACTTCACATAACAGCTAACCTTAGTTCTACATTGATTTGGGAAAGACTATGGCCTACAAAAAAAGAAATAATAATAATAATAATAATAAAGTATATATTTTCTTTTCTACCTAAATTTGATTTAAAAACATTAAAAGTAATAGTAATAAAAAAATCTACACCAAACCTCTTTATTTCCAGGAAGGAAATTCTGAAATATGTGAACCTCTGAATCAATAAAAGCATCAGCCTGAAGTTAGAAAGCTGTAAGCTATTTATCCCTTGTACTCTTCTGCAAGGGGTCTGAGGGAAAGAGACTGTTTTAACATATTTCTATTCACTCCTGAAGCTGAACTGTATGCATAGTATTTGATTAAGTAATCATTATTAATCATTTATTTCATGACTCCGTTACAAAGAGAAAACACTGTCCTATACAACTACAAGAAATCCAACTCCAAATCTCAGAGTTACATTTAAAATGTGAGTCTGTTTCCCCTGGGCTGTAACTGTAGGGGTTAGACAGTACTTTGATGGAAATCAGATGACTTCTTTGTCTTTCTTCTTCTGCTGGCAGGCTGCTTACTAACAACACAATCCATAAGGATTTCTCAGTTTTGTAAATAATATCTACACCATACAAATCAGTTCCTTCCAGTTGTACCGTCAGTAGACAGGCAATGCCAATATCTATGAGTTCTGAAAATCTAGTCCAGATTTTATTTTTATTTTTTAAAGGGGGGGTGGAGAGGTGGGGACTTGAGGGAAGAAAAAGTAGTACCGATGATTCATGGTTGGTTGTGGTCTAAAGGGTAAAGGCAGAAAGAAGCCTGAGGTTATCATTGTTTTATTCCAGCTTTAGTCACTGCTGTCTATCAACAGCTAAGTACAGTTGGGCTAGTATTTCTATGTGCTTTGACTATAACTCAGTGACTGCAAATTGCAGTGAATAATAGGTCTTTCTCTTCCCCACCAGTAAACACTGAAATCTAATTTTAAGGAATTTCAGTGTTATCCAGCCCCATACACAACAAGAATTGATGATTTTCTTTTTCACCTGTTTCTTTTCTTTATAACAAATTGATCTGATAAACAAGAAAATTAACTGTCTGGAGAAGCTATACTAAACTCCATTAAAAAAAAAATAAAATAAATAGGATAAATACTTATTTAGATTAGCTCTCAGAGGAGCTGAACAGAGCTTGCAACTCTTTAAGGATGTTTTCCTTAGAGCACAAGAACTCTCCATTCCCTGAGTAAGAAAGCGAACAGAGAGCGCAAAAAACCCGGATAGCTGAGCAAGGACATGTTGGTCAAACTGAGGCACAAAAGGGAAATGCACAGACAGTGGAAGCAGAGATATTTGGCCTGGGAAGGGTACAGGGATGCTTCTGGATGTGCAGGGATGGGATCAGTCAAGCCAAAGCACAGATGGAACTGAGCTTGGCAAGGGATGCTAAGAATGACTAGAAGGGATTCTATAGGTGCATTGTCCAGAAAAGAAAGGCCAAGGGGAGTGTGCCCCCTCTGGTAGACGAGAAGGAAGAACTGTTAGCAGCACACATGGAGAAGAAGGCTGAGGTACTCAACAACTTCTTTGCCTCCTCAGTCTTCACTGCCAGTCAGGCTTACCATGTCTTTCATTTCCCTGAACACGTATATGAGGACTGGAAGAACAAAGTCCCCCCCACTGTAAGTGAAGAGCAGGTTTGAGACATCCTGATGAAACTAAACAAGTCTATGGGTCCTGATGACATGCATCCCAGAGTCCTGAAGGAATTGGCTGATGCAGTTGCCAAGACTCTCTTCATCATATCTGAAAAATCATGGCAGTCAGGTGAAGTCCCTGGTGACTGGAAAAAGGAGAACATCACTCCCATTTTTAAAAAGCATAGAAAGGAGGACCCAGGGAACTACAGACTGGTGAGTCTCACCTCTATGCCTGGAAAGATCATGAAAAAGATCCTCCTGGAAGCAATATCAAAGCACATGCAATTCAAAGAGATGATTTGAGACAGACAGCACATTTTCACCCAGGGAAAATCATGTCTGACCTATCTAGTGGCCTTCCATGATGGAGTGACTGCAAAAGTTGACAAGGGAAGACAGACTGATGTAATCTACCTGGACTTCTACAAGGCCTTTGACAGGATCCCAAATGACATCTTGATCTCTGAATTGGAGAGATATAGACGTGATGGGTAGACCATTCAGTGGATAAGGAATTGGCTTGAAGGTTGCACCTAGAGAGTGGTGGTCAATGACTCTATGTCCAGGTAGAGGCCAGTGATGAGCAGTGCCCTCAGGGGTCTGTCCTGGGACTGGTGGTGTTTAATATCTTTATCAATGACATTGACAATGGGATCAAATGCACCTTCAGCAAGTTTGACAGCAAGCTGAGTGATACAGTCGATACAACAGAAGGCAGAGATGCCATCCAAAGGAACCTGGACAAGCTTGTCAATTGGGTTCACATAAATCTAATGAAGTTCACCAAGGCTGTGTAAGGTGTTGCACTTGTGTCAGGGCAATCCCAGACATAAGGACAGACTGAGAGGAGAACTCATTGAGAGCAGCCCTGCAGAGAAGGACTTGGGAGTTCTGGTGGACAAAAAGCTTGACATGAGCCAGCAATGTGTGATTGCAGCCCAGAAGGTGAACTACATCCTGGGCTGCATCCACAGGGGAACGGCCAGCAGGTCAATGCAGGTGACTGTCCCACTCTACTCTGTCCTTGTGAGACTCCACTTGGAGTACTGCATCTATGTGTGGGGCCCCCAGCATAAGAAATATGTTTATCCTTTAGAATGGGTCCAGAGGAGGGCCACAAAGACGATCAAGGGGCTGGAGCACCTCTCCTGAGATGATAGGCTGAGAGAGCTGTGGATGTTCAGCCTACAAAAGAGAAGACTCTGGGATGACCTCATTGCACCTTTTCAGTACTTAAAGGGGTCTTATAAAAAAGATGGAGAACAACTTTTTGCTCAGTCAAATAATGACAGGATGAGGGGGAAAGGTTTTAAACTAAATGAGGAAAAGAGGGGAGATTTAGATTAGAGATTAGAAGGAAATTTTTCACTCCGAGGGTGGTGAGGCACTGGAACAGTTTGCCCAGAAGGATCTGCTACAGCACTTAGATGTATGCAAGTTCAGTGGGGCCAAATGGGATCCACCCAAGGGTACTGAGAGAACTGGTGGAAGAACTTGCCAAGCCACTTTCCGTCATATATCAGCAGTCCTATCAGGGGAGGTCCCAGTAGGCTGGCGGCTAGCAAACATGATGCCCATCTACAAGAAGGGCCGGAGGGTAGACTTAGGAAACTATAAGCCTGTTAGTTTGACCTCAGTACCAGTGAAGCTCATGGAGCAGATTATCTTGAGTGTCATCACACTTTACTTGCAGGGCAACCAGGTAATCAGGCCCAGTCAGCATGAGTTTATGAAGGGCAGGTCCTGCTTGACTAACCTGATCTCCTTCTATGACAAAGTGACGCGCTTGGTGGATGAGGGAAAGGCTGTGGATGTAGATGTGGTCTGCCTTGACTTCAGTAAGGCTTTTGACACCTTTTCCCACAGCATTCTCCTCAAGAAACTGGCTGCTCTTGGCTTAGACTGGTGTAAGTTTCATTGGGTTAGAAACTGGTTGGGTAGCTGGCCCCAGAGAGTTGTGGTGAATGGAGTCAAATCCAGTTGGAGGCCAGTCACTAGTGGACTCCCCCAGAGCCCCCACTAGGGCCAGTTGTCTTTAATATCTTTATTGATCTGGATGAGGGGATCGAGTGCACCCTCAGTAAGCTTACAGATGACACCAAGTTAGGTGCGTGTGTCAATCTGCTCGAGGGTAGGAAGGCTCTGCAGGAAGATCTGGATAGGCTGGACTGATGGGCTGAGGTCAACTGCATGAAGTTCAACAACGCCAAGTGCCGGGTCCTGCACCTGGGGCACAACAACCCCAAGCAGAGCTACAGGCTGGGAGATGAGGGGTTAGAAAGCTGCCTGGCAGAGAATGACCTGAGAGTATTGGTTGATAGTCGTCTGAATATGAGCCAGCAGTGTGCTCAGGCGGCCAAAAAGGCCAACAGCATCCTGGCTTGCATAAGAAACAGCATGGCCAGCAGGGCTAGGGAAGTTCCCCTTTACTCGGCTCTGGTGAGGCCACACCTCAAGTACCGTGTTCAGTTTTGGGCCCCTCACTACAAGAAGGATATCGAGGTGCTCGAGTGAGTCCAGAGAAGGGCAATGAAGATTGTGAGGGGTGTGGAGAACAAGTCTTACGAGGAGCAGCTGAGGGAGCCGGGATTGTTCAGTCTGGGAAAGAGGAGGCTCAGGGAAGACCTTATCACACTCTACAGGTACCTTAAAGGAGGCTGTAGTGAGGTGGGGATTGGTCTATTCTCTCACGCGCCTGGTGACAGGACAAGGGAGAATGGGCTAAAGTTGCACCAGGGGAGGTTTAGGTTGCATATTAGGAAAAACTTCTTTACTGAAAGGGTTGTTAGGCATTGGAATAGGCTGCCCAGGGAAGTGGTTGAGTCATCATCCCTGGAGGTCTTTAAAAGATGTTTAGATGTAGAGCTTAGTGATATGGCTTAGTGGAGGACTTGTTAGTGTTAGGTCAGAGTTTGGACTCTGTGATCTTGGAGGTCTCTTCCAACCTAGATGATTCTGTGATTCTGTTGTGGATGCCCCACCCCTGGAGGTATTCAAGAGCAGGTTGGAAGAGGCCCCAGGCAGCCTGATCTAGTGGATGGCATCCCTGTCCATGGCAGGGGAGTTGGAACTAAATGATTTTTAAACCTTCCAACCCAAGTCATTTTATGATTCTATGATATGATTAGATGAGAAAACCATTTGGGCCAAAACTTAACTGTAATTCATAGTGACTAATCATACACTACAGTGTTCATAAAGACATGCAATATACTTCTAAACACAGATGAGAAAAGGTGTCAATACAAGCTTAGCATGAAATAAAAAAGGGACTTACAAACTTGTAAATAATGTGATTATCCTTTTAATTATGTAATCTCTCCTGAAATCTTTACTGAATTAACAAGGGTATGCTGACATTTTCTCCAAACAATCAAGGAAAAAAAATAGCAACTGTAACCAAAAAGAAAGCTTATCAGTGACTTAGGTGACAATTTCACACCTGGAAAAACAAACATCATCAAGAGTTAATATTTCAAGAACAGCATATATACTGTAAATATTCTATGTATAAGTAAAACTAAGATACACTTGTGTCCTGGTTTCAGTTAGGATAGAGTTAATTTTCCTCCCAGTAGCTGGTAGGGTGCTATGTTTTGGATTAGGATGAGAAGAGTGCTGATAACATGCTGATTTTTTAATTGCTGCAGAGCAGTGCTTACACCAAGCCAAGGACTTTTCAGCTTCTCGCTCTGTCCTGCCAGCGGGCAGGCTGGGGGTGCAGCAGGAGCTGGGAGGGGACAGACCCAGGACAGCTGACCCAAACTGGCCAAAGGGGTATTCCATACCATCTGACATCATGCTCAACAATATATAGGGGTGGCTAGCCGGGGTGGGGGGGCGGCTGCTCGGTGATGGGCTGGGCATCGGTCAGCGGGTGGTGAGCAATTGCATTGTGCATCACTTGTTTTGTACATATTATTATTATTATTTTATTTTCTGTCCCTAATAAACTGTCTCTATCTCAACCCACAGGCTTCAGTTTTTCTCGTTTCTCTCCCCCATCCCAGAGAGGGAGGGGGGAGGGTGAACGAATGGCTGTGTAGTGTTTAGCTGCCGGCCAGGTTAAACCACAACAACTTGAAAAAAATAGTGTGTTAGAAGTTTCAAAGCCTCAATACAGAACCGTTTATGCATTGTCAAAGAACAGAGTTTTCAAGACTGAATTAAGCTATTGATAGACCACAAAAGACATGATATTCCTGAAAAAAGTAAAAAATGCAACACTCCTAGATGTTTATTGAGGAGTAAAATATTTCCTTTTTCACAAAAGGTGTTTTATATATTGAAGAGTCATGCTGTATTGCTCTTCGCTCTCATAGATTATTGGGACCAGATCATCTCGTCCAACCATCCACCTACTACCAATGTCACCTACTAAACCATGTCCCTAAGCACCAGGTACAAACTTTCCCTAAATACCCACAGTGACAACCCAGTCCAATGCCTGACTACTCTTTCTGAGAAGAAATGTCTCTTAATTTCCAACCTAAACCTCCCCTGGTGCAACTTTAGCCCATTCCTTCTAGTCCTGTCACTAGTTACCTGTGATAAGAGGCTGACCCTCAGCTCCCCACATCTTCCTTTCATGTAGTTGTAGAGCAATAAGGTCTTCCCTGAGCCTCCTCTTCTCCAGACTAAACAACCCCAGTTCCCTCAGCCACTCCTCATAGGACTTGTGTTCCAGGCCATTCCCAGCTTTGTAGCCCTTCTCTGGACACCTTCCAGGGCCTCAATGTCCTTCTTGCACTGAGGGACCCAAAAGTGAACACAGTACTCAAGGTGCAGCCTCAGCAGAGCAGAGTACAGGGGGATGATCACCTCGCTGGTCCTGCTGGCTACACTATTCCTGATACAAGCCATAACTCTGCTGATCTTCTTGATCACCTGGGCACACTCGTATTCAGGCAAGCATGAATAAGCACCCCCAAATCCTTTTCCTCTGCACAGCTTTTGAGCCACTTTGTCCCAAGCCTGTAGCATTGAATGGGGTTGTTGTGGTCAAAGTACAGGACCTGGCACTTAGCCATGTTGAACCTCCCCCCATTGGCCTCTGCCCATCAACCCATCCTGTCCGGGTCCCTCTGCAGGGTCTTCCTACCCTCCAGCAGATGAGCACTTTCCCCCAACTTGGTGTTGTCTGCACACTTACTGAAGTAATTTGTAATCACAGAATTATTCAGTGGTTGAAGTTGAAAGGGACCACTTTCATCTGGAAATGATCTAGTTTAACCTCCACTGCTCAGAGCAGGGCCATCAAGATCAGATTGCTCATGACAGTTTCCAGTCTGTTTTTGAATATTTTCAGGGATGGAGACTCCACCGTCTCCTTGGTCAACCTTTGCTATTATTGGGGAACCCACAATTTTACTCACCACTCCAAATGTGTCTCACCACTGCTGAAGAGAGGGGATGGATCACCTTCCTTTACCTGTTGGCAGGTCCTCCTAATGCAGCCCAGGATGTTGTTAGACTTCTTTGACCCCAGGGTACATTGCTGTTTTTTGCTCTACTTGTTGCTCATCTGGACCCCCAGGTCCTTTTCTGCAACGCTGCTTTCCAGATGGGTGGTCTCTAGCTTATGTTAGTGCCTAGGGTTTTTCCTCCCAGGTTCAGGACTTTGCACGTCTCTTTATTCAGCTCAATGATATTCCTGCCAACCCACTTCAATTCATCAAGACTTCTCTTATAGAAATTAGGGGAAAACTACTACTACTAGTGAGTGATCATTCTGCAATATTCATGGGAGTATATTTAAGATGACAGGCATCGTCTTCCTCAGCTGTCTGTCTCTTTCTGTTCACTGAAGTAGGGGATTTATTGTAGAGCAATATCTAAAATAAGTGAGGTGAATTACACTGTTAAGGTGCCTATTCATATCCACAATAAAGGGACTATAAATGGAACCTGTGAAACAAGTTCAGATGTAGGCATTATACTGCATTACCATTTGCCAGGCACTACCTTTGTTGAGATGAATCCTACCACATGTGACTTTCTAGTGGGATGTAATCAAAGAATACCTCTGGGGCATCATCCAACATCCTTTAGACAAGACAACAGTCATGAGATTCAGTGTGTCAAGGAGCTTAAGGAGTGGTGCTGCTCCATGAGGGGGAATGATCCAGGAGACCAGGGTGACTCCCCAGAGGTAGTACTCCCAAAATGTCATGCAGTTCCACAGGGTCTGATAATAGCGGGTAGAAAAAAAGTTGTTGATAGAAGGGTGCATTGACAGATCCAGTGGCTCCATCAGGAGTGAAAGGAGACAGGGCCAAAGGCAAGATAAAGGACAAGGCTGTAGTATACATTGAAAGCATGCATTCAGGAGATAAGCTGAGGCCCTTCCAAGAGGCACAGCTTGAGATGGATATACCTACACCATACCTCATATAGGAAATGAAGTCCCTGTCCTGAGCTGAAATGGAGATCCTGGGTACAAGGGCACTTAGTGACAGTCAGGGTCCCAGACAAGGCTGCTCAGGATCATTATGGCCTGACACTGGCAATAAATAAATAAATAAATCTAATAATAATAATAATAACGTCCTCAAATGTTTCAGACTCTTTGGAAAGGAAAATGCAAAATTAATATGAGTTCATAATTGTAATAGTGTGGGGCCAAAAATATACTTCTCATACTATTAATCTATTCTATACACTTCTCATTCTCTTAATCTAATCTATTTTTTTCCTGACTCCAAATACAAATCTGGATTAATTTTCTTCTTAACTCTGTGTACTGTGTCTGGCTGGAATGGAGTTAACTTTCCCTGCAGTAGCCCATACAGTGCTGTGCTCTGAACTGGTAGCCAGAACAGCACCAGTGTATAATCTCTTGCTGAGCAGTGTTGGCACAGCATCAAGACTCTTCAACCCCCCTCAGAGCCAGTGTACCAGAGGTGGGCAAGAGTTGGGTAGCTGATCACCAGGGCAGCTGACCTAGACCAGCCAAAGGGATATTCCATACCATATGATGTCACACTCAACAATAAAAAATGGGAAAGAGGAAGGAGAGGGGCAGCTCTTGTTATGAAGGTGTTTGTCCTTCCAGGCAACAGCTATGCATATTGAGGCCCTGCTTCCCAGGATGCAGATGAACATTACTCATTGATGGGAAGTAAATAATATTTTTTTTCCTTCCCTTCGTGCTTCTGTGAAGCCATTGCTTGTTTGTTGTTGTTGCTGTTGTTGTTGTTTTCCTCTTCTTTTTCCCTTTAATTAAGTTATCCTTATCTCAACTCATGTGCCTTTTTTTTTTTTTTTTTTTTTTTCTCCTTTCCAGCATACTTTCTTCTATAACTCTTCTTCTGAGGATGGGAAGTGAGAGAGTGGTTATGGTAGAGTTTAGCTGCCCAGCAGGGTAAAACCACCACAGTCTGAAATCCATTTCCATAACTTACCTAAGTGGAGATAGAAAAAGATAGAATCCAAATTATCAGATAATTTTTCTTCTGACAGTTTTAATTAACTAATACAAATATTCTAATTTTTTGCACTTTTAATAATGTGACCTTCAACTGTTCCTCAGGGAAAAACAAACACGGTAGATACAGACATTTATTCTGTAATGACAGTCACTAGCGAAACGTTTCCTGCTCTGGATGTACATGATTTGTATTTCCAAAACAAGCATATAATGTTTTTATTTGGAAAAGTTTTGTGCACAGCATATTATTTACGCATTATGGCTAACCAAATAAAAGTATTTGACATTTATAGTTCTGTTGCATTACAAGGGGGAAAAATAAGGGAGTAGACTGTGCTTCATATTTACTAATGATAATAAACAATATTTTGCTCTTACATGTTATTTTTCATTCCTAAAATGTCAAAACTCTTTAAAAAAGTTTAAATTCTTGATTTATAGATGGCAATCCATGCATATCTGAGGCAGAAAGACAGAATCATGCAAAGTCACACAAATGATTACAGCAAATGTGACTTTATTATGTCAGTTCTGTGAGATTAACAAGTATAGTTAGTTCAGGAACATGGTTGAACCACTGTTCTCTTTAGTAAGAACTGAATAAAAAATAGTTCCTGTACTAACCTCTGCCACATCCTAGTTGGAATACAACCTTACAGTAGGAAAACAACAGAAACTTGGTATGTTTCTTCGGTAGCAGGTGTTCTGAGTCCTCAAAAGTGCAGCTACTAGCTATAGTACAGTTTCAAAGTATATTATTGGCTACAGCATGGCTTATAGGTTTCATGTTTGTTTTACTAAAAGGAAAGCTTGGAATAAAGCAATTTTCACATTCCTGTTTTATGGTCTCTTAATGGGAAGCATTAAAGGGAATCAAGTTAAGTTAATATAACATTTATATTTTCTTTCTTGTTTAACAATTTTTAGAATAAGGCAACCACACTGAGAGCCTCTTGGGAAGGAAGGAAACTGATGAGAATGAAGATGAGTTATTCCTTTGTTTTTTGTCCGTACAGTAGTACAGATCCAATGAAAAGAAAGTTGTCAGCCAACAACTATTAAATATTAGACAATGTAAAATAAAAGATAAAATTGAATAGAATAGTCCAGTTGGAAGGGACCTACAATGACCATCCAATTTTATTACAGGGCTAACTAAATTTAAAGCATATTATTAAGGCCGTTATCCAAATATCTCTTGAACACTGACAGGTATGGGGCATCAATCACCTCAGTAGGAAGCCTGTTCCACCCTCATTGTAAAGTAATTTTTCCTGATATACAGTATGAACCTCCCCTGATGCAGCTTTTTGCCATTCCTATGTGTCCTATCATTGGTTACCAAGCAGAAGAGATCAACACCTCCTACTTCCCATTCCTCTCCACTTCCTCTCCTCAGGTATTTGTAGAGTACAATCAGGTCACCTTTTAGCCTTCTTTCCTCCAGACTAGACAATCCAATTGTCCTCACTCTCTCCTCATACGACCTTCCCTCCAGCCATTGTACCAGCTTTGTTGCCCTCCTCTGGGTGTTTTCAAGGACCTTAATATCACCAAATCACAGAATTGTAGGTGTTGGAAGGGACCTCAAGAGATCAAGAGTCCAACCCCCCTGCCAAAGCAGGTTCCCTAGAGCAGGTTCCCCAGGTAGGCATCCAGATGGGCCTTGAATATCTCCAGAGAAGGAGACTCAACAACCTCCCTGGGCAGCCTGATCCAGTGCTCCGTCCTCCTTACTGTGAAGAAGTTCTTTTGCATATTGGTGTGGAACTTCCTATGTTCTATTTTTTGACCATTGTCCCTTGTCCTATCCCCACGAACCACTGAAAAGAAGTTGGCCAAATCTCACTGTCTCCCACACTTAAGATGTTTGTAAACATTGATAAGATCCCCTCTCAGTCTTCTCTTCTCAAGGCTGAACAGGCCCAGGTCTCTCAGTCTTTCTTCATAGGGAAGATGCTCCAGGCCCTGTATCATCTTTGTTGCCCTCCGCTGGACTCTTTCCAGAAGATCCCCATCTTTCTTGTACTGGGGAGCCCAGAACTGGACACAGTACTCCAGGTGAGGCCTGACCACGGCAGAGTAGTGGGTGAGGATCACCTCCCTTGACTTGTTGGCCACGCTCCTTTTAATGTACGCCAGGATCCCATTGCCTTCTTGGCCACCAGGGCACACTGCTGGCTCATGGTCAACTTGTTGTCCACCAGGACCCCCAGGTACTTCTCTGCAGAGCTCCTCTCTAGCAGGTCATCCCCCAGCCTGTACTGATACGTGTGGTTGTTCCTTCCCACGTGTACAGGACTCTACACGTGCTCTTGTTAAACATCATCTGGTTACTTCCTGCACAGCTCTCCAGCCTGTCCAGGTCTTGCTGAATGGCAGCACAGCTTCTGGTGTGTCAGCCACTCCTCCCAGCTTTGTATCAAAGGCATATTTACTGAGGGTGGCTGATAATACAAAGCTGGATTAATATCCTTTATGTTGCAGAGACCAGAACTGCATACAATAGTCAAGGTGAGGCTGCACCAGTGCTAAATATAGTGAGAGAAACACCTCTTTTTGCTGGTTGTCTATGCTGTGTTTAATGAAACCCAAAATGTGTTTTGCCCCTTTGGCTGCCAGAGCACATTGCTGGTTCATGTTGAGCTTACTGTTGACCAGCACCCCTCAGATCTGTTTCTGCTGATCTGCTCTCCAGCCACTCATCTCCCAGTCTGTACTTGTATTTGACATTACTCCATCCCAGGTATGAAAACCTGCTTTTATCTTTGTTGAAATTAATTTCATTATCCAATGCTCCAATGAATCCAGATCCCTTTGCAAGACTTCCCATACCTCCCAGCATCTCCCATGTTATTATCATCAACAGACCTTCTAAGGATGCATTCCATTCCTGCACCCAGATCGTTAATAAAAAGGTTGAACATAATGAGCCCTAGAGCTTAGCCCTGGGGAATACCACTGTTGGTCAACAGCCAGATATATTACCTTTCACTATGACCCTTTGAGCTCTACCACTGATCCAATTCATCACCCAGTGTAGTGTGAACCTGTTTAACTCAGAGTTGGACAGTTTGCCCAGCAGGATGCCATGAGGAACAGTATCAAAAGCCTTAGTAAAGTCTAGAAAGATTACGGCCACCACCTTTCCTTCATCCATTAAGCAGGTGACCTTATTGCAGAAGGAGATCAAATTACTAAGGCAGAACTTTCCCTTGATGAACCCATGGTGTCTATTCCTGATAATTTATTTGTTCTTTAACTGCCTTTCAATATCACCCAGGATAATCTTCTCTATAACTTTTCCAGACACTGAGGTTAGATGAACTGATCTGTAGTTTCTCATGCCCTTTTTGTAGATGGGTACAATATCAGCCAGCTTCCAGTCAACAGGGACTTCCCCATACACCCAATAATATGTTAAATTGTTGAGAGTCTAGCTATAACATCTGCTAACTCCCTCAGTATTCTGGGGTGCATCTGTCATGCTTCATGGACTTGTGAACATTCAACTGATAAAACTGATACCTTAAAATTTTGATGGCCACAAATTAAAAGACACTGCTTGCCCCATCACAGTCCTCCAATTCAGAGAACTGGGCAGTCTAAGATCCATTATTAATATTAAATATTGAGACACCCCCCACCCCAAATAAATAAATAAGTAAAATAAAAGACATAATATACTTCTGCATTTTCCTCATCCATACCTGTTAGATGACTATCTGCATCAAGTATCAGCCCAGTGTTTCTTTTAGAAAACTTCTTGCTGTTGACACACTTTAAAAAACCTCTTTGTTGTCAGACAGCACATTGGCCAATGTCATCTCAAATTGAGCTTTGTATTTTCTCCCTTCACATGTGAACTGCAGTTCTGTATTCTCCCTGTGAAGCCAGGACTTTCTTTCAGATGTTATGTTTTCTTTTTCTTCCCTAGTTTCTGGAGGAAGTCCCTTATAAGCCAAGCAGGTCTATCGTCATTTTTGCTTGGCTTGCAACACAATCAGATTACCTGCTCCTGGACATTTAAAAAGTGTTTCTTGAAAAGTGATCAGCTCTCATGAACCTCTAAACTTTCTAGAGCAGATTTTCCAGCTCTCAAAAACATGGAGAAAGTTAAGGACACAAGACCAGCTATACTAAGTTCTTGGACACTCTCTCTTTTTCTTTCCACCAGACTTAGAAATGCATTTTGAAGAAAGGCTGTGAAAGTAGTTCCGACATGGTTCTAGTTCCTCCTGCCACAACACCTGAAAGCCCATCAGTTTGCACACTAAACACAGAGAATATTGTTGATGAATACCTTGGCTTCTGAGAGTAGTAGGGTGTCAGAAGTGTTACCTATGCAACAGAAAGCTCCTCTGAGTACCTTACTATATCAAATAATGCACCTATCTGCAACATTTCTCTCCAAGCAATTGGAGCCAGTTTAAAGATTAAGGTTAAACGTGTTTAGAGATAAAATGATGCATACAAATGTTTCAAGTTTTTTGCTCTTAAGATTATACTCCCAAAAATAAACAAACAAAAATTGTAGGGTAACAAAAAATTGGTAAACTATTAATAGACATCTCACATATGTCTGGACCTTACCAAGAAAATTAGACCCACCAAAGTCATTAAATTAAACACAGTAAGTCATACACCTGTGAATTTATTCTCCTTCCCCAGATTTTATTTTACTGCTTTAATTTTGTAAAAAAAATTTGAAATTGAAATACTGTCTTTTGTACTTTGATATAATTCAGCGTAGCAAACAGAAGCCTTGTTTCATTGTGAAAGTGGCAAAGTTTCTCTAGTGAGCACAACCATTATATCTAGATAAAGGGATTTGGATTATCATCTACAAAGCTTGTTCGAAATTTTGTAGATCTCTATTGTTATATACAGTGGATATCATTCACTGTAGTTTCAATTATTTTGACAGGAAACTCTCTATTTGTATCAAAAAAGTGTCATTTTTTTTTTTTTTTCCTGACCTATTTTACGTGAGAAACTTTGAGGTCCCTGAGTTTTATGTGCTATTCATAAAAGTCTCAAGTGACCAGTAAAGAACACAGTTCAAACATACTGTGGTCTTTTCAGTTTGGATAAACATCCTGATGCTTATCTGAGGTTTAGCCAGGCCCGTTTGGTCAAGAAATCAGGCAGAGAATCCTAAAAGAGTGTGTGTGCTTATGTGATTTCTAATACAACCTATTTTTAATCAGTTAAAAAGAAAAAATAAGAAGTTGTTATGCCATAAATTAACCAATCTGAAATTTCAGAGCAACCCATCTACTTCATTTAACCCTATCATCAGACTTCTGTATCACAAAAATATTTTACTTCCATTTGCAAAACTTTTTACTGTTTTTCCTGTATAGAAGCAAGTATGCAAAAAAATAGAGAGAGAGAGAGAGAGAAAGAGAATGTATACAAACTCAAAAAATTATTTTCACTAAAAGCTGGAATTGAAACTTGTAAAAGTACATCTCACTGAATAGTTGTTATTGCTGTTAGTGTTTTTCCCCAAATCATTTTAACTTTGTTTATTTTTTAGTTTGCTTGTTTGTTTGTTTGTTTTATACATGGGAAAACAGTTATTAAATGCATACTTTAAAAAGTGAAAATATTTTGACTATTGTAAGTACTTCTCAGGCAACAGAAGGTGGGGAAGTTATGCCAAATGCAGTAAAAATTTCTCCTATAGCCTTCCAGAAAGAATCAACATTTCAACTTCTGCACAACTTGTGTTGTCTTTAACTATGTGGTACATGTAGTTGTAGCATAGCCATACTGAAGTCCTAATTTGTCTTTCTCACCTACAAACATCAAAGAGATTTTAACATTATCTTCAGCACTGGAATTTCAGTCTTTATTTTTGGAACCAATATGCTTTATTCATCATCCATGCCAGTTTAAGCTATGGACTACTTACAGCTGTTTGCTTCTGAGGTTACAGAATGCACAGCAGTCAGAAGAGGAAATGCGTTACTTCCACAACAGTCTGCTCTGCAGGAAGTCTGATAGTTGTTTTGACTGAAGATGCCAGATTTACACTAATAGATGCTAATATTAAGGCAAAAGTTGCCTTTTTGCTGAGTTGTCTTTTTTTGCTGAGTTGCCCTTTTGCAAAGGATATAATTGTGCATCAAATGGTTCATAACAGATGGTTAAGGACAATAATGACTTAAACTGCTATTTTAGCACGAAGGTCTAGAAAACAACAATAAAACCAACTTGTTGTTAAGTAAAATGTGTTACAGAAGTTAGTCCGGCTTTCTCT
>CM021697.1:165731193-165741321 GCA_011074415.1 Stictonetta naevosa | reverse complement strand
TCCTCTCCTCTCCTCTCCTCTCCTCTCCTCTCCTCTCCTCTCCTCTCCTCTCCTCTCTTCTTTCCTCTCCTTCTCTTTGCAAATTAAATTCATATTTTCATAGAGTTTCTTGCTTTACAGATATAACAACAATTTAACTAAGTGAAAATGCACAAATTTTCGTGCATGTTACATGTTTGTCTTAAAAATAAACATAACATAAGGTAGAGTAAAAAAGTCCTAACAATATTTCTTGAGAAATAACACACAGTACTCAAGGTAAGACTGCACCAGCACAGAGTGGGACAACCACTTCCCTTGATCAGCAAGCTAACTGTGCTGTGCTTGATGCACCCCAGAATACATTTGGTCCTTTTGGCTGCCAGGACATATTGTTGTCTCATATTGAACTTACCATCAGCCAGAACCCCAGACCTCTTTCAGAAGGGTTTTTATCCATCTTCTTGTCCCCCAGTTTGTACATATATCCAGGGTTGCCCCATGCCAGGTGCAGAATTTGGCACTTGCTTTTGTTTAACTTCATACAGTTGTGATTGCCCTGCCCTCTAATTTGTCAAGATCTCTCTATGAGGCCTCTCTGTCCTCAAGGGAGTCAACATCTCCTTATTTAGTGTCATCAGCAAACTTAGTATGCATTTGAGTCCTTTGTCCAGATCATTTCAGGGCCCTGAAAAAGAGGCCTGTGGAACCCCACTAGTGACTGTCCTCCAGCCTGAATTAACCCTATTTGAAACCTTTAAGCCTATTTGAACCCTTTAAGCCTTTAACCCTTTGAGCCTGATTCATCAGCCAATTGCTCACCCACTATATTATGCTCTTGTCTAGCTTTATGCTGGACATTTAGTCCAGAAGGATACTGAGAGAGAAAGTATCAAAAGCTTTGCTGAAATCCAAAAAGATTACATCTACAGTCTTTCCTTTGTCAACTAGATGGGCAATCTTGACTTAAAAGGAAATTAATATATTTAAACAGGACTTTCCTCTCATGAAGCCCTGTTGGTTATGACCAATGACTACACTGTCTTCCAAGTATTCACCAGTAACTCCCAGTCTTAATCCATAATTTCCATATTTTTATGAGGCACTGAAGTGAGGCTGGCAGACTTGTAATTAAGAGGGTCTTCTTTCTTGCCCTTTCTTACCCTTCTTGAAAACTGGGACAACAATTGTCAACTTCCAGTTGACTGGGATCTCTCCATATTCCCAAGATCACTGAAAAATAATTGATAGAAGTCTCTTGATAGCATCATCCAGCTCTTTCTTTCTCTTAATAATAATACATGGTGTGACATCAACCAATCTTAAAGAACAAACAAACAAAAATAAATAAAAATGAGTTTTTCTAACTGAATAGTTGATTTTAAGACTTCTTTCTACTATCATTTCTCAGCTAATTTTCTAGGTCTGGTGTTCTGGATCTGGCTGAGATGGAGTTACTTTTCATCATAGCAACCAATATGATGATATGGTTTTTGATTTGTGACTAAAACAGTGTTGATAACACACCTGTTTGGCTTCTGCTGAGCTGTAATTGCACAGTATCAATGAATTCTCTCTTTCCCACTCTGCCCCTCAGTAAGGGTGGGCAAGAGTCTGGCTTGGGATACAACCTATACATGTTACAGCTGACTGAAATTGACCAGAGCATTCCATGTCATATAACATCATGTTCAGCAATAAAAACTAAGGGGAGGATTTGCGCCTGGAGGGGTAGCAGTTGGTCAGAAACTAGCATTGGCTTACTTCTGAAGGTGATGATTGACTGCCTTTTTACCACTTGTTTTGTTTTCTTTTATTTTGTTTTTCTTCTTCTTTCCTTCCTTTATTAAACTGTTTATCATGATTCATGAGTTTTCATGCTTTTATTCTTATTCTCTCCCCCAACTCACTGAGGGACAGGAACGAGCAGGCAGCTGTGTGGTGTCTAGCTTCTGTGGGGGTCAACCCACCACAAATGGCTTTAAAACATTTTTAATTATCTTTACATCAAAGAAGGCTTTTCTTATTATCTTAGTTCCTCCACATCCTGTGCATTCATCTCTACTCAATGGTCCTTTCCGTTCCAGCTTCCAGCTTTATCAGCAATTTTATCCTTAGAGCATGCTGAATTTTGATACTAAATTCAACACATCCAGCAAAACTGAGTTCTGCCAAAACTGTCAGGAATCAGTGATTATGAAGATGAATATAGTCTTAGAATTCTATTGCCATGGTTCAGGAATACCTTGCAAACTATCTGTGATCTTTGAGTGAAGTACCATTGCTGTAGGGTCAGTAACTTAATACATGAAGTATCAATAACCAGAAGAAAATACATTAAAAAAAAAAAAAAAAAAGTCCTACACAATTTATATGATAGCAAACATAAAGGGAAGTTTAGGCTTTCACTTGAGGAAAATTTTATCTTTCATTTAAAGAAATACTACAGAGTGCTGGATTTTCTCAAAACCTCTTCTCATAAAAGCCACTATAAATTAGATGAGGGAGGAAAAATGCATAGATGCACAGAGACAGAGAATAATTGGGTGAAGGATATAAGATATTGAGTAGAATGATAGTATAATAAATATGTAAATTAACTCTTTCTGAACAACTAGTTCTTCTGTAGGGACCAAATAGAAAAAGGCCTAATAACATTATGATAAATGCATTTTTGTTTTGTAAGAATGAGGTAGAATTTAGGATTGTAAATCCAAGTGTATAATCTTCCAGAATCTGCCTAAAATATAGGCACATCCAGGTTGATGGTTAAGCATTCAGACATTGTCAACCTGGAAGAGTCTGGATAGATCCTTAGCATAGGTGTCATCTGCCTAAGTCCTAGGGAAGGCTTACCCTGACAGGCACGAACAAATCATGCATAACTCTCAACCCCATGATCTATCCCAAACAGTAGCTGCACACATACACCCATTTTCATTCAGAATACAGGAAATAAGAAAAAAAAAAAGGGGGGGGGGGGCGGGGAGAAGTACTTTTAATACCTTAACTTCCTGAAGTGGCTGATTTTTTATGGTTAGGGCATTCCTTTGGAAAATGGTATCGGTGAATGATAATGAAGGGATGATTGCAGGGTTCAGGTTACAGAATTACAGTACAGGAGTACAGCTGCAGGTTACAGAATCAAAATCAGAGCACAGCTAAGGTTGGAAGAGATGTCTGAAGGTTACCTGTCCATCCCCTCTGCTCAGGCAGAACCACCTAGATTGGATTGTGCAGGACTATGACCAAAAAGTTTCTGAAGATTTCCAAAGAGGTAGACTACATTACCTCTCTGGGAAACCTATAACAGCACTCAGTCATACACAGTACAGAAGTGTTTCCTGATGTTCAAACAGAGCCTTTTGAGTTTAAATTTATACCCACTGACTCTTGTCACTGAGCATTACTGAAAAGAACCTATCTTTATCTTTGCACCCTCCCTTCAGATATTTATGTGCATTTCCCCTGAGCCTTCTCTTTTCTAAGCTAAAGAGACCCATCTCTCTCAGCCTTTCCTTATGGAGAGATGTTCCAGACACTTAATCATATCCATGGCCTTTCATTGAACTCTCTCAAGTATGTCCACATCTCTCTTGTACTGCAGAGCCCACTGGACACAGCATGTCAAGTGTGGCTTTACAACTGCTGAGTAAAGGGGAGAGATTATTTTCCTCAATCAGTTGGTAGTGCGTGGCCTAATGCATCTGCAGATACCATTAGTCTTCTTTGTTTCAAGGGCATACTAATGGCTTATGTTCATCTTCATGTTTACCAGATCCCTAGGTCCTTTTCTGCCAAGCTGCTTTCCAGCAGAGTGGCCCCCAGCATGTACTGGTGGCTGGGGTTGTTCTTCCCCAGGTGCAGGACTTTGCACTTCTTGAATTTCGTGAGCTTCCTCTCAGCCCATTTCTCATTTTTTTTTCAAGATGCCTCTGGATGGCAGCACAATCCTATGGCATGTCAGCCACTCCTCCCAGTTTTACGTCATCATCAAACTTGTTGAATGCACATTCTGCCCCATCAACCAGATCATTAATGAAAATCTTAAAATAACTGGATGTATTAGAATGAGTCCAGATGAGGGCCATGAAGATGGTCAAAGGGGCTGAGCACCTCTCCTGTGAAGATAGGCTAAGGGAGTTGGGTTTGTTCAGCTTGGAGAAGAGAACACTTTGGGAAGACCTTATAACACAAGGAGTAATGGTTTTAAACTAAAGAAAGGTAGTTTTAGATTAGATATTAGAAATTATTTGCTCAGAGGGTGGTGAGGCACTGGAACAGGTTGCCCAGGGAAGCTTTGGATGTTCCATTCCAGGAAATGTTTAGGGCTAAGTTGGATGGGGCTTTGAGCAATCTGGTCTAGTAGAAGGTCTTTAAGATCACTTCCAATCCAAGCTGTTCTATGATTCTGTGATCTGTTAATGACCCCTAGGGTACACCGTTGTTTATTGGCCGCCAACTAGACTTTGAGTCTATTCTACATGCTGACCAGCCTGTAGTTCCATCTTCTTGCACTTCTTGAAGATAAAAGTGATGTTTTCTTTTCTCCAGTCTTCAGGCACTTTTCCCAGTTACTATGATTGATCAAAGATTATTGAAAGTGACCCACAACAGCCAGCTCCCTTAGGACTTTTGAGTACATCCTATCAGGGTCCGTGTAACTCAAGTATATCCAGTTTTCTTAAGTATTCCCTGACCTGATCCTCCTCCACTAAGTGTAAGAATTTCTTGGTCCAGTTTTTCCCCCTGGTCTCTGCAACCTGGGATTTCTGAAAGCCAGTCTTGCTAGTAAGGATGAAGGCAGAAAAAGAATTCAGTAGATCATCCTCCAGCCTAGCAGGGACAGCTGCTCCAAGCCCTGCTGGGAAAGCATCTCTGTGGTAAATCACTACTATATCTGAAACTACTACTGTGATTTGAGTTCAGCTGAGGGCCCCTTTTTTTGTGTGTGTGTGTTCAATTCTTTGCATATTTCTGTGAAAAATGCTGCTTTTGCTGGCTGCTTCCATTAACTACACTCTCATTGAACCTTCTTCCTTCCTTTAAATCTGCATTTCTCTTCAATCTGTACTTTCTTTAAGTCTGCATTTTTCCAATCATCCCAAATCATCCAATTGTTTGGTAAAAATGTGACAAAATCACTATTTTTTAAAAGTAATAACACTATATTTAAAGTATGTTCTTTCTTTAGGAGAGGGCTTGGGCCTTGAAAACTCTAACAAAGGTGCCTCTTTAGGCCTCCTGAGTTAAGCATCTGCATTCTAGAAAGGCATGGAATGTAAGAGTGAGCCTCGAATAGAGCATTGAACCAAGTCAATATGTGACTTTCAGGAAGCCTGGATACTGTTCAATTCCTTTCTGAAGCACTTTTCCCTGCATCTCCTGTAGCAAAGCTCCTAAGCTCAGAATGGGGCTCCCCGTCAAAGATGAGACACCAAAAAGCAATGTCTGACAATTCTAAGCCTCAAAACAGAAATATTCCTTTAGATACCTAGATCTTTGTGCTTCACAGTCCCTTCTAGAAAGCATACTTCAAGCATACATTCCTTGAAGATGGTACTTACTTACAGGAATAAAAACATAATAAATTGATATTTTCAAAAGTGTGTGGCAGCAGATAATGTAAATATATAAAGAATAATGATAGAGAAGTGGCACTGAAATAGTCATTACAGTAATGGCTATCAATGACAATTTGCTTTTTCGTGTCCTGTGATATAGGGAATTCTTTAGAAGACAATGCTCTTCTCACCATGTTTAAGAAAGTGTACACTGGGTGGGAGGGAAGAAAAAGGAGGTAGATTATGGTGCAGTACATAATTAACTAGGCAGAGTGTCATCTACCACTGAGAAGGAGATTCTTACCCTGGAGAAGGTGTTACAAAACCAATGTTGTATTTATAACATGAATAATAAGATAGTGAAAACAGGCCAAAAGGAAAACCGTGGAAGTCAAAATAAATAAATAAATAAATAAATAAATAACCTTATAAGCAATATTCTTTAAAGACATACTAGTGTAGGGTATCTATAAAAATGAATATTATTATACACTCCATAAAGTGAACATGAGGACTATTTTACATGTCCTTCCATTAAAGGTCACAGGGCAGAAATGTCTTGAAAAACATGTGAGGAAAGAATTATGTCACAAAAATATTTAAGTGATCCAGGGCCTGAAAGATGACTTTGTGGAATTTCTTAGTAAGCCCTAGATGTTGGCCCACTTCTAGAGAGAATTTAGACTAGAACATTATCTTTTAGTTTGTGTTGAACTAGACTGTTTTCTGTGAATTATGAAGATGTGATTTTCATTCAAAATCTAGTTCAGCCATCTGCAAAAGTCTGCTGCTTCAGTATGGCATATGACTGCTGATCAAACACTAGAATCTGATCTATTTGTTCATGCAATCTAGTTTTATAAACAAGGTAGAGAACTACACGATTTCTTACTGTCTTCTATTCTTTGCAAAACAATAAGCCAGAATGTGGATTGACTGGATAGTCTTTGAAAAAACTTTATCGCAGAGATAAAGAAACAAATTTTCAAAAGATTTCACGGAAGCTAAGCCTGCATCTGAGATGTAGCTAGTCCTCAAGATGGAAAAAATAATTAAAAAAAAAATCTAGAACAATGAAGAGCAGTGTAGGATAGATGGGAATTCTAGCCTAATTGTCAATTTGTACAGCTGGTACACTCAGCCTCTGAAGGGCACTAAAGTAGCCGTGCACGTAACAGCTAAGATACTGCCATTGAGAACAATGTAAAGGTTCGGGATTATGAACTATTTTAGATATCTGGCCTTTTTCTCCTATGCTAAAATAATAGTTTCTCTCATACTAGCCTTCCTGATGGAAGACATAGTTCATTTTAGGAATTTGTATTGATTTGCGCAGTAAAATACAAAAAATTATTTTTTCTGAATAACTGAACTGTGAGATACAACATTTAATAACTCAGCTGTTAAAAGTATAGCAAAACTATTTTAGTTAAAAAAAAAAATAAGAAAAATTATAAAGCCTGTAGTTCTATCCTGTGCACATTAAAATGATTTTCTACTTATATATATTTATTCTCTTCTAGACACTCTTTTGTGAATGCTTTACTGCTAGCAGTTTAAGAAATCTTAAAGCTCTATTTTTCTCCACACTTTTCTTCTTCTTCTTAGAATTAAGAAAAAAATCCCAAGGGAAAGAAACATATTCTTCAGCAATGGCAATTATAATATTACAGCATAATAATTTAAGAAAATAGCTTATCTAGTATTACATTATGGGTTAATTTTCAAGGAGAAAAGGCTATTCCATGCCTTGAGATTCCCTAGTACAAACAGTCCCCACCATTCTGCTGTAAACTAGTCTCTGGGTTTATTTTATTTGCATGCATGCTCATTACTAGATCATATGTTTGTAATTATTTCTCCTCCTTATATCTAAAATATATATTTTTTAAATTGTCATGGTTTTCTCAGATCCATTTTCTTAATATTTTTCATACATTATTAAGCCTTTTCATACAAATTAATGAAATGTCAAATACAATGCCTCAATAAGAAGACAAAAAAGTTTGTCGTCAAAGTAGAACAGAAGACTGTATTTACCAGAATTAATATTTCATAATTATGTCAGTAACTTCATGTTACTGATCCATTCCTATCTTTCCTAAAGTTTTAAAGAACAATATCTGTATTATACAACTCCTGAAAACTGTCACTTTAAAAGCAAATTTCCAAATAATGAAATTTGATTATTTAAAGAATGTCCATGTATGTTTGCATGCTTGAAAGGGCTAATGGAAAGCTTTTATTAAGATCTACTTAACGTTCCCTACATTATTACTTATACAGTACTATAAATGTACAAGACATTTGCAGATTAATAAAACAGAGAAAGAACTAACAACCGAAGGGGAAAAGCTTTTTGACTTTGCATTTTGCCGTGGCAACGTCATCTCCATAAGCAGTCAAAGGCAAGACAGTTCTGACAGTTCCCTCATTGACTCTGTGGAAGATTAACTTCTGCTGTTCAACGTACAAGTACAAACTCTTCTTTTGCTGTTGACTGAACTCTGCAGGCTGTCAACTTGTGGGGCAGCATTGGCATGCACTGTCCACTTATTCTCTTCATCCAACTGAAAAAAAGGAAAGGGAAAGAATAACCTTCAATAACTTATCTTCATTCCAATATATATAAAACTAAATTTTTGATTTGTTCCTCCCCCCCACCATTTCACAAGAGAAAAATAATAAAAAAAAAACAACAACCCTAGAATCTTTCTTTAATTGTCTTAATTGTTGATTGTTCTGAACTTAAATTCTTTAAAGAATAGAATATTATTTTCATCTTCTCAATACAAGACCCAGGCATAAAAATATCTTTTCAATCTCAGCCAATAAATTATTCATGGTCCCCCAGGCGGTGTGCTCCATATCATGAAATAAATAACTGTATTTGATAACGTCATTATCAAAGAAAGCAGTTTTCCTGATGTGAACAGAGCATTAAAGATAGACTTATCAATGCTTGTTTCAGTCTGATCCCTGTTCATAGTACTAAGAAGAGACCTATATCTGTACTCCCATCTTGAGGAAGTACTTCCATTATGGAGCTTTCAAAATGAGATTAAAAGGCAGAAGAAAGGGAGGACCTATCATGATTCTTGCTCTATAACTAAGTCCATCAGGACATTAAAAAAATGGTTCATTATAAGTGTACAAACTTTTTGGTTTATTGCACAGAAGGAACACTTTTTCATGTAAATTTGGTGCAAAATGGAACTAAAGCTGAAATTGTATATGTGGGCATCATGTAAAATGCTCCTTTTGCAATGTGAATGTAAGACCCTCTAGCATTTCAGCACTTCAGGGATGTGCAGAACACACCTAGGCCTGGAAACTGGTTCAGTCTTTGCTGTATAGAGAGATGAAATGCAGAAAGACTGTTTTCAACCGAAATGAAATGCATGATAACCTGACAACCTGAAGTACATGACAATAACCTGAGGTACATGACATAACCTGAAGTACCTGACAACCTGACCCTTATGTAGTTGATCAGCTAATCAGCATTTCTGTTACAATATTAATGTTAAGATGAACATCTACCTCCTTTTCATTTTATTTTAAAATATATTAGAACAATATTTTTTTTCAAGTAAGATTTTTGCTTGTTTGTTTGATGTATAGAAGTGAGAGAGTAGAGGGAAGGACATACTTGGCTTTTTACCAATCAAAATGAGCCAAACTTGGTTAGAAAATTATTAAGGTATTTTTGAAGAAGTGGGTATATTTATATATTTATACATTTATATATTTATATATTTATATATTTATATATCCACCTAACATCATTTAACATTTTTCTTGAGACATAAATAAATGTACACTTCAGTAAGACAGGTTCTTAGACATGCCTGTCTAGAAAAAAATTACCTCCTTCCAAATATGAATGTACTTAGAGATGAAAGATAGAAAAATGAGTAGACAGAGAGGACCTACCTAGCTGAATAAATGCCAAACCTCAAGGATATTTTGGAAGTAAAAAAAAAAAAAAAAAAAGTTTTTATTTTTTTATTTTTTGGAAATGAATTTTCATTTACATTTGCTGTGTCCACATTTCCTGATATTTTCAGTTTTTCAGTTTAAGAATAAAAACAAGTGTAATAAAAAAATTACACTGTGATTATGTTTTTTGTTGTTGTTGTTCTTTATTTCTAGAATCTCATGATCCTCGATGATTTAGACCCTGCAACCTATGCAAAAGGACCAAAAACAAAAACAAAAGACTGAATCTTTAGATGTGTATTCAAACATTTTGAGGATTGTCCATACAGAGTGTCTGCAGGATGTACTGAATTCTTACATTCATACCATTTATTTGCACTAAGTACTTGCACACTCTTCATCCAGACTCAAATGTTTTGAGTAGATCCAAGACTACAACTAGTGCAGATGCACAACTGGAATATCTGTGCATTGTTATACCTCTCCAGAAATAGGTGGTGACATATCAGAAATACTACATTTCATTTTAGTCAGCTTTACTTCTTCTGAATGCTTGTACTGCACATTTAATGCCTTACACTTAATGCCTTCAAAATAATAAAATAAAATAAAATAAAATAAAATAAAATAAAATAAAATAAAA
>CM021697.1:165703917-165731183 GCA_011074415.1 Stictonetta naevosa | reverse complement strand
AATAAAATAAAATAAAATAAAATAAAATAAAATAAAATAAAATAAAAAAGTCCTACATCTCCAAATACCACAATCTGATTTTCAGATTCCCAGAGTACTTGCAAATCCATCTGAGATCAGTAATGCCTGCCAATGTTGACAACATAAACTGCTAAGTATTTCAGGTTAAGTAGATAAGGTAATACCCACAAGCCTTCATCACAAAGACCTGTGTGGTAAAGTGGAGCTTGGAATTTAGATGTTTAAATGCAAAAACAATAATTCTGAAAAAAAAAAAACAACTCTGCTCCTGTCTGACTTAGAGGTCCTGACTATGCAGTGACTTCCCTGTCAGTCCATAGCATTAATGTATTTATCCAAAGACCACTGTAAGTAGAATACAGAAACAACTATTTGAATAGCATCTTGAACAAAACACTTTTTTTTTTTTTTTTTTTTATTCAGGTGAAAGCCTGAACCACTAAGCTAAAGTGATGCTTCTCTTGTGCTCACTTATGATGCATTAATCTTCAGCTTTGTGTTGTACATTGTCACAGTTTCAATGAGAAAGGTTAAAAAGTGACATTGCCTACCATAACTTGTTGGCTTAGTTAAAGGATATTGTGCAGCTTGTCATACCAAAGTGGGAAATGAACCTAGTTCTATTCTCTCTGCTTGAATGACTTGATTATATAAAAGATGGAAAGCTGCTGTGGCTTGAATTCTTTTATGGATCTAATCAATGTTATTTAAATTCCTAATGGTAACTCAGTAACAATAAAAATCCAACAAACTCTGTGATTGCTCTTATTATCCTTAGCTATTAACTCACTTTCTGCAGATAAGAACCCCAAAAATACAGGTGTCTTTATAAAAGTGATGCCAGGATGGTAGAGAAAAAAAATACATCATGGAAGACACTTGTTGCTGACAAAAAAAAAAAAAAAAAAAAAAAAAAGTTGTAAAGTAGCAAGTGCTTTGGCAAACCATGAGGACCACATGGGGTGTGTCAAAATGTACTCCACAGAAGAATCCCATCTGCAAGCAGCCCGTGCACAGGCAATTATATTACAGGCATTGGCACCAAGGGACAAAATCAGCCTCAGAAGAGTGAATCAAATAGAGCTCAAGACACATGTTGTGAAATCACCCCAAGAAGCAGGCAAGAAGCCAAGAAAGCATAAGGCAGAATGGTCAGAAATGAAATGTGTCATGGCCTAGCATATGGCACAATGAAAAATCAAAAGAAACTTCTTCCTTGTCTCAAAGTCTGACAAAAAGGACAAGGTATGTCTTACCCATCTCTTTCTCTAGATACCTGAGAATTAATAATATGCTTATCACAGAAATGAAATTATTGATCTCTTGATTGAAGTCATCCTGAGAAAAGAGAGCTCCATAAAAACAGTTAGTACTTGTAGAAAAGAATCTAGCTATTTTAAACGTCTCTCAAATTGTTTGTGTTTTTATAAAATACATGGAGAAACTGAATGAACATTAAACATCTTCTATTTATTTATAGTAGGCTTATAATTTTAAAAGACTCACTGTTATAGATCTACAAAAGAGAACTGTTACTAGCTTCACCAACAAATTCTGTAGCTTCAAATGAACATTTTTTTTTTTAAAGGAAATGGTTAATCTTTAAATATTATACCTATAGAATTTTCCAGAGACTGTAAAAATACAAGCATTCTTTCAGGGACAACACTAATGAGAGTACAGTGTAAAATTGTAATTTCTCATCTATTTTTATGTTAATATTATGAATTAGTTTTGATAGATTAATATCAAATATGAATTTAAATGTGTTTTACAGCTGTGTTTTTTTTTTTTTTTTTTTTTTTCCACAATTTCTATACCGACTAATGGATGGAGTGCTTAGGTCCAGAAGGAATAATGATGTAACTATGTCCTACTTATAATAAGGGGGGAAAGGTCTGGGAGTGAATAGAAGAAATAATATATTTGTTTTCTATATTTTTTATTAAATGGGACACAGAAAAAAAATAATGCATTTTTATCATTTTTGCAATAAAAATGGACTTTATATTTTCCCAAATGGTCCAAATGGTCCAGCATGTAAACCAAAGCTCTCAAAAGCAGCTTTTCTCAAAACTCAGACTATCCTCTGAGTGCTGAAGAACACTTTGCTAACTTTTGGACTGCCCTGATCAAATTTAATACCTGTTTGCACTGACTGACCAGTCATTTTGTGAAAAATCAGAATTAAGAACAATATTCTAGGGAGCAGAAGTAGAAAAAGTTTTGCTTTTAAAAGAAAATTGTCTGGCAGAGAATTGAGGAGAGGGAAGATGACAGAAATAAACCTTTCCTTTGTTATGGGAAATTGATGAATATCTCAAAAATTTCAAGGAAACCAACATTAAGAACCAGAAGTGAAAAGCTATGCAAAGGCCAGCTTTGCATGCATTTCAGGTACAAGCAGGGATATTTACACCTAGTGATACTGCATGCACCCCAGAAACTGAACCATTACTCACAACAGAGACTATGTTCTGCATGCAACACATAACATTCCTTTGTACAAGGTCAGTTCCTCTTTCTGATTCTTATTATTGTCATAACAGCAGTCCAGCTCACTGATACAGTGAAAAAAGTAATGTCAGATGATTGGCAAATGTCTCACCTGCAGGAAGTTAGCTGATAAGCTTCTTAAGCAGTGAGCTCTGCTAAGCAGGAAGCACTGGAGCCAGCTCAGGGAAGTTACCCTTAAAATTGTTTGCTCAAATCTCAACCTCAGCAGCCTAATTAGAAGTTGTTGAAAGGACAAGTCTCTGGTGTGCATTTTCATAAAGACAAGATTCGGGAAACATGTTGCTCAGGCAGCAGTAAACAGACAGGGAGATAAATGTTTAAAAGCTACCATAAAAAAAAATAAAAAAATAAAAATCAGACAGTTCACAAGTACAACAATGGAAAAGAAAAAAAAAAAAAAAAAAAAAAGAATAATATAAGTGGTCACTGAAAGGTTTTGAAGCAGTCTGGAACAGGTCCCAGTGGAAAAGCAGCAGGCAAATTGGCAAGCTATGCAAATGAATATTGGCAATTTGAGCATTTCCTATTTGTGGAACCCGAGCAGGCCCAGAGAAAGGAATGCTGCATAATGAGGATTATCATATATCTCCACATGATATGCTGGATAGAAAGAACACTAACAGACCTTTTCTTTATAGTGATCTAATCATTTAGACAGGCTTTCTCATTCTTTATGGAAAAGACAAGGCATATTAAATTAGGAGCATTAGACTGATCTAATGATAGGGTGGCAGTGAGAACAGAGAAGGGCTTAGACATGTAAATGTATGATCTGTTAAGGTTATTAAAATAACATTCTCCCGAGTCTTCTTGCTCCTTATCCTGAAGTGACTAAGGCTGCATCTTCATAAAAACATGACACCTCTAAAATCATGAAGGAACTCAAACTGTTCTGAAAGGTCTCTCTATATAAGTTATATGTATGTGTGTGTGTATATAAAACAAATTCTAATATAATTCAGAAATGATTTTATTACTTAGGGTCACTCTTGCTCCATGGTACTGCAACCACACACCCTTTCCCTCAATTAAAAATTCTCATTTCTATATCCTAGAACAATTCCCTGGGGATACACACCATCTATCTGGGGCTGTTTCCAGAGCTGTCTTCTGCCTATAGCAGATACAGCTCGCTTGCTAACACTGTCACTGATGAAAAATCACCACATGCCTAGTTAAACACCAAAGCACACACCATTAAACACATTGCTTCACTGTGCAGACAGACAGGTTGTAGCACCCACAGATGATACCAGACAGCCTGAATCATGCATTTTTCTCTCAAAGCAAATTATTTGTGTAGTCACCTATGTCAATCATGGATACTACTAGCAGGATGTCTCTCTTTCTGTCTCTCACCTGCCACTCATTTCAGGTGCTTCAAGGTTCTTAGATGATACTGCTACCATTTTCCTTTTCATACAAGCAATGGGTCTTTGCAATGGAGAGCACAGCTACCACTAGGCAAAATCCAATAGCTCAGTTAACTCTGTGGCACTGATATCCACCATCCTTTGCAGAGGATCATCTGTCAAACACTTCAAGAAACTGCAGACTAGGGAAGAGAGACTTACCATACTTAGTGGGAACATAGGAGGATGACAGGAGGATGGCATGTAATGGATCACTGGGCATTTTAACCATATCAGTGGAGTTGGCAGATTTCAAGTTAAGTATTAGTCCTCCCATATACACCTCCCTTTTTACTCCCCAGCTGATGGCACAGACACATTCTACAGCCCTTCGAGGTTACTTAATTTCAATGCATAGGCACAGCAGGTGGAACTACAGACTAGAAGAAGGAATTATCTCTGAATACCCATACTGTGTGGGTAGATATTTAAAATTTTTAGAAATACACACATATATATGCATACATATGTATAATATACATAATAAAGAATATGGATTACAAATGGAATTTTATGAGACAGTCTTATACTGTAATTTGTGGCTTATATGTCACAGACACAACAGAATGCTAAAGCTCAGAGGTATTATGGACTGTCATGTCAAATCATATTTAGAGAGCTTTAATATGTGGATTACAGATACATTAAACCATACTCTCCCCTGCCTATTATGTCATTGGGACTTTTCATATTTGAATAATACTACAGTGTATAATCCTAGTACTACACCATGCATGCACAATAGGTATGTTTATGCCAGAAAAGAGTAGGAAAACTCCAGATTTTATGTCAAAACATTAGTTGTTTTTCAAACATAACCAAAAGGATAGACACCATTTTTTTTATAAACTCCCTATATGCAAAAGTTAGCAAATATAAATGCACATTTATGATAAAAGCCTGTGTGTGTTTCAATAAAATACCACAGTATTTGCACTCCATTCTCTGTTAATTTTCAGATCACTTCCTCAGTGCATTGGAGCTGAACTGAAGATCTGAAAACAACTATACTATCTTAACTGCTTCTTCTTTTCTTCCCTGCCCTCCAAATGGATCTTTGCTGTTCCCAATTACTGAACTGTCCTTTCATCTTCTCAAGGGAGATTCAATCTTTCCTCATCTCTAACTACCAATACTCCCTCTCTCAATCATTTATTGAATTTCATCACCTCATTTCTGTGGTGACACAACTTCCACCATAAATTCCCGCTCCCCACAGACTCACAAAGAGTATACATCTGTGCCTAACTTACCTCCCATATGCCTACTGATTCTTTTCTCCCATTGCATTAAGAACAGGACATACAGATGAGGAGTCCAAAAAGAAACAAGCAAACAAGCAAAACACACACACACAGACAAAAGTTTTTAGTACTAAGTTAATTTCTGCAAAACTGATAACTGATTAAAGATGGTTATGTCTGCATTAGCATTTTGTCTTAGGCAATAAGAGCATATCTATCAAGTGAAACAGCTGGTGCCGAGAATTTGATGTCCATATCATATGCATTTTTTTGTAGATTAACTTCAGACTAACTCCAGTCTTGACACTTTTACTGATGGCTATATAGCATTTGAAACAATTTTGATTAATTTCATGCAGAAGTAATTCCGTTTATGCACTCTTAAATCATTCCATGTTGCAAACCAATGTGGGTACTACTGGAAAATTTGCTACTAAATTCTTTCTGGTCTGAGTTGGAAGCTAATGTAGACGCATGCATACCAAAACCCATAATTCATTACCAGAATCACCATAGCTAACTTTGAGCACCAGCTGAAATATCAAAAGCTTGAGAGTATAGTTGTCACAAATATGTCTTTTTTTTACAGCTGAGAGAAATAGAAATTTCCAGAGGACAAATCAGATGTCTCACTAAAGCATGTTACAATTTGATATTGTTTGAGGCAAAAAAGAAATTAAAAGATTCAAACAAGGATTAGGTATTTTTAAGAAGAGCACGAATATCTGGAATTTATGGATAAAATAAAGCAATATGACCTTCAGTCTTGAAATAGTCCCTACCTTTTAGGAAGTATGTTGTACTTGTGGATGAGCAGTTTATGCAAGGGTTGGTTGCTATAGGATTCTTGCATTTTTGAAACAATTGATACCCATAGTTAGAGCTGGTTCTGGGCTAGAGAACATAAATCTGATCTCATGCTGAAATGCTAATCTGCATGTGTTTATCTATTCCATTCTTCACAAGTAGAAACATTCTCTGCCTGAATTGTAACCAGAACCCTATGGCAAAATCTACTTTCAGGAAAATATTTTGTCTTACCCTGATGTTTCTTTCCATCCCTTTGCTCTGGTGTTTTGTCTCCATACATACCTTTGACTTTTATATGCTTTACAATCATCTATTTATTTATGTGGTCTCATATTTATATTAGCACCTGTTGAGGTATATTTTTCTATAATTTTTCTCCTTTAGTTTCATTTCCTGCTAATTTTCAGTTTCCTTTCTGCCTTTCTCTTCTCTTGAAAGATTGTCAATCTATGCTGGCTCTGTGTTTTATGCTGTAATGTTTTTGTAAAGGAGAATCACATCCATAGAGTGCTTACTCATTTTTGAAGCCATGAGGCAGCATCTATTTTTCTTTTGTTTTGGTCTTTTGCTATTGTAGAGGGACATTTTTTTCTCTCTAGCTTTTCATAAAAGTTCAATGACCCTATCTAAAAAAGACACAAGCACATTGCCTGTGGTAACAGTACACAAGTTCAGCCATTGGTTTGTTACAGAAAATAGCTGGGAGTAATTGCCTCCATGCTGTCCTGGTGAGGATCACAAATTTGCATTTTTTACCTACATAATGATCATCAGCTTGCATGAGCTTTCCTGCCCAGAGAATCAGTCATATCACTTCTCATTTATATACACATATATACATATAAATATATATATATAGGCTAAGTGGTTGATAGCAGACTTCAGGTTCAGGTCTTAAACGTCAATGCAATATGTACTGAACATCAGCCATTCAAAAGAAGTATTCAAAGTAGAGTATTCAAAGAGGTATCAGTCAGCAAAAATGATCCACAAAATAACAGCGAATGGACTGATCACCACCTCATGTAGAACCTCTTGAGCAAATACATGGTTTAACATAAGAAGGAGTTCACAATGGGGAAACAGTTATTTTAGGTCGTATATTTCAGCAAAATTCCCACCACAAACTACTTATCACCATGAATTAATTTGTACAAGTGATTAGCACATGAAAAATGCTTTTGTGGTTAAGAATTGTTTTAAATGCAGTTACTGTTTTATACGAATTTTAAGGTATACCAGCCTGTTTTTGATTGGTCTAGTAATAGGTGTACCAGCTTACTGAATATATTTTAGTTTATAGCATTATGCTTCACAACATACATTCCTGGTTCAATAAAGTATAAACTCTTCTGTCCTGTTTCTCTACTTAACAAATTCGTAAGTTATTATTTCTAATTATTAACCTGGATTCTTTTATTATTTTCCCTTTTTAATGATTTAACACAGCTTTCATGCCTGATCCCACCACCTCCTACTCATGTGGAAGTAAAATCAGAAGAAAGGCTGAAATCTTAAGCCTTGATAACTAAGTGCCTGTTTTATTTTCCTACATTGGATTAGTTGTTCATTTATGACAATCAATTTGATAACTATTTTCTCTGCATTCTCTAGCTCAATGTATAAATTCAACATGGCTGAGTGTGGGGAGTGTGGGGTTCTTTTTTTTCCTTTCCTTTTTTATTTTTTTTTTCCTGTATATATGTGGAAATAAGTATCATAATAAATCAGTTTTTAAGATTGTTATCCTGTAGCTTTCTTTCTCTCCTGTGGAGATAAAGACTGTGATAGTTTAGTTATAAAAATATCTCTTCATAACTTACCCTCCTATATGTGATTTGCAGCTACTGAACAGTATATGCACTAAAGCCAGGCATTTTTTTAAAAGTTTGTCTTTGGTTTTGGCTATTTTCATAAACAGTGTAATTTATTCCACCAAGCCTCCATAACCCTTCAAATTACAGTATGGCAATGAAACGTTCAGGCTTCGGGAGAAAATTGCTCCTGGGGAAAAAGTCAAACCTTCTGCCCTGTTATATGATACCAGAGTTTAATGAGTATGTAAAGTATCAAATTAAAAAATGTTAGCAGTTTATTATAGCTGAGCAATCACTGAATGAGAAACAGGTTTCCCTTTCATTGAGCATTAAGGACATGACCTGAGGCTGATAAGCACACTGCTGCCTCATATTCAACATTTGATTTAGGGCCGGAGTACTTGCCAGCCAAAATCAACCTAGGTTTTGTTTGTTTGTTTAATCAATAATTTTCCAAGCTGCTTATAGGAAAGAAGTATTGTAATGAATTAGAAAATTAACTAGGTTTAAGTTATGCATTTACATTCATCATGCTCAGTTTTTCTCCAAGCCCACTGCGATACAAATTGTCCTTTGAAGACAGCTATAACCTGCAAAATTCCTTATGGTTGTGTTTATTTCACTGCTGTTATGCACACTTTTGGTGCCCATTTGTCTTTGACACCTATTACTCAGTGGTGAAATTACAGCTTAATTATGGAGAGTGGAGGAAACGCTCTTTTATTCCTGTCAGATAACCAAAACCATATTTTAGAATTTGTGAAGTTCTTCCTATATGTCAGGACTTTCAGCCATTCTCTTACTAAGATCATGTTAGCTCAATGTTTCGCAAACAAATAGTCCCCAACACCAGGATACGTCATATTGTGACTTCTGCCAAAAGCCATGCCTTCCTCAGGACCGCAGATAGCATGAGCAACCATAAATGACCAATTCAGTTGCCGTGTAACTGAGTGTCTAGGTTCTCTTGTGCACCAGAAACTATGAATGGCATGAGTACTTTGTGCTTGAGCACTGACTGGAAGGAAGTTGAGGTGTGGTGAGGGAGCCCTGTCAAATGCAGGCCTCAACAACACTCACAGGTGCCCCAGCCTAGACAGAGTTTCTTCTGTCAAGCCCTACACTGCAGTTTTGTGGAGCTTGTGACCCTCAGCCACATTGAACAGTCTCTTCAGTTCAATGCCTTGTCCAGCCCTTCTCATAGCATTCCATCATCAGGTCCATAACTCCCACCAGTCCCCACCATGTCAAGGCAATGTGTGAGCTGGTGGCTCCCTAGGGTCTATGACCAGAGGAGGCTTCCTATGAGGCTATCAAGGCCTGGCAGCCAGGGCCCAAGCCACCACCTCAGCAGAGCAGCCAGAGGCAGCCTCAGGCCTGGGGATGGGCTGAGGCCAGGCTTGGAGCTCATCTTTTTGCATAGATATGATCATGATCAGGACTGGTAATGGGAACCAGTCTCAGACACAGCCCTGAGGTGGCCAGGAGGGACTGTGAGAACAGGGCTGACACCCACAGGGTGAGTGCCAGGTGCAGTCAGAGCCATGAGGCAACAGGGTTAGATCAGGGCACAAACCAGGTGAACCTCAGTCAACAGCAGTTTCCAACACCCGGAATGGCTGAGCTGCAGCCATCTCCTGCTGCCACATTGCCAGCGAACCTCTCTCCAGGGTGGGCAGCAGAAAAGGTGGACACTCAGCTGTCCCTGACAAGCTGAGAGTGTCCCACTGCAGGGATCCTGTACCCATTACCTTTATGCAGTACCTTCTGGGCATCATGTCCATCTTGCCTCCGCAGGCTTTCCCTAACGAATGGTATTGCACACTTTAGAGAAAGACCACCCTTCACATAACAAAGTTAATCTTTTATACACAAGCAATTTCTGAGCTAGCAAAGTGTAACATAGTATAAATAGTCCTATAACAAAATCAAACAAGCAAGCACACAGACAACTATTCCACATAGGTAATTTAAAAGTTTTGTGAAAATTCAATTGGAATTTACAATAACTAGGACATAGCATTCCTAATACATTTTTCTTTCAATTAGTTCATTCTTAGTGCTGGGAATTGATGTTGTTTATAATACATTTTTGTTGTTGTTGTTTGGGTTTCTTTTGGATTTTTTTTTCAGAAGTCTAATGAAAATGTACTATAGAATGAGCTAGAAAAGAATTAATATTAGATGCATTATCTTGAAAGGTAAATTTCTGAGAAAGATATTAGCAAGCAGGAAAGAGAGATTCTGAATAAAATGATCATCTCAGTTTTAATTACATTTATTGACACAATAGTAATATTTTTCCTATTTCTCAAGTTTCATTCCTGACTTCTTCAATCACAATGAACTCACAGTACAATTTTTTTGACCACACTTTATTGCATTTTCCATGTAAGCAATCCCCATTTTTTGCGTTGTCCTTCCTAAGACACTCTAATTGAGAAGCAAAAATGCTAATACAAAGTAATGCAGTAGAAGGGGGTGATTCCGTGACTTCCTTCCTGTGATTTCTGGTAAGTTCAGCCTTGCCATTTCCCCCCCCCACCACCCCCTCCCATTTTTTTTTTCATTTTTGCTTCTAGTCAAAAAGTGTTCCTTTCCCATTTTAATCTTAATTTTTGTATGATCAGTGGAACTGTATGTTATCACTTATAATGCATCAGTATCCAGAAGTCCAAGTTAGATCACATAATCACAGTGACTGGAGCTGTAGAAACCCTGTAAGAAAATTGTATTTTCACAATAAATAAATAAAATAAAATAATAAAATAAAATAAAATAAAAGTCACTTCATCTTGAAGAAACAATAAGATTTTCAATTGACAAAAGACATTATATTTAGAAATTAAAGCATCTTTTTTGCTTTTCACTCTCTACTTTTCAAAAAGACTTGGTCAAAGTGCATACCTGAAATAAAGGAGTACAAATCTCCTTCAGTTTTTTTTCTCCTTCATTTACAATGAGCAGAAGGAATTTACTATTGCAGAATGCTCGTTTCTAAATTCAGAATTGAATCCATCTTGGCAGAACACTTACATTCTTCCTTCTCCTCCTCCAATCCGCAAACTCCTCCCAAAACTCCCTTTTCACAATCTCTTTGAACCTGAGTTTTATTTATGCTCTTCGTGGGATATTGCACTCCACTTTAGCTGAACTTGGGATAGGCTTAATACTACTTTTGCCTATTCCAAGATCATACACTACATCCTCAGACAGTACTGGAGTCCTTTGGTTCTTTTATGTGTACCATAATACACTGCACACAGGAAACACTGCTCTGGGCTCTCCTTTTCTTCTTTCCCATTTGTGTCAGAAAGAAAGAAAGAAAGAAAGAAAGAAAGAAAAGAAAGAAAGAAAGAAAGAAAGAAAGAAAGAAAGAAAGAAAAAGAAAGAAAGAAAGAGAGCACATGAATGAAAGAGAAAGGCAGCACACGGGGGAGAGAGTGGAGAGGGGAGAGAGAAATTATGTGTCAGGGAGCAAGGAAGGGAGGGAAGGAAGGGGAAAGAAAGGGGGAAGAGAGGGAAATAATGTGTTGCTTCACTAACCCTTGGCTTTCAAAAGCCTCAATATCTAAACTAAATATCTTTGCTGAAAATTCAACTTCTCTTTGTCTTAGACTTTATGGTATCAGAGAGCAATCAGTTCCTGATCTCATTATAACCACTTTTTACCTGATGGAAGACACATTTGCTACCTCCATTTATTTATTTATTTATTTATTTAAACTTTTTTTACTTTTTCTTTTCCTTCATAGGTCATTTTATTCCTATACTTCCTATTATTGTTAGTACTTTCCAATTTACCACTATCTGCTCTAAACCATGGTGTTGAACTTTGCTCCAGCCAAGGTTCCACTAAAGCCAGGGAGAGCTAGAAAATTGACTCCTGTGTCCTACAACCAACAGTCATGTTAATTCATTCCAAATCTTCCTGTTTTGCAACAGGATCACACTGAAGTCTTATATTTGAGATAAGCCTTATATCTTTTTCAGTCCAACTACATAGCCAGCTCTATCCTATTTTAAATGTCTTATTTCTCCTTTCTAAGTGCAATGCTTTGCACTCATCTAAAATCAATCACATGAAATTCAAAGAAGGTCTTTTCTCTAATCCTTATTTTGACCTCCAAAACATGCTTGCCACCCTTCCCAAGGTGAGTTCTGCTATAAAGTTTGTATATATTGCATGAATTATATAAAGACTTATACAAAAATTATGCAGACCTTAAAGAATCTAATTTAAGCAGGTTTATATGATTTCCTGTGTCTTGTTCTATGATCTTTTGTAAAAAATTGGTGCTGCTAGAGCAATTGTGTATTCACATAAGTTGCCTTTTCAATTGCCATTTCTACAGTCTCCTGCTCTGCAAAGCCAGTCATTGTTTTATTTCTTCAGATTATTTTCTCAATTCATCAGACTCTATTCTGTGAATAGGCATTTCTTCCTTGTTCATTTCTTGTTCCCAATGACACAGAAAGGGATATACAGTGCTGTCCATAAAGGATACATCTGTTGTTTCCCCTTCATCTGGTGTCCAGTCTATCTCAAACATATGATTCCATCCAGAGTCCCCTGGATTTCATTGCTACTGTACTTACTGCAATGTCTCCTGCAATCATCTCCCTGAGGGCATTGCACTTGTCAGTTCATTAAATCATCACTCTCACATTTCAGTAGATATCTTGGTTACTTCACCAATATCTTGGTTGCTATTTCCTATGAGGAATCATCCTTTGCAAACATCATTGCTTTGGATCTGGAATTCAGACTTTCAGTTTGTCAAAGCTTGGAATCTTTTCATTTCATTGTTATTTTTTCTCATTCCAAACATTTTTAATTGAATTTGTGATGCATTCTGCAGATTATTTTTTCTCTATCCTGCTTCCATCTTTGTGTTTGGCATAGGCAGATCTAGCAGAAGGACTGACAGCATACAAAGGCCAGTTATATACTTCCATAACCTATTGCATCTCTGTCCAGAATACATGCAACATATTAAGCTCTAGAAAGCCTTAATAAATCATTAACATATGTATATGCAAATAAATAAATAAATAAATAAATAAAATAATAATAAAAATTATAATAGTAATAAAAAAGAAAATGAAAAAAAATAACCTATATAAATGTAGAAGGGAATGGCTATAGTTTACTACTTGACTTCCAGAAGGGAAAACAGAACTAGTTCTAAAAAGAGATTACATTGAATGAGTGAGCAAATTAAAAAATTGGAGAGATGTTAAGAGAAAGATTTAAAAAGTCTAACAATGCCTTGAAATATTCTTAGTGGTACTGTCACTGCCACAACCAGCCCGCTGCTGCTCTGCTACTCTGTTAAATCAGCCCTTCTAAATGCAATACTTGTCAGTGACACTACTTGCAATTTGGCGCCAGTTCAATACTCATCAGAATAGGTAAGGATAGCAGAAAAGGCAATTGCAGCAGGAAATTTTCTTTTTAAATGTGTGTACATACCAGACAAGAAAGTCCAAGGTTGTTCATGGTAAATCAATATAGCTGTCAATAAAAGGAGGCAAATGGTATAGTTCTTTACAAGGGCACAAATTTAGAGTCTTTAATGTCCTCAGACTTTACATTCATTGTTAATCACCACATAACAGATAAAATTAAGGGTGTCCCAAGTATCTCTATTTACTTTCAAGTCCCTATTTACTTTCAGCATTATCATCCATTTCAACATATATTGGCAATGTACACCCACTTTGTTTTAATTAAATAGACTGGCATCAATGGAAAAAGCATTGCTCAAGTTTTTTTTCTTAAACCACACAATCATATTTTGGCATGTTCCTGGTTTAAACAGCAGTATAATAATAAACCGTATTTTATTCTTTTGTACTTATATTGAGGATTCAGGAAGAGTTTATTGAGTAGAATCAGGTCTGTATTATTAAAGATCTCCAAACCAATAATGAATACTCATTAATCTATAAGCACGTGCCTGAATCCTACCAATGTTATCTAAGTATATTCTTAAAATTTTTGCTAAATAAGAGAGGACTTTCTTACACATTTAAAAACTAATCTGGAATCTATTAGATCTTATGAAAAATCAATTCTTAGTTGAATTTTGTGCTTTAAATTTTGTATATAAACAAAGGAATAATGTATGATAATATCTTATGGAGCATCTGCTTTGTAATCTTGATCTAGGATCATGATTACATATAGTATAGCAAACTGTACATTTTGCAAAACTCTTCTATAATTTTCTGAAAATGTGATTGTCTGCTTTATTGAAATTTTCAATAAAATTTTTTAAATGTCCTTTTGTTATTAGAAAACTACATTTTCTCTATGTCACTGGATGATATGAAAAAATAGAGGACCATCCAAGAATAGATGCAATATTCGAAAGTAATGATGAACAAATGACTGTAACAAAAGTACATAGATAGCAAAGAATTTTGACTGCCATAGATCAAAAGCCATTGACATTAACAGTAGCTCCTATTACCCACAGATGATCCCAATGTGCTTTATATATTATGCATACTAAGAACAATCTACCTACTACTGGAATACAATTATCTCAGTGGGAGAAGTGTGGCGTTCCAGGAAACCAACCACATACACTACCAAGGTAATTTGGTGCAATTGTAACCTTGAACATTTATATCCAGAAAACATAATTTTAATTCAATTTAATGTTTTTTCTACAGGACTAAATACGTGTATGAATATGTCTAGAAGTAGAGGAGGGAAAAGAGCATTTTAAAAACATAACTTTGCATTTAAATTTCCTTTTAAAATTACTGTTATTATTTTAATTTGAACTGCATAAAAAGGTAAAAAGACAGTCATAGATTCATAGAATGGCCTGGGTTGAAAAGGACCTTAAAAATCATCTGGTTTTAACCCTTTCCCAGCACTGGACATGTTGCCAACCACTAGAGCAGGCTGCCGAGAGCTGCATCCAGACCAGCCTTGAATGCCTCCAGGGATGGGGCATCCACAACCTCTCTGGGCAACCTGTTCCAGGGCCTCACCACCCTCTGAGTGAAAAACTTCCTCCTAAATCTCCCCTATCTTAGTTTAAAACCATTCCCCCTTGTCCTACCACTATCAAGACATGTAAACATATATTCCCCCTCCTGTTTATACGCTCCCTTCAAGTACTGGAAGGCCGCAATGGGGTCTCCCTAGAGTCTTCTCTTCTCCAAGCTAAACAGGCCTAGTTCCCTTAAACTTTCTTTATAGTAGAGGTGCTCCAGGCCTCTTATCATCTTAGTGGCACTCCTCTAGACCTGTTCCAAGAGCTCCACATCCTTCTTGTGCTGGAGGCCCCAGGCCTGTACACAGTATTCCAAGTGGGGTCTCACAAAAGCAGAGTAGAGGGGGACAATCTCCCTGCTGGCCACCCTTTTTTTAATGCAGCCCAGGACATAGTTGGCCTTCTGGGCTGCAAGCATGAACTAAGGCTTGTGTCCAGCTTCTCGTCCAGCAAGACCCCCAAGTCCTTCTCCGTAGGGCTGCTCTCAAGTTCTTCTTCTCCCAGTCTATGTAAATACCTGGGATTTCCCCAGCCCAAGTGCAACACTTTGCACTTGGCCTTGTTGAACCTCATTAGGTTCTCATGGGCCCACCTCTCCAGCCTATCCAGGTCCCTTTGGATGGCATCCCTTCCCTCGGTTGTATTTATTGCACCACTCAGCTTGGTGTAATCTGCAAACTTGCTGAGGGTACACTTGATTCCATCGTCTATATCATTGATAAAGGTGTTAAAGAGCACTGGTCCCAAGACATCCCACTTGTGACCGGCCTCCACCTAGACATAGAACCGTTGACCACAACCCTTTGGCTATGACCAGCCAACCAAATATTTATTCATCTAACAGTCCATCCTTCAAAACCATACCTCTCCAATTGAGAGAGAAGAATGTGGTGAGGGACCATATCAAAGGCTTTGTTCAAGTCCAGGTAGATGATATCCATTGCACTTCCTTTGTCCACTGATGCTGTCACTCCATCATAGAAGGCCACAAAATTGGTTAGGCAAGATCTGCCTTTGGTGAAGACGTGCTGGCTGTCTTGGATCACCTCTTTATCTCGTACGTGACTTACGATGTCTTTCAGGAGGATCTGTTCCATGACCTTCCCAGGCACAGAGGTGAGGCTCACCGACCTCTAGTTCCCTGGGTCTTCCTTTCTCCCTTTCTTAAAAAATGGGAGTAAAGTTTCTCTTTTTCCACTCACCGAGGACTTCACCCGGCAGACATGATTTTTCAGATATGATGAAGAGGGGCTCAGCAACCACATCAGACATCTCTCTCAGCATCCTGGGATGCATACCATCTGGCCCATGGACTTACACACATCCAATTTCCTTAGGCAGTCCCGGATCTGTTCCACTGTCACAGTGGGACGGAATCCACTCCTCTCACCCTCTCCTTGAGGTTCAGGGTCCTGACAGACATAGGAAACGATCACCAGTGAAGACTGAGGCAAAGCACTTATTGAGTACCTCAGCTTTTTCCATGTCTGAGGAAGCCAGTTCTGCCTTCTCGTTTATCAGAGGGGGAACACTCTGCTTGGCCTGTCTCCTGCTGCCTATGTGTCTGTAGAACCCCTTGTTATTCTTCACATTCCTTGCCAAGTTCAGCTCCATCTGTGCCTTGGCTTTCCTGATCCCATCTCTACACATCCGGATGACACCTCTGTATTCTTCTCAGGCTACATAATCCAGCTTCCACTTCCTGTACATTTTCCTCTTTTCCCTCAGTTTAAGCCACAGGTCCTTGCTCAGCCATGCCGGTCACCTGCCTCCTCTGCCCAATTTCTTCTGCTGGGGGATTGAGAGCTCTCACGCTCTCAGAAGGGTGCACTTAAAGAACTGCCAGCTCTCTTTTAGTTCCTATGCCCTTAAGGACAGTTTCCCAGGTGGTCCCAGTCAGTAATTCCTTGAGCAGCCAGAAGTTTGCTCTCCTGAAGTTCAGACTCTGTTTTTTGCCAGACCCATATTCCTCAAGATCACAAACTCCACCAGGCCATGGTTGCTACAGTTCTGGCAGCCTCCAATCTTAAACTCTCTAATGCTCTCTTATGCATTGGTGCACACCAGGTCTAGTAAGGCTTCACCTTGGGTCGGTCCGTCTATTACCTGGACCAGGAAGTTGTCCTCATCAGACTCCAAGGATCTCCTGGATTGTCTGGAACCTGCCGTTCCACTCTCCCAGCAGGTATTTGAGTGGTTGAAATCCCCCATCAGGACAAGAGATTGTGAGCGCAACTGTTCTTGCAGCTGAAGCAAGAAGGCCTCGTCAACAGACTCCTCCTGATCAGGTGGCCTGTAGCAGACCCCAACCCCAAAGTCCTTCTAGTTTTTTCATAATCCCTTAAAGGTAAGGAAGACAGACAGAACTTTCATTCTCATTTCAGTGTTCACCTCTGTGTTACTGTGCTTTCACCTGACTGTTAAAAGGACAGCAATTGCCAGAAATTGGCATATGTTACTCTCCTTTTTTAACTTCTTTCCCCATACTAATACGAAAGTATCAGTGAATGGTTAGCTACTGACCAGAATATTATCAGTAGCTGATAAATTGTCCCTGTGGTCTGAAACAATTAATTTGTTTGCAATATAAAAATTGTGACTTCATTACTTGCATACTTGCGAGTACTTTGGTAGTCACAAGAAAAAATTTGAGATTTGATTGAAAAATTTTTCTTCCTATTTATTGCAATAGCCTCTGGCCCCAGAGGACTCTTGTGATGAAACGCTATGTGGACACATGAGATAGCAAGGAAGACAGAGAAAAATTCTGACACAAAACTTCTGTAGCATACTGTGGTGTTTGTGTCATTCACACCTACTCTTCTGTGGACCAAATCAGGTGAGAAAAATATAGTAGATAAGAAGACAAGATTTTTTTTTCAAGATAAACATATCAGACCATCAACAGTCAAAAGAACTAGGGAATTTAATTAATCAGTCTGAGATTTAATGTTATTCTCTCTCAAATTCTTTTATTCAGTCCATCATTTACACAGACAGATATATAAGTGCTGCCTATACATATACTACACATATTGAAAAAAAATATGTTTAAAAGACTTTTTAGGTTGAGTGCTCAATAGCTTGAAAATGTCAGGTTTGGAGTTACTTCTGCAATTTTACTTTGACTCCTTATACATATGTATTATGTCATAATCTTTAATTACACCATTATATAACATCTTTTCCACAGGACCTCAGTGTCACTCCAGTCCATGAATGTATGGTGATCACTTAGTGATCAATATAATGATCAATATTTTCTTTTACCCTCATTATTCAGTGTGTGATCCAAGACTTCACTTACTTCATACAATCAAACCTCTTCAATGGGCTGTTATAAGAAGTTCATGACTAGGGTATCCCAGTGCTTCATAGATATGTAAATAGTTTTGTCTACAACTACCCCAATTGGAAATAAGGTGATATTACTCCTATTTTATCAGCAGGAAACTGAGGTACAGTGGAGAAATCCATGCACTAGCTGATGATGAATTTCAGAGTAGAAAGCATTATACCATCCTTTAAAACTCAGCTCTGGTGAAATGTTGCAACAATCCAGTCCTTTTGCAGACATGGTTTAAGTGCCTTGGCCAGAACTACATGGGAACCATAGTAAAGATAGTAAATGAAGTCACTGCCATAATAACCATCATTTCCTTAATACCATTATTTAATTCCTTCTTGCAAGCCTTAATCACTGCATGTTTTTAATTAGGGATTTTTTACTTCATCTAGGTGGACTTTTAATGTTTTAAGGATCTTGCAAAACAGGAAAAACATTTCTCATTAACTTTATGGATAAGAACTATACCTGAAAATTGCTGCCAGAAGTCAAACTTACACAAATGCAAAGTGAATAAACCTAAGAGAAAGTGTTAGTTTATTTTCATTTTTATTTTTTATTTTTTAATCTGATAAACAATTAAGACTGCAGAAGTAATCTAATATCAGGAACATCATGATTACAAGGCTAGATGCATACAAATATATTTTATACACATTCTTTGAAAGCCTGCAGCTCTATTTAAAGTTTGTAGATTAATTTCTATAATTTTCCAGAAGCACATTAGTAATTCAGTCGCTGCCTTGCCAAAGAGTATCTTTCTCTTATGCCTCTGATATGAATTAGGTTTCAAATCGTAAGGAAAGAGTATTTACACTTGTTTAGGTTCAGGGCTGTTTTTTATATACCAGTAATTTTTTCCCAGTTTGCTACATTAAGACACAGGCTTTTCTATGTATAGACCAACTGAGATTCAATACAAGCTAGCAGAAAACTTCCCAAATTCATTAAGGTTTTTGATGAGTAACAAGAATAATTTTATTATGGTACTGTGAATGCTCTGACTCACAGAGCTTCTGCGCTCTTACAAGGCAAATCCTTTGGAGATAAGCTGTGTACCCAGTCTGTTACAGAGTTACCTTTCAGGCAAAAAGTTCTAAATAATTACAAACGCATAAATACATGAATTCAAATACTGGTATTATTACAGAAAAAATGCACAGTTGTAACAATTGCATAAACATAAATTATTGTTTTATAACAACAACACCTTCAGAAGAACACTGTTATTTCAGGTAAAATATTCTATGTAGTTTCTGTTGAGAACTTCTTGAAGGCCACGTGTTAATAATTATGACAAAATAGATTGTTTTAATTAAATATGTTGTACTAACATATCATGTTATTTATCTGACACCTAGATTTCTTTTCCTCAGTTATCTAACCTGAATTAACCAAATGGAAGGAGTTGCACAGGTTTCTTTAGTGCTAGCTGCAGTTAGTGAGAAAGCTGACAGTGACTCAAAACCAAAATTAAGTTTAAGAAAACACCCAATGTGTTATTTGGGTAACTTGCTGTGTAAAATACTCCCAGTGGCATTTAGCTCATTTCTGAGCATGTTGTAATTGCTTTCACTGTTTTCATCAACAGTTAAATAAAATAATAATAATAATAATAAGGAAATCACAAAACACCAAAACCTGCTTTGTCAGAAAAAGCCCTTGGTACCAGCACACTGTATAATGCTGAGGTGTGTGATGTTACTGACAATAACATCCAGCTACATCTAGCCCAACCATTAACTGTCCCCACATCAATTTTCCTGAATGAAGTATCACCACCGATAAACCTGCTTCCCATAAGAGCAGCTCATAAAGTAATAGTTTGGCAGTCTTTATGTTTGTTTTGCATAATTCCTTCTCTTTTCTGTCTTCTAACTCAGTCACTTAAACATCATAGCCTCAGCATGCTACTGCAACAGAATAGTTTGACTGAATTCCCAATACTTGTGCCCCACCAAAGAGTGATTTTAATCCATGTATTTGAACAGTGGCCCAGAACAAAGAGACAATGAGCTAGATTTCACATTGTGGTGTGCAATTCATCACTTGACAGATGAGGAGAAAATAGGTTTTAAAGATTATTATGGTGTTATAATAACTGCACTTGTGTTTTTGAACTTCTTGGATTTTGCACCAGGCTTTTAGTCATGTCACTGCAATGTTAACAGCATCAGTGCTTTGCAGATACCCACACTTCTCCTAACAACATTATTTGTCTTAAAATTTGTTCATCAGAAACTACCTTCCTGACAGTGATCAAGACAAAAGAAGTCATCTAAGGCTCTGTCCAATCCTCAGGTTTTTGAAGTCAAGGAATCTATTTTTTTTCTATCTATCTATTTATTTATTTATTTATTGAGAAGGAGGTAAAAAAGTTTCACTAAGCAATATACAACTGCCTGGGAATGTTGCTCAAAAAGGACTGAAGAAGATATTGTATCATGTGAACTATTAAACTCCACTCCTGAGCCTACACACTCCTGAAAGTATTGAGTGATAGGCCTGTGCCTAACAGTTTAAGAGAAACTTAGAAAGAAGTCACATAAATAGAGGTAAAGAAACCACAGAAAAATCTTCCTCTTTTTTTTTTTTTTTTAATCTTAATTTTTTTTTAAATAAGAAATTTTTAAAAATTCTTATCCATGCACAAGCTTGCCAGCTTCAGTTTCCCTTAGAAAAGAAAGAAACTCAGAACATCTAAAGCCCTCTACATTGATTTTAAAGGAAATGAGGTATATACATGCTTTGAGAATTCAGGCCTTCATCTCCTGATATTTCAAAATGGAATTATAGCACAGAAGTGCGCGAACCACATGTCTACCTACCAATGTTACACAGAGGTGATACATCCCCAGAACACTGGACAGTGCAAGAAGAGCTACCAGCTTGCATCTTAGAGTACTTTGGCAACTGTGGATTTGCAGTGTTATTCAATTCTTAAAAAAAAAAAAAAAAAAAAAAAAAAAAGCACCTCAGAAACAGTGACTTGCTCTTACAGATGTATCCTTTTCCACCATCTGAGTTAGTTTCAGGGTATCTTCACTAGTTCCATTTTAGAAAAGTGCTTGAAAGTAGCACAACTTAAATCCTGCAGTTTATGAGCAGGAGTAGATTCCATGGCAGGATACTAAAGGATACACCTCTAGTATAATGGCTATGGAAAACATAGATAATATTAAAACAATCTTGAAAATCAGGTGTATTTTGATCTTCATGCCAGTATCTTTTTTTCTAAAATTGTGTTATAGCTGGGAGTATTTGGGTATACAATGGTATAAAAGCTAATTTTCTTGCACTGAATTAACTTGTTCCTGAAAAAGCTATCTTCCATGGTACAGTACTTAATATGTCTTGGAATAAAGATTTTCAAAACTCTGGTTCCATGGGCACAGTTTAATCATTCAAGCATTCTGCTACTTTAAACTAGAAGTATATTTTTAGAACATGTATATAATTCGACAGTATATATTCCTCTGTTAAAAATAAAAATGTGTAAAAGAACTGACAAGGTTTTATTTATTTATTCCCACTGATAACTGCCTGTTCACTATAACAATTCTTAGATAACTGAGAAATTTATAGATAGTTTTACCACCTAATTTCTTTCTGATGAAAAATAAAGTACACCTCTACTATAAACCCCTGTGCAGAGTGCACACATTAAACACAAATAAACAAAACAAAAAAAAAATCACCTCACTACACATATTATTATTTCTTTTGGGAAAAGATTATAGCCCATATTTGAATTCATCATCACATTTCTTATTGGAAAAGCTCAAGATAAATGTGACATAAAAAAAATGAATACATTACAGTAGTAACTATAATTCTGTCCTGGTGGGAACATTTAATTGCAACCAGATACCAAGAAAGAGACTGATCCAGAAAATTCATAGTTAAAGTTACTTTTTAAATTAGCCCCAAATTTGGAGCTTACTTGTCAGGCTATGTCTAGTAAGGCCACAGTTAGTTTTAGATAACTTTATGCCTATTTTTCCTGTGATATCTATCAATACCTAGACTGGCCAAAATAGACAACAGTTTTGTGAGAAAACATGTAACATCTCTATCTAATGTATGTGCTCTACCATACTTTTATTGTTTTATTTGGGAGTATCTGTACAGTAGTCCATCTCAGCTCTGGAAGAAAAAAAAAAAAAAAAAAAAAGTGTTTTCTGTTTTTTATAAGAATGGCCATAAAGTATTCTGCTGCATCTTTAAAATTTGTTTACCTGTAGGTGGGTGTATAGTGGTAAAAATTAGAAAGAAAGAAGATTAGTTAGAAAGAAAACCACTTAAACTGAAAGAGGCTTCTGTGTTCTGACCCAAGCAGTTAGCCCACTATTCAGCAGCCTATATAGCCTTTTACTTAGAAAGCAGACACAATGATAATGGGGATAAGTATTAATCATGTGAACCTATTTATTTCCATAGAATGATTTAGGATCTTTTTTATAAGCACAGAAGGGACTGATAAAATGGAAGGTTTTAATTTGCTCTTACAGACAGACTTCTGTCAAATGCTTGTCCCAAACACTGCCATTTGAGGTTTTGTAGCTTCCTAAGATTTTACATTCTACTGCATTCATGTTAATTCTTGATTTCCTCTCCCAATTTTAAATCATTTTCTGTCTTCTCTGCCCACGTTGAATTAATGGGCACTGCTCCCTTAAATAAGGCTCTGCAAAGCCTTCCAATACTGTAGTTTTAAATCTTAGAAAATATCACACACACTTCTGTTTGGGGCAATGTCATACACAGATATTTTCTTTTGAGGCTCCTATTGTTACTTAACATAATGGGGAATGGATTTTAATGTCTCTAGTTGCAGGAAATTTTTCACAAGATCAGATCATGTACCGAATGACAAATTATAAAAGAAACACAGGACCTTCACTTACATCAGTGCCTTTGCTGTAAGGTGCGAGCATAGTACCTTGATATTCATTGTCCTTGGAATTAAATGTGATCATTTAATTCCCTATCACTGGCATTAGCATTGTTGAGTTGGGCAAACTGGACTACCTTTCGCAGGTGCCTACTGTACTGAGTTGTCAGCAGCTGGCCAGTTCATTGTTCTCTAATGCTTAATCCCAGCAGGCAGCTGTTTCAGTTTCATTCACATGAAGCTCTGCTCCAATAAACCATACAATTTGTATGGACTTTACTGTCACTAGTGAAATGTTCTCTTATGCATTGTGGCTCCCTGATGTGTCTAATTGTGTTATGTTTCCAGTTTTCTCAAATCTACTGCAAAAAACACTTTATTCTTCTGTCTTTTCTGTGATGTTGTGCTTTTCTTTCTTGTATTAAATGTTTGCTAGCTTTCTATTAGATGTTTTCTGCTTTAATTAGATGTTTGCAAGTCATCTGGCTTTAAGCTATGTAGGCTATAATCAAGCTGCAATACTTGATTTTGACATTTTTTTCTGTCAGATATCTAGATTGTGCTTGAGTAGTTTTGGGAGAGAGTATGCAACTAAAATGTAGAGATACAATATGGTAATAGCTTCCAAATAGAAAAGACATATATGGTCATCAATTTAAAATACCTTTTCCAGAATTTTCTTTTCTTTGAAAATAATTACTCAAGAAGTAAAACTAACGTGGATTAGATCAGTGGATACACAGGAGTCTACTTTACAAACATTTTTTTGATAATTTCTGTGAATATACATTTCAAAACCTTAGACAGCTATGTATTTATGTGTTTTTTATCTTTGTTTATATACCTAAAAGGCCTAGATATGTCCAGTTAATATAGTTTTAGGCATGTTATTTTCCTATTCTTTAGATAATTTAGTCATCTGTTCACACAGATTTTTTTTTTTCATTAACTTTACTGGTTGTGTATTCATTATATATTCTGATGTTTTTCCAGTGTAACATACAGAACAAAATGTAAGACATATAAGAGGATTCATGCATAATTTCAACTCTCCTCTGGCTTTTCTGTTTTTTTTTGGTTTTTTTTTTTTTTAATCTTTTTTTTTTAAATCTTTTTATTATTTTTAATAACGCTTTATACCAATGGACAAGTTGCCACTTTAAATCAGAGCATAAACATGGATATAAAAATTATGAGATGAAAAAGCACTACATATGTAAATCAACATAGGAACACTGCAATATTTGAAAAAAGCATTTTATTTCTACGGCAGTTCAGTATAAGAAAACAGAAGCTCAAATATTTTAAAGATACATGGAAGGAATACCTAGAAGAAAATTACATGGAAAAACTCAATGGAATTTAAAACATGAAATATATTTTATTGTCGGTACAAAGATTCACTGTGACAGGGACATCTAAATACATCATGAAGAGCTTCATGTAAAGAGCTGTACATAGAGGATCATTAGAAATGCATGAAAACATGTTCTGTTTCTCCAACAAAACCTATGAAGAATACTTTAATATAACTCCTCCTGTAATATCTCAGGATTGTCAGTTCATGATTTTTGGAGATCTCACAATGTTCTTTGTTTTTCTTAAAGCCAAAACTCATTTTCTCAGATAATTGTTTATAGAGAATCTGAAATATCTTGTTTCTTTCTTTTTTTTTTTTTTTTTTTTTAAGAAAAGAATGTAAGTGAATCTATTCTGCATTTAAAATCAAAATAGCAAAGAAATCACCATCTTCATACTACTACTAATAAAAAATCATTTTAAAATCATGAATCTTTGGTGTTTGAGACATACTTGTGAATATTCAGAAATGACATTTCATTTACTAGTATATAAATCTATTAATTTACACAGTCTTTTGAAGAACATTCTCACAATAATAAATCTATGGAAATCTGACTCACTTCAAAGAACAAACATCCTTCCCATGTTATAAAATGCAATTTGGGTTGCACTGAATAGCCTAGCAATTATTAAAACATCTTAAATATTATGAGATGTTATGTTTACAGTTTCAAGCTACACATTATCTTTAATATGATTGTTCTTTCAAAATAAAAACATCAATCTAAAAGGTTTTGAAACAGCTTATCAAGGGATGTCCCACATTTCTGAAAAGTTTTGAAATTCAACATTTCACAAGGGTTTGGTTTCTTTTACCCCTCCCCTCAACTTTCTGTATATATATGTTTTATAGGTTCCAATTAAATGTGATACTTTTTAGAATTCTTTAGAGTAGCAAGGTGTGCTTCCATGGTATTTCCAAGAAGGATATGAGATAGCTTTCTGACTCCCCCAGAAAGATCACAGAGCGTATACTTTGCATGCAGATTTAATTCCTCCTGTAGAAAGGGTAGGGATAGGCAGACATAATCTTCAACCAGTTAACATAAGCCATATACCATTTGGTTCCCATTCTGAGCAAAGCAGTTGAAAAGGAAAGACACTTTTCTGGCTGCCTGACTGAATTAAATGAAAAAGACAATGCAGTCATTATGCCTTCTTTCCTACAGGACTTCTCAACTGCTTGCAGGAAACTAGGAGAACACAGCCTAGCAATACAGTTGTGACAGGATTATAAAACCAGGCTGCAAAAGAACCATAGCATATCTGAAAGCAGGGAGAGATATATCTTCTGTATATTCTCTTTTCTGATTGAAATCACTTTTCCTTTATAGATGTAGCTGAAACAGTAGTCCTAATGTTCTAGCTTGTTGATCAGAGGATACCTAGAGGGCTTTCTGTTCTGGTCTGGTCCATACTATAGAGTTCATTTTCCATAAAAAGTGCAGCGTTACCCAGCACCTATCATTTAATCCCTCACAAATGCTATCTCAGAGAAGAAGGGACTTACAATCAATCTTTACGTTTTCAAGAAAATAATGATTTATTTTTAATGCCAATCAGTCTGGCCTCTTCCAGTCAGATCCATTCTCTATGGCAGATCAACTTCTGCTGCAGAGAGATCCACTTCTGCTTTGGATGTCAGAGAATTGAATTCAAAGGGATAGGAAACACTACATCTTACAGTCAGATCACATAGATATGCGATATCTATTAAATTTGAGCTCCTCTGCCTTTGGGAAAGGTATGGGCAAAAGTGCTGAGGTGGACACGTTGAGAAGACTGGTGTAGTGAAATAGCTCAAAAAGAAGTATTAGAGAAAAGTCTAACCTATATATGAGAAATAGAGGAGAGCAGATATAACTAAGTTTTTTGTTTGTTTGTTTGTTTTATGATGACGTTTACAGAATTTTCACTCACTACACATGCAATTCTACAAGGTGTTAAAAAAGTCAGTGGGAATACAGCCCAAAATGTTTATGCTTAACTGTAAAGTGTGACCATTAAGAAAATATTTTAATGGAAATAATATGTCTATCTATGAATTTAAATTGATTCAGCAACAGTAGCCCTAGCACATTGTTTGCTGTATATTCTCATGTTAGTTATTTCTTATTCTAAAATGTCATTGAAATGTACTTAAGAGCTTTGAAGTATCAAGAAGAAATTCTGATTTTCTCAGCCATGATTCCCCATATTCCAAAAGAATCTCCCAGAATCATCTCACAGAGACTGTTCTCTTCACAACATCCTCTCAGGTTTTTGGGCAGATGGATAAAGTTTGACAAAGAGGTATCAGATTCTCTTTAAAAAAAAAAAAAAAAAAAAAAAAAAAAAAAAAAGAGAGAGAGAGAGAACTTCACTATATCTATAAAGTCCACAGTAGTGTGATAAACAAAGAAAGACAGTATATAATGAATAGTTTATATTACACTCAGGACAGTAAAAAATCTGTTATATTCAAAGGATTTCATGACATAGTCCAAATATTAATATTCAGTATGATCAAACATCAAAAGATCTATGTTGCATTAAAATAAAATACCTTTCAGTATAGATAGCAGATGAAGTTCTAAAGATTAAGCACAGGAAGACAGGAAAACATAACACAGTGAAAGCAATGCAGAAAGAAACAATCATACAAGTCATCTCTAGCAAAGAAAATGTCAGCCTCTTTATCAAATCTAGTCCGAGAAGATAAGGAATTAGCTTCAGGAATAGTTTTGTATCATAATCATTTATCTGATAAATATCATTGTTCCAGAGAATACACTGCAAAATAGCTAAATGAGATTCAAGAAAAGTCAGAACTAAAAAATACCAATGT